>LPNX010907263.1:77428-171643 GCA_001517045.1 Pseudotsuga menziesii
AGTTAATAAAGAATCATATCATCTTACTTAATCAACCAGTTGTACTGGAGTACTACCTATACAAGGCGTGGAAAAATACAGTATGGTAATCTATTTCTATTTACTTCTCATTTAGCATAAATACTACTGTTTATGATCTACCTATCCCTAGAAAAACAATACCATGCATATTTTGAAAAACTAGTAAACATTTTCTGAAAACAGTAAATAAATAATAAATAACCTGAACAAATAAAAACCTGTCAAATGATGAGGTGACAACAGCTTAAGGAGGTTGTTCCTCCCAACCAGCTCTAGGAGAAAGCTTAATCTGCACTTCCTTAAGACCTCCGAGCCTGTTCCTGGTCCTCCTGGTAGAGTACTAGGTGAAGGATGTATCCTTAAGACCTTCTGTCACATGATTGGTCAAATTACAGCAGTAGTCCAAACCTGCTTATAGCAGTAAGAACTTCAACCTAACAGCTGCATAAGTTCAGTTCTCAGTAGTTAACCCCTCAAACTCACTTCAATAAGTCCCCTCCATCGAATTTCTCATGTGCATTTCATTCACCCTGGATGATCACATTTCCAGAAATGAGTAGCCCCCAGCTGTCTTCAATGGGAAGTTTTATAATAATGCCTAGGTCTTCTGGGTCAGTTTTTACTTAATGAGCCACCTGCTCCAATTCCACTTTCTTGGGGAATCATGACCACAAATATAGGGAAGTTTCCACCTGCAACAGTTAGAAGTAGTTTGAGGATGCTGCCACTTGTCAATATACTCTCCACCCAGTATCCTCCACCAAGTGACCAGTTAACACTCTTTTAACAGCTTCCCTAAGATGTTGTCTCATCATTTATGTATTTATTAATAAAATATTCTGAAATGCATTCATTATTCTTGACCCCACTTGGTCATCAATTACAAACTTAGCATAACATATAACATAATGTTCCTCAATAACATTAAATTGTTTTGCAAATTGGGGCATGTGACACCAATAGTGTCAAAAGGATTTGTGTCGGATTTTCATGATGTTTAGAAGGTTGTTGGTTTTATTAATGTGAATTAATTATTTAGATGTGAAGAATTGATCAATGCGCATTCCTGCTTTTTATTATCCTAAAGTTCGGGGTGAACCTGCAATGGGAAAGAGCATACACCAGAATGGAAAAATGTTTGTTCCAATTTATACTGAATCAATAATATTTCGGCATAAAAATAAAACTAAAGCCTAAAAGTATCCGCAAGCTATGTGTCACTTTCTGATCATCCACCAATAATCGACAAGAAGCCTTTGCTTGGTGGAGAGAGCATACTTCATGGCGACGAGCGAGGGAACAAAATTATTTCAACAATTTAAAATATGGAAATGAAAAGAAATAAATAACTAAAACAACCTTCAAAGAAAGTGGATTGTGTGCATGTGATTTTTAGAAAAATTTAAGCGACAAAAGAGACATTACCAATCTCCCTAGGGGGAATGAAGTGTGAGCGTTGTGTAGACCATTTGATTTATTTATTACTTATGATTTCAATATCAGAAACTTTTGAAATTAAAAGATGTCTTAGACCCTATAAAACAGGTCTAAAGACTTATACAACTTTATGGAGTGAAGGGGAATGAAGAAAGAGAGAAAACTGAGGATTTTTTGGTGTCCCGGGAGACCAAAAACTCGAATTTTGAGTAGAGATTCCTCCTCTTTTTCCTTGGACCTGCTAAAAACCAAAAAGTTAAATTATTAGAATATGATGGAATGAATGAATAAAAAACTAAACACTAAAACTAATTTCAGTACTTGCAAAAGATTGGAAAATTTTACTAGTTTTTAGAGCACTGAAATGACAACTTTAGATTCAATAAAAGATATTTCCTTTTAATCATTTCTAAATCTAAATGATCTGATATGATAAATAAGTAGATTGAAAAAATCAAATCCCAACTGGTTTTCATTCCTCCCATATATATTTTTCTCCATCTTTAAATCCCAATTGGTTTGCATCCTTCCAATCTTGACACCATTGCTTGCTAAAGTTGGTAATACTAATATTCCTGAGTGTGAACATATTATTTTTGTGAAGAGTCTAGATTAACCTCTACGGTAGAATCTACCCCAATCTGCTCCCCACCCAAGGATCAACTCCTAGTCTAACATATGATCCACTACAAAATTTTCACACTATTCTATCATCGATGATGTTGAATGCATTAATAGTATCTATCCAAATTGTAGAAACTTTGTGGACAGAATTTGAAGGATTTCTAATCCATTCTATCACTGAAAGAGCGAAAATGTATTTCTGCGTCACAATTTCTTCCCACAAACTTGTTCCTTTAGTCACCCTCCATATGATTATAGCAACAAAGGATTTGGAAACCCCACCCACCCCATTCTTTTGGTGTAGCAATGTTCTTCCATCTTATTCACTTGAATCATTTTCTCTCAATCCTTCTCAACCAAAAGAATCTCATTCTCAAAGAGGCCAATTGATTGAGAATCCCTTTTTGGATCCAAGATAAAGACCAATAGACTAGTATTGTTGCTAAAAGGGAATTAATTAGAACTAGTATTCCCCCTTTCAATCGACATCACAAACACCAATTAGTGACCCCGTTTTCACTTTTTTTAATCATCCAGTACAAATATTTAATCCCATAATATTGAGGTTTTAAGTTAAATCCCAAATACTTCAAACCACTTTCAAAAATTTAAATCCTTAAAACCAAGCGGAGTTCTATATGACACCATCTCTTCGAAATTCATCTTTGCCCCTAAAAAAGGAGACTTACTAGGATTTACTTACATCCCATACGCCTTACAAAACAAGTTTAATATCTCTGCCAAATTTTCACCATCTTTTCAAGATCCATCACAAAGTATCAACGCATCGTCAACAAATAGTAGGTGAGATGGTCTCAAAAGACCATTGATGCACACTCATTCAAAACTTACCTTTGATTTAGCTTGAATAATGGATCTGCTTAACCCTTCTACAAGGACAAATAATAAAGGACATAACAAGAAGCACTATATTAAGCCTCTTCCAGCTCTAAAGAAAGGAGAAGTTGTCCCATTGATTGTTAGGATTTATAATCCTCCCTTGACCAAACTGTCTATTAGATTATTTTAGCCTAACTTAGGTGTTTTGTTTAATTATTGGGTCCACTTGGCCTAATGGGGACACATGTACCGGTTACTAGATTGTGGGGCACACCGATTGAGGCTAACTTCCACTGACCGCACTTGCATGCATCAGTTTAGGTGCCTCCTAGACTAATCCCTACATTTTAGGAGTGACTGGGAGTCCCAACACCAACCTCCTTAATTAAATTGGAGTTGGAACTAGTTAAGCTTAGTTATTTTCTAGTTACTTTAAGTTAGTTCACTTTCAGTTCAGTTAGCGCTAGTTATGCATGGCTGCATGTGAACAAGGCGCTTTTCCTCACCTACCACTTCAGTTAGACTGAGTTAACTGATTATAACTAATTGTGTGACTTGATTAGACATCTAGAGTTAACCAATTGGACTTCGATAGTGACTTAGACATATTTAGTTAGCCATGCAGTCATATACAATCACATCCAATTGGTAGATTTGAATTCGTATCTAATTATTCGAATTATTTCCTATGTAACACTATTGTAACACAGGATTATGTAATGAAGATAATACCGTAATTTGCTGAGCAGTACTTGCCTATTTCTAGTGAGATTTGATTTGTTCAGTTTGTATAATTCATTCCTATTAATTGCATCTATAATATTGGACTCATTTCTTGATGATATAAATGACACAACAATTTTAACATGGTATCGGATCCATTTCAAGCAAGCTTCATGACTGTCTATTCTCCATTGAACACCAGAAGCAGTTGGGTTTCCACAGAAGTCCCGCAAAGAGTGACTTGCTTCCTCTGAATTTATTTAGAGTGATGGTGTAGGCACGACAAACTTTGATAAAGTGTTCATTTCAAGAGGGAATCCATGATTCTAACATAGTTTGATTTTTTTAGTTTTTGCAGTGAAATTCTACAGGTGCTACATAGCTTGTGTGAAGATAGTGTATGTTCCAACAAGAGAATTATGGATTCTCTACCTTCTACACCTTAGATCCTCACACCCTTCAATTATCTTGATTGGAGGGAAGATATGCAGTTGGCCTTGTGCAATCTAGGCTACTTCAGGATAATGCTTGGAAGGGAGGTCGATCCCCATCATCCAGCTAAGAGAAACAAGTTTATGAACCGCTTAGGTGAAGCTTTCGGTTATCTATGCACTCACATATCCAGAGATCTCCTCTTCCACCTTGAAGGTTTGAGGACTCCTAGAGAATCCTAGGAGAAACTTGAAGTCTTGTTTGGCAAATAAGATGAGCTTTGGGGACACCTTGTAGATAATGAGTTGGTAGCCTTACATCCCAGCAACTTCGAAACCATACATCAATTATTTACTAGATTCAAGTCTCTTGCACTTCAATGCAGACAGCACAGAATATAAATAAAGGATGAGAAAAATGTGCTCTTCATTCTCAGCAAACTCGGTTCTGAGTATTTTGTATTTGTCTCAATCTTCCATTACAAAAGGGGTTCCTTCCTCGATTGGAAAATGCCCTCACTTGATTCCTTTTGACGAGTCCTTAATCAAGGAGCAAGAGAAGTTGATCTAGATGGGAGTCATCAAGGCCTCCAAAGATCAAGCTCTCCTAGTGATAGACTCTACCAAATCACAAGCTAAAGGGGGATCTAAGGGGAAGGATCCTAAAGCAGCTGATTCGAAGCCTAAACATAATCAAAAGACTTCTAAAGGAGCTTTGGGCTCTAAGAAGAACAACAAGATTCGTAAGAAGATATGTCCCTATTTTACGAGGGGTTTTCACCTTGAAGACCAGTGTATGAAGAAGCAGATTGACCAACTGTCATCTCTCCTCAAGCAGAATAACATTTCTCTCCCACAAATATCAAAGAATTCTGATGAAGAGCCACAGGCAGAAGAAGATGAAAGGTGCCATGATTTCAAATCTATCCTTACTCAGTCAACAACATACTTGATTGACTCTAGAGCATCCAACCATATGGTTTACTCCAAATAATCCTTCTCTACCCTCACACTATCAAAAGGGCCTAATATTCACATGGCAGATGATTCCCAAATTCTAGTAGAAGGAAGGGGTTCAATCAAACCGAAGCATGGAGAGTTCAAACATGTCCTCTATGTTCCCTCCATTGCAGCTAATTTGTTGTATGTTTATCAGATGACCCATACAGGCTCTCCCAAGAGAGTTACATTCGACTCAGATTCAGTTGAGATTACAGAAAAATCCACTGGAGAGCTCACAGGGAAAGGTATTGCAAATCATTCTACTAAAGCTTATGAATTCTCACATTTTTTACTTGTCTCTCCTCCTACAAATTTATTGTATCATCCTAACAACACCAACAATATTTGGCATGAGAGATTTGGCCATCTCAATTTCAAATATCTCCAGCAACTCCACAATGATAGAATGGTTGAAGGTTTGCCTCCCATCCAAACTTCTGATAGAGTATGTGTTAGATTCTTGGTAGGTAAGCATCCAGAGAAGAGGTGTGAAGTTGGGAAGGCACATAGAGCTTCCTCTATACTTGATTCGATACATAGTAATGTAAATGGACCTATTCCCACAAACTGCATTAATGGTTGTAGGTATTTCCTCACCTTTATTGATGATTATTCTAGGTACTGTTGGATCTACTTTATGAAACAAAAATCAGAGGTTTTTGAGACTTTTAAAGTTTTTAAATCCATGGTTGAGAATAGTTTCCGTAAGAAAATAAAGTCTATAAGATCTGATAAAGGAGGAGAGTACATCAAAAGAGACTTCCAATATTTCTATGAATCATAGGGGATTCGAATGGAACACGTAGTTCCATACACACCACAACAGAATGGTGTGGCTGAGAGGAAGAGCAGATCACTAAAGAAGATGGAAACATGCCTTCTCCATGACAAACATCTCTCTCCTTCTCTTTGGATTGAAGTTGTAAACTGTGCTTCGTATTTGTAGAATAGAGTGCCTCATAAATCAGTAGTTGGGACCATTCCATTCAAAGCACTGCATGGGCATAAGCCCAATGTATCTCACCTAAGAGTCTTTTGTTCCAAATCTTGGGCCAAAATACCACTTAACAAGAGGAAGGCCTTCCAAGTCCAAAGTAGCGCATGCATTCTGCTAGGATATGCAGAAGATGCAAAAGCTTACAAATTGATGGAGGTTGCAACCAGGATTGCTTCTTTGAACGGATTGTTTAGTTTGAAGAAGATCACTTGTATGATGCACCACCATCAACAACACAAGAAGGTATAACCATTCCTCCACCATTTTTTTATGATGATGATTTGTTACATGTTTCAGATTCAGATGAAGAAGATCAAATCCAACATGATCTTTTTATTGAGACTAAATCTCATGAGATTATAGATCCATATCCAGTAACCATTCCAAACCAAAATCCTAAGCCTATATTGGCTCAAAATCTCATTAATGCAGAGATGATGCTGGAAATCCAAAAGACATAAGAAGAACTAGGTCCCAGTAAAAGAATGAGCATGTTGCACTCTCTCTCACAAATTCACTCCCTATAGAGTGGTGCAACAAAATTCCACGTCGGTGCTACTTGATGATGACAAATGATCGGCTACTTGGCCCACAGAAGAACAAACTTGATCATTCTCTACCTTTACCATCCAGAAGAAACACACATATTCATCAGTTCAGAAGTACATTGAGAGGTTCACATGCACAACTTCAGGATGTTGTTGCATAGATGGATCATGTTGCTGCATAGATCTACAAATTTGCAGCAGTGTTTTGCTCAAGTTATTTTTCTAAGGTGGAAGCTTCTTTCTTTTAAAGATAGCTTGCATTTTCATGTTTCCTACTTATTTTAAGCGGGGGGGGTCTCATGAGGGTTTCCCCTATTTCCTCGGTTTTATTATGCAACATTTTTTATCATTTAGATTGTATATGGGTGACTTATGGCCTTGTTTCCAAGGCCCACAGTTGTCCAAGTTAAAAATCAGGGGGGGTGTTAGGATTTATAATCCTCCTTTGACCAAACTGTCTATTAGATTATTTTATCCTTACTTAGAAGTTTTATTTAATTATTGGGTCCACTAGTACCATTGGGTCCACTAGGTCTAATGGAGATGCATGTACCAGTTAAGAGAGTGTGGGGAACACCAATATAGGATAATCTCCACTGACTACACTTGCATGCATAAGTTTAGGCACCTCCTAGACCAGTATTTACATTTTAGGAGCCATTGGGAGTCTCGACACCAACCTCCTTCAGTCAGTTGGAGTTGGAACTAGTTAAGCTTAGTTATTTTCCAATTACTTTTAGTTCAATTAGCGCCAGTTATGCATGGTTGCATGTGGATAAGGCACTTTTGCTCACCTACCACTTCAGTTAGACTGAGTTAACTAATTATAACTGATTGTGTGACTTGATTAGACATCTGGAGTTAACCACTTGGACTCCGATAGTGATTTAGAAATCTTTAGTTATCCATGCAATCAGATATAGTCACATCCAGTTGGTAGATTCGAATTCATCCCTAATGATTTGAATTCTTTCCTATGTAACACTATTGTAACACTAGATTATGTAATGAGATAATATTGTAATTCTCTGAGCAATACTTGTATGTTTCCTGTGAGGTTTGATTTGTTCAGTTTGTATAATTCATACCTATTCACTACATCTATAATCTTGGACTCATTGCTTGATGATCTAAATGGCACAACAATATTAACATTGATTAACACAGAAAAAGAAACTAAAGATAAACAACTCATAATCTAGTTGATGAAGTGTGGACAAAACTTGACTTGTGATAGAATTAGTCTCAAGTAAACCCAACTCACATGGTCATAAGCCTTATATTAGTCAATTTTTACTACAATGGATCTCATATTTTTAATCTTTATCATATGTAATCCTTTCTGGTCTACTCCAATAGCTTCGTGTATCTGTTTACCTGAATGAAATCCAAATTTCTCACCTGAGATATTAGTAGAATGTAGAACCTTAATTCTTATTTCAATCATTTTTTCAACTATCTTGTAAATATTGTTGCACAAATAAATTGGCGTAAATTCTGAAGAAGAAAAAACAGGTGAGTTTGACTTCAAAAATAAGGATATAAATGTTGCATTAAAAATCCCCATGATAGAGCCTTTTAATCTGGATTCATCAATAACTCTAAGAAGATACTCTTCTATTATCCAGTGAAATGGTAGTCCAAGCAATTGATAAGCATATGGGGATGAAGGCACCATTTTTACCTTAGTCAACTTCTCCCAACTTCCTTGGAAGCCTAAGCCTCCTAGGGGAGAGCCCTATTACGACTCTGAAAATACACTAAGACAAAGTATTCTCTTTCAAGGTTGTTAATGATCTGTGCCTAATGGAGTCTAGAGAATGAGTAAAAGAGTTGTATGTTTGGTGTAATTATTATTGCAGCAACATTAGCCACATAGATGTTAGCCTTATTCCAAACATATGTGCAAATTATTGATCAAGTATAAGGATTTATCATTGCCTGCAAAGACATAAGTACAAGAGTGCATGCAATAAGCATATATTGATCAAATAGATAGTTATAATAGTAGTAGTCTTAGTACAGTATGTGTGCACTATGTCATCACTCTCATTTCATATTTATAGCAGCATTGAATATTTGAAACAAAATAATGAGAAGTAGCACAACCAATGTGTGAGTTGTGTAATTCGCATTTGTGAAGGCATATGTAATTTGTCAAAATAGCTAACATAAGGTCTGAAATTGCAAAGTACTATATGCACCAAAAATAAGTAACATTATGTATTCATTCATTACCCAAAGTATTATTTAGATCAACATTTATATGAGTAGGGTAGGATTAGTAACATAACAAGAATATCATAAATAAGTATTCACGACGGTGCATGTAACAAGGCATTAACAAAACGGTTTGAATCCACTTTAAACCATTTAAATTACTGTATGTGTGTCTTATGTGCAGACTGTGTGACTAATAGAAAAGGATGCAAGCAATCCAATTTATAATTATTGCCCAAACTATTAATTTATACCAACACTTAACTAACCTCTTATTTGTTCATGTTTAGGCCAAGGAGAGGCTAAGGGAAAGTGTAGCAGGCTGCAAGAAGGAGAAGGTTGCTACTGTAAGGGAACCATGGGAGGTAGTATCTACAATTGACCTTAAAAAAGGCACAGGGTCTACCTAAGGGCATATCCGAAAATGGAAAGATGAAGGAAAGGGGTACCGAGGTAGTTAGGGATTTTAGGGAAGAATTAGGACTGTTTTAGGGCATTTTAGGGAAGATTTTGAGATATTTTTTTATTTTGATTTTTATTTGTAGGGTTCCCTATAATTACGACTTAGGGTTTTTCGGGCTTTAGAGGCAAGGGAGAATTTGTAGGGAAGGTGGTCTAAATTTTAGGGAGGCTCGAAAGTGCAAAAAAATTAATTTTTTGATTTTTAGAGTTTCTAAAATAAAATTGCAGACCTAAATTTAACCTAAAACTAATCCTAAACTAACCCTAGAAAGAGGTTTCTTTAGAAGAGAAAAGGTGTGAAAACCAAGGGAACCTCTAGCTTAGCAAAATCCCTATCCAACCTAGGGATTCTAGGGAGGACGACTAACCTTGTGAGGAAGGGTTCATAGGTCAAGAAACTAGCCTAGAAAAACTAGGGAGAAACCCTAGGGCACCCCCATAAGGAGACGTGACACAAGTTGCTAAGGTGACAAGAATGAATGGTAATGGCTTAGCCTAGGAAAAAGTGAAACACTAGGGCTACCATTAAGACTTGAACGTGCATCATCAACCACCATTCAAACAAAGAGATGATAAGCCTAACCTCTTTGGGCTCGTGTTCATCCAACAAATCAAAACATCACCAAGCAAAGAACTTCACCAAAGAATTACCAGAAAAAGATTGCATTAACCCAAGAAAATCTTTCTCAAGTGGAGCACATCCATCCAAAGATCCCTAGCAAGTGTAAAACAAGTGCATAGTGTATTATCCCATAAGTTATGTATTAAAATGAAAGTGAGGAGATCTATTTATATAATCTCGCACTCACTTTTAACAAAATATCTAGGCCTACATGCCTTAAAACAAGTCAACTTGATATTATTAAATGTAAACTGGAAATCAAGAAAATAATAATAAAATATGGCCTAACGTAGGCTCAAGGTAGGCTACTTGGGGTACTTGTACCCCCAGGTGTCAAAATACACTAAAATAAGCAAATCACTATGAACGAAAGGTTGGAGTGAGCTATGAATGGAGACTTATGTCTCATTGCTGAAGCAGAGGCCACCAGATCATGTAAACAAGATGTGGAACCATGTGACCCAGTGGTCAACCCTTAAAGGCCTCAGACACCAACCCTGAGGTTAAAGCACCCAATAAAGGGTAGCAACAATTCCATTAAGCCATAGTACCCCAAACAAAAACCAACGGGCCCAATCATGACCACCATTGCTCGACAACACCCCTCCTTGTCAAAACATTTATCCCTCTCTCCTTGGGGTGCACCTGAAGGTGCGCTAGGTACAGGTGCAATGTAACACTCTTCCACTGTCCCTTTCATTCCAATAAATAATTCAATGGGAATCCTATCCAGACATGGGATTTTATCTTTCTTGAGACTTTGTAATGATTTTTCGAATTCTTCTTTAGACACTTTTTCTATGAGAGCTTCATTATCTTCTGCATTCACAAAACTTAGATATAAGGATGCAACCTTAATAGATATCTTGTCTACTTTGTATAGAGATCTAAAATAGTTCATGTGTTCTGTAGCCAGGTATTCAAAACTACTAATGGTAGTTCCATCTTCATTTTTAAGGTTCCAAATGGTATTAATATTTTTCCTTTGATTCACAAAATTATGAAAAAAAATTAGTATTGCCCCTAGCCATCCATACTACTCTACGCTTGATCCTTCATTCAACTTCCCTAATAAGAATAATTTTTTTTTCCAATCCTCCAACTCTATAACCTTCCTTTGAGTATCCTCTACCAAAAAACCAAAACCCTTGCCTTTAATAAAAGAAACTAGTTGGTTGTTGATTGTTTCGCCAAATGAAGATTTTTTTACAAATGAATGGTTGTTGATTCCACACTCTTGCCTAGTTGGTTGTTGATTGTTTCGCCAAATGAAGATTTTTTTACAAATGAATGGTTGTTGATTCCACACTTTCCTTAACATAAAGCTTCCAATTTTTTAAAATGGTTTCGACATAGTCCCCATTTTCCACTTGAGAAGTGTTGAATTTAAATGGCCTTGACTCACTTTTTACTTCCCCTTCAATTTCCAACAAAACAAGAAAATGATCCAACTGGCCTCCTATGCCAATCCATTGTCGAATATGAGCCAAATACTCTAAAATATTCTCTGATATAATGATTTGATCTAATCTGTTAGCTATGTTGTCAATACATGTTCTTCTATTAGCCCAAGAGGGTTTTATCTTAATAGGAGCAGCATTTTATTAACCCTTTCTCCTCCATATTGTTTAGGAAAAAATCATAAATCCTTGTCAACTCTGGATCTAGGGCCCCAAATTTACGAATGACCAATGGAGAAGTTCAAGTCCCCTCATAAGATAAGGTTACTTTCTAAGATTAATGATTTTCCAAAGAGGGAATTCCAATAAAGAACCATGTCTCCATATAGGCCAAAGATGTTTAGAAAGAGAAATCTTTATTAAGATCACAACTAAATAAATTCAATCCTAACCCCAAGTTGAATGACCAAGAGTTAGAGTACTTCAGTTTACAACTATTCCATCCTGTAATCAGACCACCAAAGTTCCCCAAAGCATCCACGAAGGAAAACTCTCAATCCTTAAAAAAAGATTTCAACACTTCTACAACCTTATCACTCGCACACATAATCTCGTATAGAAAAAAAAATGTCTAGCTTATGATTGTCAATTAGATGCCTTATCGCTAGCTTCTTGAAGGCACTAACTAAGCCTTTGCAATTTAATCAAAGACAAAGCATTAAGAACCTCTTCTTAAGGCTCTTATTTCTCTAAGTACCTCATTAATAAATCTTTGTTTACCTTCAGCTATGTCCCAAACTGCTTTTTCTTTTTAAGTCCAATGGAAAAAAAAAGACTTTCTACCCTTTCCAACTTTTGACTTTTTCCAAGTTTTTCCCCAAACCTTAGAAAAGGCTGAGATACTCTCCATCCCATTCATCCTTACAAGAGCACAAAAAGTGCACATAATTTATTACTGGCCATTAGTGTATGTAATTAAGAACTCAGTTGCAGGCACATCATTTATTATTTGTCATTCCAATGAGTAATTAAAGACATGATACCTGCGACGAGTAAGTAATTAAAATATTACAAATAAATCATTTCTTACTAGCCATATGTGTGAGTAATAAAGGATAACAAAGTTATGATCAGTTATTAAAGTTATACAAAACAAATAATGTGAATAGAACAACTACTGATTATACATGATAGTAAGTGATTACAAGATCATTTTTCTTTTCAATATAAACCTAGGAAAAAAAATCACTTCATTTTTGTTAACTAATCATAAAACATATATTTATATTTCCTATATTTTAAAAATATAGAATATTTATTTTAATATATAAATTTTTGAAAACTTTATAAACATATTTATAACATTGCAAATTAATAAAAATAAGTCAAAGCAATTTGACTCTAAAACCAAAACAATATAACCTATCAACAGGTATAAATTTAACTTTATAAAAATACAAAGTAAAAAATTAATATAAAACAGTGGAACATATAATTTATGGTGTAATAGTGCAGTATGTTAAGCAGGAGAAATACAATTGCCAAATTACATTAAAAAAATTAAATAGAATCGGGACGACGGTAGTATCCATTAAGTTATAAAAGAGAGAACCCAAGCTGTGTGCAGGTTGGTCTCTGTCAGCTCTTGTCTTAGCAGAGTTATAGAGTTGAAGAGTTGTAGAGAAGGGAGTCGATCCAGGATGTGTGTGGATCAATACTAGAGTGAAGGAAAGGAAAACTTTAGAGACCTAAGACTAGAGAGCATGAGAGGAGATAAGTCTGTATAGATTATAGAGAATAACTAGAACAGAGTCTGCAATCTAAGTGCACAAACAAAAGGTGATATATATTTCTCATGCCATATGAAGAACGCCTTTGTGGTTTTTCCCAGATGGGTTTCCATGTTAAATGTCGTCTCTATGTGTATTTGATGAATATGTCTACGTTGAATGAATGTATGTTGTGAATAAGTAGGTCTGAATAGATTGACTAGAATTTGTTTAAGAATGAGTTCTTAGATGCATGTGTCACACTGTTGATAGATAGAATATGTGCTAAAGCTTTATATTGTTATTGTAATCTTTGACGATGGACAAGTAGAGTAGTATCTTAAATGAACACAATAAGAATAGGATATACACCCACCATCTTCGGTCGAGCAGGTTGGTAATGTTACATGAAAGAATAAATCCCCACCCACTGTAGAAACCTAGTTCTGGCAATTACCCATAGAAATATCTTGAGTGAGACTGCATCTGTGTCGCAAGTGCTTCTGACCGAGCTCTGCTCTGTCGGGCCAATATCTTGGGCTTTGTTGACGGACAAACAAGGGTTTGAGCTTGGGTCGAAGGGAGAAATGCCTATGACATGTGTGGAAGATCATTTTGGATATCATATTTTTCAATCACATTGTATGTACAATGTTTCTCTAATGATGTTTTCGAAACCAACAATTCATTAGTGGAAAATATAATCGTATCAAGTGCATCGTCAATATTGCCCCACGTAGGATCTATTTTTTCCACAAACTTTTGTTTGACCATATCTATTTGTTTTCTTTTCACCATATATGCTTCTAGCCATGTTTTAGAGTTTTTTTTAGAAAGGCCTTGCGATGTCTATGTGGCGTAATGATAATCAATTTTTCTCTTGCAAAGTTCTCTAGATCTTTTTCTTTATTATATCAAATGTAACGAATAATATTTTTCTTTTGTGTTGGTTTCTTTGATGCATTTGTAGATGAATATAAGGATTCATATTCAGCTAAGCAAGTTATTTCAAGAGAAATTGCTTGAGCCATATATTTGTCTACTATAGATGAACAAATAATATATTCAGAATTGTCATCCTCATGCTGCAACAACTTTGGGTTTTAAAGTACACAAGTTTGTTTGTCTTCTAGTGCAGTGTTTATCAATGTTTTCCTCGAAGAAGTATGTAATGGCAAGGAAAGCACAATGTGTATGGCTTGTTTGGTAGATATTTGTTGCATGTTTAGTAGCACATTTCCAAGCTTATGAATGGCTTCCATTTTTTCTATTGGTATTTGCACATCATTTATCTCTTATTTTTATGAACACATTAGTCATTGTTCTATCCATTTTTGTTATGTACGAGCTTATGTAAGTTACTACAACATAGGAATCTAAAATAGTTCTGTGACTATGTTCACCCACCATTTTTGTTATGTACGAGCTTATGTAAGTTACTACAACATAGGAATCTAAAATAGTTCTGTGACTATGTTCACCCACCATAGTTCAGGAATTACTTTTGAAAATGTGTTGATCCATATGTCAAATGGATCTCTTTTTAGTATGAGTGTTTATGTAAGTTACTACAACATAGGAATCTAAAATGAATAGTGTGACTGTGTTCACCTACCATAGTTTAGGAATTATTTTTGAAAATATGTTGATCCATATGTTAAATGGATCTTTTTTTAGTAAGAGTGTTATACAATTAAGTAAGGAACAAACAACTAATATGTAATATTCTTTGGGCATGCCTAAATTCACAATGAACATTTTGAATCATATGTTATTTTGGATATTTGCTATGTTCTAATTGAGCTACTAGCTTTGTTGCTTTCACTTTCAATTCTATGATGGCTTCCTCTAGGGGTTTCAAAATTATAGTTTGTTCCATTGGAGGGAACCGGAAAATTAAACCTACAACTACTTCTTTGGTTTTTTCTTTTGAAGTAGGCGGTCATCGTTGGCATATCATTGCGAACACGTTTTTTTCATGTTTTCAAAATATTCAGGAGATGTGTGAACCGCTTTAAGGGAATGATATGCAATGAGTGATTTAAGTATTTTTCAAGATTTTTCTTTGATTTCACGTATTTTTCTTTTAGTTTATTGCCTTTTAGTTCTTTGATTCAAATCGAAATCTAGGAAGCGCTAGATACTTGTTAAAATTGTTTAACAATAATTCTTACTACTTTCAAGAAAATGTTTGTTATATGCATCTCAAAATTGATTGTTCTATGTTGTAGCTCCTATTGTGTGATTTGTTGTTAGGGGAATCCTTGTGTAATGTCCTAAAAATCATTAAGGCCATAGAACAATTTTGGGACGTTCATCTCTTCATAGTATTTGTTTTGGAAAATGCTAAGTAGATGGAGATTTTCAGAAGGTGTTATCTATATGATTTGATTTTCTAGATTGTGTATTATATGTGTTTGTACATATCCACGTGAGAGTGTTTTCAATCAGGTTCTTCATCCATGTTCATGTAGCAGACTAATTTAGGTTTGGTGTTGTATTCTTCTTTAGTATTTTCTTTGAATTATTTTTCCCAATAAGTGTTGATAACAATGTCTTCATTTTTGTAAAGTATAGTTTTTGATCCAGGAGGATATTGGTGGCCACCCACCTATTCCTCTTGGATCCCCACCATTGTTTCTTTCTGTTTTTCAGTTTCCTTAATTGCAGCACAATTTACTATTTTTGGTAGTTTTCGAGTCCTAAATTTTCGAAGCCGTTTTGAGGCCCTAAACGACGTTTTTTCGGCATCGAATGGTCGAGAAAATATCAGTCCGTTTCAGGGATTCATGTTTACCCTTATGGATGTAGTCTCTAAACAAATATTTCTAACGATGTATCATGTGCATCAAACGGAGGTAGTATGCTAAAGTTACGACCCTGGGAAATTGATGTACCAAGTTACCCAACGAGGCCCACATTCTGGTGTTTCCCCTCTTAGGGTTAGGTTTTTGGATGTGTAGGGTTTCCATTATTTCTCAATAATATATAGGCCTTCGAGACTCATTTTAACACAGAGTTCATAGGCATGTAGCCACCACATCTCTTCTCAGAGATAAGCTACCAACACTCTAACTAGTTTATTTCCATTATGTATGTAAACAAGTTTCAGTTATTGATTAATTGAATGAAGTGTTATTTCCACTACATATTTGTTTCTATGGTTGTTTGTGTATTCTGTTGCGTTCCTGCATAAATCTAGATCAGTTTTGCATAGATCTTGCAAAGCATTTATAATGGTGGATGGGCACACATTTCCAAATAGGAAAGGGTTCTTGTATTCTAGTTTGTGCTTTAGCATGACAGACGCTTCCATGGAATCATCTAGATCCCTGGGAAGAACGGTCTGTATCTTGTCTAGGTTTGCATGGACATTAATTATTGTTTCAGTAAGTCCAAGCCGTGCTCGTTTGTAGCCTAGTTGTCTAATCTGGGAAAAGGTTATTCTCGACGATGCAAGTCTTTCCTCGAGAGGAGTTAAAAGAGCTACAAATGGTATCATGTCATTCTAGTGAATTTGCATTGGAACATTAAACTTGGGTATTTTCCCATTCATTATTGATGTTTTGTGATGCTTACATATATGGTCATCAAAGATGAGCTTCTTTCTGACATGTCCAGACATAAGAGTTTTGAAGTCTGACTTTAATTCAAGATATGTTTTCTATGTATTTTTCAAAATGTTCAAGCGTTCACAAATAGAACATGCAGGAATTGGAACGTCTTCTATGGCTTGAAGGTTATATGTCTTGATGGATTTTGAATCTTGACAATTTTCTTTTTCATTTTGTTTAATGTGTTTCCCACATGCTCGCATAAGTTTTTTTAGTTTGCACAAACGTTTGCATTGTTGTATTGGAGGGAAATTCTCACTGGGATGAAATAGAATGGATTTGTTAGCGTGCAAACTAATAGGTAGTGTCTCCTTAAATTGTTTTGTGTCTGAGGAAATTGTTTGTACTACTTTTTTTCCTACATACAGGAAACATGTTTGTTTTTTTGCTTTGTGTTGTATTTGTTTCAGTGCTTGGTTTGGTCGCTTTCTTTTGTTTCACCAACGTTTTCTCTGCATTTGTTTGGAAGGAGAGTGTTCTCCCATATACGGATGGACAATCCATTGGTCCCTATCACTGCAATAGGAAGTCCAAATTGATTGTTAGGTTTGATTCATTGAAGAGGTAGAAAGTGTGAATGAGAACAGTCAACTATATGTTCGAGTAGATAGATAGTATTTGTCGTAGTATATGTTGGATGGTATTCTAAAACGATTTGTTCGGAGGAAGTATTCCATATATGAATGTTTGTATTTATTAATTCACATGTCCATTACATAGCACAGTGATTTCCCTCTAAATTCCCTTAATATATGGGCTAGACAAATTAATGATGTAGAACTAGAAATCATTTCTCTTTTTTGTATGAATTCAAGGCACATCTATTGGTCTATACATATCAATGCTCTTGTGTCATTTGCAATGAATCAATTATAGAAGGCCCTGCGCAATTATTTTCTTAATGAAGGAGCGCTTTAAGCATGTGAAAAAATAAATTGATTGGAATAGTGAATCATGGAAGTAATTGGTAATACAATTGGGAATGCCAAGTCCTTGTTCTTATAGAGGTTTTACAATTTCAAAAGTTGGGTTATGAACACAAGGGTGTGATGATGCAGATGGAATGGATATTTGTTTAGAAAGGAAAGAAGACATGTTATCACTCCAGGAAACTCCTCTAGGTTGCAGCTCGAGGATGCCTGGTAACTTAAATGTTTCTATGGTTTTTCTAAATGGATCAAGTTAGATGACCTACAGGACCTCACACTCTCAAGACATGCATGAAACTCAATCAAAGATAAGGCTTCTAACTACCACTGTTCAGAGGTTTGATAGTAGGGTGAAAAGATGGAGAACTTATTATGCTAACAGATTCATACATAAAACACTTACCTATAAATGGCTAATCATAACAAGGAAAGTACTTGCAACTCAACTCATTAATGTGTAATAGGATCACAACTATCAGAGATTGAATAACATGAATAAACCTGAATTAGACATTCAAGCACAAGCACAGAATACAAAAGACATGGAAGCTGAACATATGATAGCAAAAGAGCTTATATTAGGTCATGAACAATATGAGAAGCTTGATAATAATAATGGTCTATAAGTCCCGGAAGTCAAACCCTTGCTTCAAAATAAGTCTTAGGCTTTATAGCCTTTACAAAAATATGCAGATCTTGAAAAGTTGGATCTGTTTTTACTAAAAATAGCTGAAAAAAAAAATGTTTTTGCAAAATTAGGTCAGAAACCTTAATTTAACTACTAGTCTATCTAGCTGTAACACTTGTTCACTTTTTGAACCTTTTGATGACTACAGTGAGTACTGGAGTAAAAGTGTAACCTATCCTCTGATAGATAAGCTACTGTTGGTTAAAACAGGTAGGGTTTGTGACCCTTTCCTCCTTGATGTATCCTCAAAACTGGAACAAACCTTCTCTGATGGTGTTCTTAAGCAACTTTCAGCTTTACACTTCATCCCTGAGATAGTTATATTCTCCCAAACTGGTCTTTTGTGCCAAAATATCTTTCTGCGCCTCTTTTTTCTTTCGGTGCTTAAGGAATCAAAATCTCAAGTCTGTTAGTTGCCGAAAGCTCTGCTTTCGGTGGCTAATGAACCGCTTCAGCGTCTACCTGAGCCACTGAAAGGCCTGTTTTTGCAAAATTGTAATCAACCTCCCTAATCGTCCTTTTTAGATTCCATGTTGATCTTCTGACACTTCTTCATCTTTCCCAATGTTTGGAAAATAAACAACATCCTGGATTGCCTCTGAATTCTGAAGGCTTACTGTTGCTTCAGCTAGTGTTTCTAGTGCAAAGTGAGTTTGAGAGCTAAGGTTTGATCTGGAATTCTTCACCTACAACCTCAGAAGCCCGATCATCCTATACAGCCTGGTGTTGTCCTGCATATATCTTAGATTTCTCCTTTTCAACATGATATACATCCCTCTCATCTCTGGGACAGAATTGTGCAACTCCTTATTCCTCTTGGTCAACATGGTATTATTCCTCTTTATCTCTCTATCCAAAACCTCTAGTTCATGTATTTGCTCTAGTAGTTTGTTTACTCTCTGAGACCTGGGTTTGCTTGAGGAGGTCTCTGCTATTTGTTCATCATGCCCTTTCCTAGGTGTTGGTGAAGTAAACTCTTCTTGTTCTGCTATCAACTGCTCTATTAGGTCAACCCCTTCCTCCCTTTCTTCTTTTAAGTCTGAGTAGGGCAAGTTCAGAATGTTTACTTTGTGTTGGGATTTCCTTGCTCTTTTCACTGAAGTCTAGGTTTCTTTTAGCCGTGTTGGTTTTAGAAGGGAAGAAGGTTGATCTACTGTTGCTGGTGAGATAGCCCTTATTTTCCTCTTTCCACTCCTGAGGGTGGTGGATTTCTTCGAAGGAGACGTTCCTTTCTCTTCTGGTGGTAGGCCTGTTTCAAACTCATTCCAGAGAAAAAAATGTGTCCATGCTATGTTTCTCCTCTGCAACAATTCTTGGACAATGATTTTTATGAGGCCATGTTGAGACAACCTTCCTGCAATTTTGGTGGGATGGGCCTTTACCTGGTGTGCCATTTTTGTTAAGCTCTTGTGGAGGTAGAAAGGTAAATTTAAAGGGCTTCTTCCTGTAAAATGGTTCATCAGTTTGAAGTGATATATCATTTCCCTATTGTATCTACCTTCACAAGTTATATACACCAAAATTGCTTTCAGTAATTGCTTCCATCTCTCTTCTAGCCAGGTGGATGGAACACTTTTCTTCCATACCACATTTCTGTGTTCAGGTTTTAGATAGGATTTGAACTCCAAATTTTTAGTAATGGTGGTCTTAAACCACTTCTCCCCGGTTCTTGGGAGTTCTGTCACCTTTGCAATTAGGTTTTCATCCACTAGGAACTCATCCTTGCCTATCAGCGCCTTGGATCCATCAAAAGAAAGGGAAAATGCCTCTGCAATTTGCTGGTGTGACCCTTGAACTTTCTCACAAAACCTGTAGCAGCCTACATCTCTGAAGAATTGGAAGACTTCTGGATGTGAGTCAAGATAGCTGATGTCTCCTAGTTCATGTCTGAGGGTAGGTCCTCCTTTCTTCATCTCTAAGCTGTGCTCCTTAGTATCCTGCAAGAAAAACCAAAATTCAAACTCTGTAAAGGAAATTAGCGTGCTAGTTTCACAGGATGGCCTCAAGCAGTCAGTATGCTTGCAAAAAATGAGGAATGTACTGGGGATGTAGTGCTGATTTTAAGGGGTTAACCACTTGATAGGTATTTGAAGGATATGATGGAGGATTCTGGTGATATCCATGAGATGGCTAGCTTAGTAATCATTTTTAATTTGAACTTGGTATTCGGTGGAGGTTTACTGCAGTTGTGGGACAGAAGGAGGGTAGATTAGGGTTTTGATTCCCATCAGTTAGGTCAGATCAATAATGACCTCTTTAATCATCAACTTATGCCTTATTGCAGTTTCCCTGTCCTTTAGATGGTTAATCGTGCTAAATCATGACCTATCTTGTGCTGATGAGTTTGATTTGATGGACAGGTAACTGTTTTTTCTTTTTCGCCTTTTTGGTGGTTAAGAGGATCTAGGGTTTAGTTCGCTAGCTTCCGAAAGTTGAGCTTTCGGTGGCTAATGAATCACCGACATGTTCGCCCAAGCCACTGAAAACGTTCTTTCCAAAAAACTTGTGTAACAAGCTTTCGGTGGTTTAATGTCTTTTCATATCTCATCGATTAGCTACCGAAAGGTAGGCCTTTCAGTGGCTAATGAACTATTTGAAAGTTCGCCTAAGCCACCGAAAGTTTCCCTTTCCAAAAACGTATTTCATCTGCTTTCGGTGGTAAATGTCTTCCTATAAACACTCGCTAAGCTGCCGAAACCAACGCTTTTCAGTGGCTAATGAGCTGTTGGAAAGCTCGCCTAAGCCATCAAAAGTCCTTTTCCCAAAAAATTATAAAGAAGGTGATCAACAACCTTTCGGTGGATAACATTGTCATGCGTTAAACTTTTAGCTGCCGAAAGCAGGCTTTTTGGTGGCTAATGAGTTGTTGAAAATCTCGCCTACGCCACCGAAAGATAAAACTTTCAAATTTATTAAATAACAGAAGATCAGATATCCCAAATTTGTTAGTCACCCCAATATCTTTCATAATATGACTTGAAATCTTCATCCTATCAAAAAATAAATTGTCTGAGTGAACTTATTGAAAATAAATTTATTTTAGGAGATAACATCTGGCTCCTACTCAGGGATGGGAACCTTCCTGTGACGTCCCAGGAACCCCAGACCAAAATGCCTTTCCTGAAAAACAAATAAGAATTAAACCTATATTCTATTGTTCCATTGGGCATGGAGTTTATTTTGTAAGCAAAAACAACCTACTACCTAATATTTTACAATAACAAGGCCTCAAAGCCTCAAATAAAATAGAGTTTTAGAAATCGCCCATTTATTGGGCCATAGAACACCTCCTCTCCTTCCAGATTTTGCAACTTGAAGGTGTTGTTCTACTGTACCTGAGCTATCACAAAAGGGCCTATCCACAGAGAGTCAAACTTTCCATGTTTTCCCTTGTCTTTCCTAACAGTATCCCACTTGAGGACCCAATCTCCAACCTGAAAGTTGTCCACTTTTTCCCTTTTGTCAAAAATAATCTTGATCTTCTGTTGATGAGCTTCTGACTTTTCTATCACTTGTTCCCTGACTTGCTGCAACTCCACCAAATCCATCATCCTCCTCACCATATCATTTGGTTCATCCTTCTCCTCCTAGAATAATTTTGCCACTGGCAGAATTAGTTGAATGGGAAAAATGGCCTCAGTACCATAAACTAATTTGAAAGGATAAGTCCCTATGGATCTTTTGTCAGTTACCCTATCAACCCATAAAGCAAACTTTAGCTTAGAATCCCATCTTTTCGGATTTGTCTCGAATATTTTTCTGATGATCCTGACTAGGCTTTTGTTGGATGACTCAGCCAGGCCATTCCCTGGAGGGTAATAAGACGTGGAATGCACCAGCTGAATGCCCATTGACTCACACATGTTAACCAACGCCCCGACTTTGAAAGTTGGTGCATTATCAATTACTAGCCTTACTGGGAAACCAAACCTAATAAAGATGTTCTCATATAAAAAATTCATGATGACCTGATGAGTTACATTCCTGGTAGGTACTAACTCTATCCACTTGGTGAAATAGTCTATGGCTACTAGGATCCATGTGTGTTGACCACTGGATGAAGGATTAATTTCACCTATGAAATCAAGACCCCATTGCTGGAAAGGACCATTCACTACAATGGGTCTAAGGGGCAAGGATCTGAGCTACCGCTTCCCTATGAATATTTGGCACTTGTCACAGGCTCTCACAAAGGTACACACATCATAAAAAAGAACAAGCCAATAGTACCCAGCCCTCATAATCTTGTGGGCTGTGGTATTTCAGTAATGATGGCCTCCACATGTGCTTGAATGAAACTGATGCATGACCCAAACTGACTCTTCTTTATCTAGACATCTCAAAAAAACACCAGACAGATCTTTCCAATACAGCAGTTTATCAATTACACAAAATTTAACAGACTTCAGTTTAAGAGCCTGTGCTTGATTTAGAGTGAGTCCAGGAGGAACTTCTAATTCTTGCAGGAAATGAATAATACCTGAGTACCACTCACACAAGGACAAGTTGTCAGCTACTTGTTGAATGTCATTCTGATCCTGAACTGCTTCTGCTGCTACTTCAGTTTGCAAATTTTCTGAAGTGACACAAGTGAAATTCATCCCCAAAAGATCACAGTTTTCTTTAGCCATGAGTTTAGCCAGACCTTGGCCTTTCACTAACTTGGTGGGATTTACTTCTTTGTCAAACTCAATAATCTTGGCAATCCATTTAGCTCTCCTTCCATCAATGTCAAGCTGAGTCAACACATCCTTTACAGCAGCTAAAGGGACATAGGTAAGGACTTTTGCATGTAGAATGTAAATCCTGAAATTTTTCAATGACTTGATGAGAGCATAAGCCTGCTTTTCAATGGGATCATACTTCAGTTCAGCATCCCTCAATGTCTTGCTGAAAAATGCAGTTGGGTGATCAAGACATTCATCATCTTTTTGTAATAGTACTGCTGCCACTATGTCATAGGATGAAAAGGAGAAGATGTAGAAACCCTTGGTATAGTTAAGACTAATCAGAGTGGGAGATTTCATGATAGCCTTCTTGATGTCTTTAAAAGAGCTTCTTGCTTTCTCAGTCCATTTGATTTATGCATCCTTTCTCAACATAGATGTTATGTGCTTTACCAACTCATAAAAGTTAGGGATGAACCTCCTAACGAAAATTATCTTTCCCAGAAATGACTGAATATCTCTTTTCAACCTAGGTATGGACAACTTCTGGATAGCTTCAACTCTAACAGGATCAATCTTCACACCTTCAGCTGAGACAATGTGACCTAGGAGTTTTCCCTCCCTAAGTGCAAATTGAGACTTCTTCAGGTTCAATGATATCCCAAAATTTCTACATTTCATAAATACCCTCCTCGAGTGTTGCAAATGTTCTACACGGCTATGGGAGTAAACAGCGAGGTCATCCAGGTATATAAGCACAAATTTTTCTTTCAATCCTACAAAAGCTAGGTCCATGGCCCTCTAAAAAGTGGCCCCAGCATTCATCAGCCCAAATGGCATTTTAGCATACATGAAGGTGCCCCAAGGAGTGGTAAAAGCAGTCTTCTCTTGGTCGTCAGGGTGCACAACAACTTGGTTGTATCCAGAGAAACCATCCAAGAAAGACATCACACTAGCCCTCGAGACTCTTTGCAACAGATGTTCCATCTTGGGTAGGGGATAGTTATCTTTCTTGGAGCATTTGTTTAGATTTCTAAAATCCACACATAACCTAATCTCCCCATTCTTCTTCCTTACCACCACTAAGTTTGCAATCCATTTGGAATACCTGAGGGGAATTATGATTTTGGCTTTGAGGAGCTTATGGATTTCTTTTTCAATTACAGGCAGTAGGAGAGGACTGATAGATCGCATCTTCTATTTAAAAGGGATGGTGTCCTTCTCCAAGGGGATCCTGTGTTGGATAATATTAGTATCATAGGTTTTCAAGTCACTGTATTCCCACGTAAAGATATCGGCAAATTCTTTTATCAGGCTACAAAATTTGGACCTCTGATTAGCAGTCAACTCTATGGACAGATTTATAGGTTTTGGATGACTTTGGCTACCTATGTTTTGCTCTTGGACAGGAGGATCTTGCTCCTTTTTGCCAGGTTTGAGAGGGATATCATTATGATCAAATAGCTCTTCCAAGGGTACCGAACCCCGAGGTATATAATTGCTGGGTAACTGAACAATATTATGATCACCTACTTTATATTTAAACTTGAACTTCTGCGATTCTTCCATATTTAGGTTTTCTTGATCTATATGCATATCAGAGAATTCATCTACTACCTGGAGGAATTTACTAAGCTCATCATCATTTTCAAACACCTTCCAAAATTTTACATTATTCGGTAGGGAAGGTTTGTACTTGACTTGGATATCATAGCTGAGCCTAGGAGGTGAAGGGGGAACAAACAGACTTGCAGAAACAGCAAGTGATTCATAGCTCTAGGTATATATGAGAGTTCAAAAAACATGAAGGAGTCTCTGATTTTCCATACCTCATCTCTTTATGCCTTCAATCTGACATTCTTCACTTGAAAGGTATTGCTCACCTACTGTATGATGAGATCTACATCTCCAAATATCTTAATGCACATGATTTCCATTTCTTGAGCAGGCTTCACTCACAGCAACAATGCTTCATATTCTGCTATGTTGTTAGTAGTCTTGAAATCCAATTTATAAGACAGATGTATGGTTTCCTTTGAAGGAGAAATCAGGACTATTCCTGCCCTAGCTGAGGCTTGAGTACTGGCCCCATCAAAAAACATGCTCCAAACTGAGGTGGTTATTTATTCAGGCTTTTGATATTCAGGATTTTGATAGATGGGCTTTGTAAGCTGGACCGACATTTGCTGGGATTCATCAATCTGCAGGATGCATGCCCCAAAATCTATGTCTATTGCATATATCAGATGGTTTATAGAGTTCTTGGCATTACTGATGATATAGGTAAACTGGTTCTCTCTGTAGAGCTTCTTGGTTTCCCCTCCAAACATTGGAATTGTAGCATATGTAAGGTCCATTTGAAGGGTACCACGCAGCCTTTTACTCCATGAGTGAGACAAAAGGAGGCCAAGCTTAGGTGGGATATCAGCTACCACTATGTCCATCACTATACTTTTTGAAGGTAGTTGGGAGATGTTTATGACAAGGTCTTTGATAAGACCCAAGCATTTGACCTTCCTGGAATCAAATGAGAATAGATCATGGTAGGGTTTTGTAATGCTGAGGCCAAGCTCATCCATCACTGCTTTTGGCATTAGGTTATGGGAAGCTCCTGAGTCTAGCAGACAGTTATGGAGTATTTTATCATGGATATTCAGAGATATGTAGAAAGGTGGGCAAGACTCATCCAATTCTTCTATCATAGGGCCTGGGATTACTGTGGGATTATCATCTTGCAAGTTCACAAAGTCAGCATCTAGGGGAGTTCTTGGCTGAAGGGATTTCAGTATAGATGCCTTGAAGGCCTCATTCTTCATCAGCTCTATCAAGGGGAAAGGGATCTTTAAGTTCTGAATTTCAAACTTAAGATTGAAATCATAGGACATTTGGTCAGAAGTTCTTACCTCTTGTGGTGTGGCTTTGAGATGAAGAGAATCATAAGCTGATGGTAGTGATGGCCTTTGCTGTGGTTTTGGAGGAACAATCATCTTCTTTGGAGGTGCAGCAATCTTCTTAGCCTGAGGAGTAGGCTGCTTTGTAGAGGCAAGAGTCTTCTTCATAGGAGCCAAAATCCTAGATCTCAAATTATACCCTTCTTGATCATCTGCCCGGTATAGAGATTCATCAGTGATCTGTTCATTCATGAGGGCTTCCTCATAGTCTGCCTGTGTCAGGTAGGAGTAATCAGCTTCATCCTCCATGCAGTTGATGTTGTCTACTGTCTCTCCTTGTTCTTGGGTGAAGTCTGGTTCTTCTTCTAGTACAACATTCTGAAAAGGAGCCCTGATTCTTTGATCCTCAGCCTGATTCCTATCCCTTTGAAGGATCTGAGCTAGGGGATTATTTCTTTTGTAAGGGACAAAATTAGGGTTTTTGGGAGAAAAATTATTTGGCCCTTTACCCCTCACAAGTATTTGACCTCAGTCTTTCAGCTTGGACATTTCAGTAGTAAACTATCCAACATTTTGGCCATTTTGTCAATTTTGTTCTCTTATGAAGAGGCCCCAAGAGGATATGTGGGTTGCTTCTTCCTATCTATCTTTCCCTTGACCTTCTAAGATGCAACGATGTTGGATTCTACCTCTATGGAAACATCCTGCATGAGTGACAGGGAAGGAGATCTTCTTTCTCTGAGTAGAAGGAAGAACTCAGACTCAAATGCATTGGCATAAGTGATCTTGGCTAAGGTATCAGTGGGATTGATCTCAGCAGGGATCTTGCTGAACATCTTGTTAAACCTTTTGGTGAAGTTAGAAACAGACTCCCCATTCTCTCTCTTCAAGTTGCTAAACTTGGTGATATAATAGAGGTGGTCTCTTCTCTCTCCCCAATGCTTCAGAAATATGTCATCTAGGGCTTCAATGCATGCTACTGATCCAGCAGACAATTCTTTGAACCACTTCTTAGCCTGACCATCTAGGCTTTGCACAAAAACCCTAGTCCACACATCTTCTTGTTCTATGTTTATGTTCTCAGCATAACTGTAGAATGCTTCCAGGTGTTCTTCAACTATGAAATCTCCCTCTCCAGTAAATTTAGGCATGTATTTGAGATAGTCTCCAGTAGGCATGGCCGAGAGGGGGTTAGGTAAATTCAGAGGGGAATACCTAGCTACCAGGATCATTTCCATTTTGGTCAGAGGGGTAGCCATTTTGGAAATGGGTATGGAAAGGGTGGAAGAAGATACTACTGGTGTGGGTGGTAGCTGAAAGAGTGTTGGTGGTAAATTTATCTCAGTGGAATCGCCAGGGATTGGATCTTCACAAGAAGCAGTGCTTGAAGATCCCTCAACCCTAAAATTTTATGATGTATTTATAAATTCCTGAGAATCAAATGTTTCAATGGAAGAAATAATAGCAGGAATATCTCTTGAAATACCTGATGCAGCTTCCTTTGCAGCACTAGAGGTCTGCCTTAGTGAAGCCCTAACTCTTCTTAGAATCTCTTCTAGATCTGAAACAGGTATTACTGTTGGCCCTTGAGGGTTTGCTATGGTACTTGATCTTCTTGAAGCCACCTTATTCCAATGGAGTCGATAGATAGATGATTACAACCAGAATAGTGTCCATACTTTGTCTATCATCAAAGTAGGATCTATGTTGTGTCCCAGGGAAGCCGAGCTTCAATCTCTTGTCCCCGGCAACGGCACCAATTTGTTATTACTCAAGGAAACTCCTCTAGGTTGCAGCTCGAAGATGCCTAGTAACTTAACTGTTTCTATGGTTTTTCTAAATGGATCAAGTCAGATGACTTACAGGACCTCACACTCTCAAGACATGCATGAAACTCAATCAAAGATAAGGCTTCTAACTACCACTGTTTAGAGGTTTGATAATAGGGTGAAAAGATGGAGAACTTATTATGATGGCAGATTCATACATAAAACACTTACCTATAAATGGCTAATCATAACAAGGAAAGTACTTGCAATTCAACTCATCAATGTGCAAATAGGATGATAGCTATTAGACATTGAATAACATGAATAAACCTGAATCATACATTCAATCACAAGCACAGAATAGAAAAGACATGGAAGCTGAACATATGATAGCAAAAGAGCTTATATTAGGTCATGAACAATATGAGAAGCTTGGTAATAATAATGGTCTATAGGTCCCCGAAGTCGAACCCTTGCTTCAAAATAAGTCTTAGGCTTTATAGCCTTTACAAAAATATGCAGATCCTGAAAAGTTGGATCTGCTTTTACTAAAAATAGCTGAAAATAAATGTGTTTGCGAAATTAGGTCAGAAACCCTAATTTAACTACTAGTCTATCTAACTGTAACACTTGTTCACTTTTTGAACCTTTTGATGACTGCAGTGAGTACTGGAGTAAAGCTGTAACCTGTCCTTTGATAGATAAGCTATTGTTGGTTAAAACAGGTAGGGTTTGTGACCCTTTCCTCCTTGATGTATCCTCAAAATTGGAACAGACCTTCTCTGATGATGTTCTTTAGCAACTTTCAGCTTTACACTTCATCCGTGAGATAGTTATATTCGCCCAAACTGGTCTTTTGTGCCAAAATATATTTCTGTGCCTCTTTTTGCTTTCGATGGTTAAGGAATCAAAATCTCGGGTCCGTTAGCTACCGAAAGCTCTACTTTTGGTGGCTAATGAACCGCTTTAGTGTCCGCCTAAGCCACTGAAAGCCCTATTTTTGCAAAATTGTAATCAACCTCCCAAATCATCCTTTTCAGCTTCACTGTTGATCTTCTGACACTTCTTTAGCTTTCCCAATGTTTGGAAAATAAGCAGCATCCTGGATTGCCTCTGGATTCTGAAGGCTTACTATTGCTTCAGCTAGGGTTTCTAGTGCAAAGTGAGTCTGAGAGCTAGGGTTTGATATGTAATTCTACACCTACATCCTCAGAAGCCTGATCATCTTGTATAGCCTGGTGTTGTCCTGCATGTATCTTAGATTTCTCCTTTTCAACATGATATACATCCCTCTCATCTCCAGGACATAATTGTGCAACTCCATATTCTTCTTGGTCAACATGGCATTATTCCTCTTTATCTCGCTATCCAAAACCTCTAGTTCATGTATTTGCCGCTAGTAGTTTGTTTACTCTCTGAGACTTAGGTTTGCTTGAGGAGGTCTCTGCTATTTGTTCATCCCGCCCTTTCTTAGGTGTTGGTGAAGGAAACTCTTCTTGTTCTGCTGTCAACTGCTCTGTTAGGTCAACCCCTTCCTCCCTTTCCTCTTCTGAGTCTGAGTAGGGAAAATTCAGAATGTTTTCACTTTGTGTTGGGATTTCCTTGCCCTTTTCACTGAAGTCTAGGTTTATTTTAGCCTGGTTGGTTTTAGAAGGGAAAGAAGGTTGATCTACTGTTACTAGTGAGATAGCCCTTCTTTTTCTCTTTCCACTCCTGAGGGTGGTGGATTTCTTTGAAGGAGACTTTCCTTTCTCTTCTGGTTGTAGGCTTGTTTCAAACTCATTCCAGAATAAAAAATGTGTCCATGCTATGTTTATCCTCTGCAGCAATTCTTGGACAATGAGTTGTGTCAGGCCATGGTGAGTCAACCTTCCTGCAATTTTGGTGGGCTGGGCCTTTACCTGGTGTGCCATTTTTGTTAAGCTCTTGTGGAGGTAGAAAGGTAAATTTAAAGGGCTTCTTCTTGTAAAATGGTTCATCAGTTGGAAGTGATATATCATTGCCCTGTTGTATCTACCTTCACAGGTTATATACACCAAAATTGCTTTCAGTAATTGCTGCCATCTCTCTTCTAGCTAGATGGATGGAACACTTTTCTTCCATACCACATTTCTGTGTTCAGGTTTTAGATAGGATCTAAACTCCACATTTTTAGTAATGGTGGTCTTAAACCACTTCTCCCCAGTTCTTGGGAGTTCTGTCACCTCTGTAATTAGGGTTTCATCCACTAGGAACTCCTCCTTACCTATCAACGCCTTGGATCCATCAAAAGAAAGGGCAAATGCCTCTGCAATTTGCTGGTGTGACCCTTGAACTTTCTCACAAAACCTGTAGCAGCCTGCATCTATGAAGAATTGGAAGACTTCTGGATGTGAGTCAAGATAGTTGATGTCTCCCAGTTCTTGTGTGAGGCCAGGTCCTCCTTTCTTCATCTCTGAGCTGTTCTCCTTAGTATCCTGCAAGAAAAACCAAAATTCGAACTCTGTAAAGGAAATTAGCGCATTGGTTTCAGGGGATGGCCTCGAGTAGTTAGTATGCATGCAAAAAATGAGGAATGTAATGGGGCTGTGGTGCTGATTTTGAGGGGTTAACCACTTGACAGGTATTCGAATGATATGATGGAGGATTCTGGTGATATCCATGAGATGGCCAGCTTAGTAATCATTTTTAATTTGAACTTGGTATTCAGTGGAGGTTTACTATAGTCGTGGGACAGATGGAGGGTAGATTAGGGTTTTGATTCCCATCAGTCAGGTCAGATCAATAACAACCTCTTCAATCATCAACTTATGCCTTACTGTAGTTTCCCCATCCTTTTGGTGGTTAATCGTGCTAAATCACGACCTGTCTTATGCTGACGAGTTTGATTTGATGGACAGGTAATCATTTTCTCTTTTCGGCCTTTTCGGTGGTTAAGAGTATCTAGGGTTTAGTTTGCTAGCTGCTGAAAGCTAAGCTTTTGGTGGCTAATGAACCACCGACATGTTCGCCCAAGCCACCGAAAACTTTCTTTCCAAAAAACCTGTGTAACGAGCTTTCGGTGGTTTAATGTCTTTTCAGATCTCATCATTTAGCTGCCGAAAGGCAGGCCTTTCGGTAGCTAATGAACTATTTGAAAGTTCGCCTAAGCCATCGAAAGTTTCCCTTTCCAAAAACATATTTCATTTGCTTTTGGTGGTTAATGTCTTCCTAGAAACACTCGGTAAGCTGCTGAAACCAAGGATTTTCAGTGGCTGATGAGCTGTTGAAAGCTCGCCTAAGCCACCGAAAGTCCTTTTCCCAAAAAATTATAAAGAATGTGATCAACAGGCTTTCGGTGGATAACATGGTCCTGCATTAAACTATTAGCTGCCGAAAGCTAGGCTTTTCAGTGGCTAATGAGTTGTTGAAAATCTCGCCTAAGCCACCGAAAGCTAAAACTTTAAAATTTATTAAATAACAGAACATCATATATCCCAACTTTATTAGTCACCCCAATATCTTTCATAATATGACTTGAAATCTTCATCCTATCAAAAAATAATTTGTCTAAGTGAACTTATTGAAAATAAATTTATTTTGGGAGATAACAAGACCTATAAGATAAAAGTGGCTCGAAATGACCATATAGTGGATTTTGATCATGGAACAGAAGGCTATAGCAATATTCAATATATTTTTTATTGAAATGGAGGCATTTTTTCAATCTTAATACTGACCACACAACGATTGGAACAGGTATCCATTTTGAAAACCATTTGATGCAGAAAATACCCCCCATAATCCATGTTGAGAGGACGAATCAATTTGGGAAACAAATATCGACATATGTTCCAAATAAGTTTCATAATTTGAAACATTGTGCAAGCTTTAGAGGAAAAAGTTGAAGAATGGAACAGGTTCTCCCTATGCAGAGAGATTTTTTCCCCTAGATAGATAACCAAAGTTAGCACAAGGTTGGGTATGAAATAGATGAATAATTGTATGGAATTGAAGTATTATTTAAATCAAATTCCAATACTATGGGGAGGGGTAGGGGTTGCATTTGAAATCGGATGGTTTGGGCACTAAATATTCTGAGATGTGTTTTGAAATGAATGCATATATGTCAATGTTTGTATTGGTTTGATTTTTTTGCATGTAAATTTCTTTTTTTGGTCAATTACCTCATCGTAGGCAAAGGTAGAAATATGCCAATGTTTGTATTGGTAGAAATATGTCAATGTTTGTTTGTATTGGTAGAAATATGTCAATGTTTGTATTGGTTTGATTTTTTTCCATGTAAATTTATTTTTTTGGTTCATTACCTCATCCTAAGCAAAGGTAGAAATATAAAAGAAGAACAAGCATGCCCTCAATGAGATTTAACTATGCATGTAAATTTATTTTTTTGGTTCATTATCTCATCCTAAGCAAAGGTAGAAATATAAAAGAAGAACAAGCATGCCCTCAATGGGATTTAACTATGCATGTAAATTTCTTTTTTTGGTTCATGTTGGGCACATGGGCAGACCCGGGTTAACGCTTTATACGTCGCACCAACAAAAGACCCACTGTGTTGGCCCTTTCGGCAACAACCTGCGCGCAGGTTGCAGTCTCACCCGAAACAGCAATGGGGTGCCGCAGAATCAGGTTTCTGCATGCAGAGAGGGGTATTACTGTACCTTAGCCTTTCTAAAGAATTATTATTCAACTTCCTGTTAACTTAACATTCATTCACATATAACTTCACAGCATAATAAAAAAACCAAACTTGCATAACCCACTACAGGGAATCCACAGCGAAGTTTAGTATTAGCAGAGATCTTATATTATCAGATATATTCGGTTTAATGCATGAAAATGACAGAAACAGAAACAACACAACAAAACCACAACACCAAATATAACGTGGTTCACCCCCAGTGTAGGGGCTACGTCCACAAACTGCGTTTTATTCCTCTTTCCTCAAAACCACAGTTTATCTACGCACTCAGCTGCAGATTCCTTCAGCTCTTAACAGCCGCGCACACAGAAGCAGGCTTCTGCGCACACAGCTGCAGATCTTTCTTTCTTCCTTACAAAAACCCTCTGCGCACACAGCTGCAGAGGTCGTCCACGCACACAGCTGGGACTTGTCCTTTCCTTACAAAACCAACCTTACTTGCCTTATCTTTCCTTACATCCAAAAGCCTAACCTCTCCATTTTACATAAGCGCTTATTTATACTGCGCAGTTTTACAAAACCCTGGTCTTAAACCATGGGCACCCACAAACCCTAAACCCTAAATTTAAACCATGGGTTTATTACAAAAAAGGGAGGGTTTTGACTTACCCTGACACCCCTAAGACTATTTTGACCCATAGCTCCGCTTACAAATTTCCTAACTAACCGCGGAGTTACCCAATATGGAGTATGCGCCCCAACAGTTCATTACCTCATCCTAAGCAAAGGTAGAAATAAAAAAGAAGAACAAGCATGCCCTCAATGAGATTTAACTATATGCATAGGAATTTGTATTTGGTTTAAAGCCTGGACATGTTTGCAAAAGATGAAATGAACAAATTTACAACAATCACAAGGAGGAGACGACATAGATCCATGAACAAGTGAGGTGCACAAGACTTTCGAATGGTTTCATGTAACATTGCCATGTTCTCATATTTGAAGACATAATTTTGACAATTCTATTGTATCATTATGAATACATTGCCAACATGCTTTAGGAAAAACATCAATTAATACTCATTACAGATGAAGACAAAAGGATCTTTGGACATAACTTTTGATAGACTGCTAGTATCTTCAGTGCAATAGTTCAGATGTGGTGATTAGGTCGTTCCAACCTTAGGAAGCTTACGAGATGTATCTATTGGGGCATGTGAGAGTTTAAACTAAGAAGGATTTTGGAACTTTGTGTTTTGGTTTATCATTATCAGTACATTGCAGACACCGTCTAGAAGGACATCAATAAAAAAATCGTTCTGCATGAACATAAGTGGCTCATTAGACATAGATATAGTTCGATTATGTTTCATTAAGTTGTAAAAATTGTCTTCGCTAAAGTGCAAAATAGGTGGGTTTCCTAAAGTTATTTGTGGGAATTTACGTTGGATGGTTGTATACAGATGCAAAATACATGACTTACTAAGTTGATAGATGGGAATCACAATTTGGAGGGAAGCTTTATTGAGTTACCTGACCTAAGAGGGTTCTTGGAACCTTGGGGTTTTGTTTCATCACTCAAGCAACCTTGAACATCCAATTAACAACCATGAAATAATTTAAATTTTCTCAATTAGACATTACAAATGATGAATGTTTTTCAACTCATGATACCATCAAGTATGTTAGGATAATCTAAGGTTTCCAATTAGTTTTCAGTAACGAAGAACGTTTTTTACTATATTTCAAAAGCTTATATAACTGTCTTCGCCACAACACCCAATAGGAGGACTACTAATAGTGTTTTGTGAAAATTTATGTTAGATATTAGATGCTAGTAAATCATAATTGACTTGTCAAGCTTAACAAAACAAATTAAAATTTAGGTCAAGCTTGTGCTTAGAGGGGATTATGTACAAGTATTGGCTCATGCTAGGAATCATATTTGTCTAGAGATCTTGATCAAATGAAGAGTATTCATTATGAGCAAGGACCAAGAAAATATTAACGTTGTACAATTAGATTAGCCTCCTTAATTTGTTTAATGAATATCTTTATTATTGTAAATAATGCTACAAATATGACAATGGTGAGATTAATCTTGCTAACCAATTTTTTTCAGATGAAAAAGAATTCCTTGATATTCTATTGAATCAAAGGTAATTGGTTACATATTCTAGTCGGCAGGACCATTCAAGTAGATCTAACCACAATCCAGGAAACAACATCAACAAAAATCTAGCAGGGGGAGAATATTCTGAGCTAGCTATTGTCCCCACCTGGGCTTAATGAACCGAAAGAGTTCCTCTCATAAAATAATCTACATATAAGATTAGAGAAAAATGTCTCAAAAGAAGATAATGTGAGCCCTGAGGCATTATCCAAGACAAGCTTGAGTCCTCTCAAATTACCAGGGATAAGCTCAATGAACCATATTTTGCAAAAAAATAGCACCCCAAGGGGTTTGACTGCATCAAAAGACAGTCCTTAATCACATCAGAGCTGACTCTCAAAACATCTAAAGATTAACTTCCCCATACATATCACCTTTACAAAATTTCGCAAAGGTAAGATGGCCAGGAGCCATAAGTAGCCCATCCTTGAACAATGAATCAACCCTCATATTATATTCCCTATAAACATGGCTAAAATCCACTGAAGTGAATGAAGAAATTAGTTGTTTGGTGTTGTTGCACCAAGCTTCTAGGTTCACTATAGAAAGAGTGGATTCATCATTTGCCCAATTTATAATCACAGTGGAGTCGCCAAAGATATGTAGATATGGAAATCCAATATCTTTGGCAATGGAAAGTAAATCCCAAAGTGCCAATAGCTCGGCTCTTGTATTAGTGCTAAGACCGCAAACTAATTTCATTTCAATGAAATGTTGTTCATTTATCCATATACATACATCCGCTCCACCTTTAGAATCAGCTGCAGCTCCATCAAAGAAAGCCATGGGAAAGTGTTTTAATGGAGGATCCCCAATATTCTTGGCTTTAGGCCTTTTAACTTGAGGCATCTGATGAGATAAATCTCCAGATATAATCTTATGACAGACACAAGGGATATTTGATTCTTTGTTCTAAAAAATGTGGTTGTTCCTGGTCTTCCAAAGATTCCAGATGAAAAAAATAGGCAAATACGAGAACTTCTTGTCCTTTTCCAACCAGCTGATAAGGTTCCCTGTAAGGGTCGATTTAGACCAATCCGCCCGAATGTCAGCCAAACTAACCAAGCAAAGTAGTACCTCACAAGCAAAGGAACATTCTACAAACAAATGGTCGATTGATTCAGCTTCTTTCTTACAAAGGCAGCACCTGTTTGGACCGAGCCATCCCCTATTGTAGAGATTATCCCAAGTATTGATTTTTTTAAAGAAAGCCAACCAAGTGAAGCACTTCAGCTTTTGTGGAATGTTGAAATTCCAGACCTGAGAGATGATACAATCTGAAGGAGCAGGAAAATAATCTGATATTATAAGCTCATATGCTTTTTTTGCCGAAACTTTGCCCAAATCCTTATCATACAGCTAGAGAATAGAATCCTCCACATCCCTGATCTTTATTCCACCATGAGAGAGACCTTTGACAAATGATGTCCATCGATCCTCCCATTCTCCTCCCAGGTCAAGATCATAAGCTGATAACCATCCATTATAACCTACAGAGAGTCCATCCACTTTCTGTGCCTAGGCCAGGCACGAAATCCCATAGTCAACAAGGTATTCTCTAAGGTCCACTGGGAGAATGTATGAAGTCTCCAAACCTGCAATTGGATCAACGCCAAGGAGGATTTTCAATCCTTCACCCACTCTCCAACTGAGCTTACAAGTAATCCAAGCCAAGATGATAATAAACCCATTAAAAAAATATGAGGTGCCATTAATAGTGAATTTCAGGGCATGGATCTAGTCCTCAAAGGGTCTATCCTTTATATATTTATGAGCAATGATTTGACTCCAAATACCATTAACCTTTAATACCTGCCACAAACTCTTCAGTCTGAGGGAGATCTTGAACCACTCTAGGTTCTTAATGTCCCAACCACCATATTCAACAAGAGCAGAAATTAATTTCCAGTTTGCCAAATGAAATCGATGATGACCATTTGTTTTTCCCCATAGGAAGTTAAAAATTAAACGTCTCAAGGCATTCAGTATAGAGCTGGGACATCTCGCCAGAGCAAACCAGTACACCCCAATCCCTGTAAGTACAGATTTGATGAGAATTAATCTGCCACCCAGAGAGAGCAATCTAAAAGTCCAGATTTTTATCTTATTTTCAAACATCACCACCATCCATCGCCAATCCGATACCCAATATCCCAAAGGTTTTAATCGATACCCCATGTATTTAAACCCTGAGTTGATAGGAGCCACGATGTATGGGAGACCCTAAGAGATTTGTCTTCTAGTCTCTTCATCCACATTATGATACAGAAAAGAGGATTTTTCCATACTGACAGTCATACCAGTGGTTGAACAGAACAAGTCCAGTACAGTCTAACCAATTATGTATAGGGAATATAAACAGACTCATTAAAATCCCCTTTAATAAAGTACATGTATATATATGTACATGTATATATATGTACATATATATATATATATATATATATATATATATATATATATATGTATGTATGTATGTATGTATGTATGTATGTATGTATGTATGTATGTATGTATGTATGTATGTATGTAAGTGCGGGCCTACCAAGACTGTTGGTCTTCGACGGCTTCAATATGTTAGGCGGTTCAGAGTACTTTTCTGTCTAGATTTCTGCTCACGAGCTAATAGAATAATTTTCCTACGTGATTCCAAATCAATAAGAGAAATCCTATCAGCCTCAGTGGAAAAACCAAAACCAGGCTTATTGAAAGAATCTGTAATCAAACCTTCGATTTCCACTAAATCCTTAGTCTCCTAAACCTTTTGCTTGAAAAACCAAGCAATAGAAACTTCCTTGATAGTTTTTAGATAAGCCACAAAATGTGATACAACAGAAACCAAAGGATTGTCCACATATACATTCCAGGAAGCCTTAAGTAGATCAACAAAATCCTCATTTAATAACCAATCTGCATTAAATTTGAAGGGAGACCTAGGTTTAGGATTATTGGATAAAATTTGTAGGAAAACAGGATGATGATCAGAATCCCCCCCACATCCCACCCATTGACAAAAATGCAGATCAAGATCCAGAAAGTCAGCTGAGACCATAAATCTATCCAAACGCTTAGAAATATTTTCATTCCCAACTCTTCTATTAGACCAGGTAGGAGTTAAAACATGTGGAACGATATCCACAAGACCATAAGATTCCAATTTCTTAGAAAAGAAATTTGATAAACAATCCACACGAGCTTTTACTCCCCAAATTTCTGAAGAGTCTAAAGAGAAATTTAGGTCTCCCCCAAAAATCAATCTGGCAGGTAAAAGACAGTCCAAAGAAAGAAGATTGTTCCAAAACCTAACCCTATCCAAATAGGGCCCATATACATTCATAAAACAGTAAACCTCCTTTATTTCGATGTAGTACAAAGATGCATATAAACCAGAGTCCACCGCCCATGCATTTACCAAATTGAAATGTCTTTTCCTCCATCCAATTAACAAACCTCTAGACTTCCCTTTGGCATCCAATGAAATAAAAATCCATCTAGGAAGCATTAATTCCAACTCAGCAGCCAAACAAAGCCCATTACCCATAATCTCTTGTACAAATAATACATCAATGAACTGATCTTCTATCAGCCTACGAACAACTAGTTTTTTAGGTAAACTAGCTAAACCGTGACATTTTAGAGTTGTCACAATCATTGTGAAACCCTAGAAAGGGCTTTCACTGCTCTAAGTGCCCCAAAATGGTATTCCAATTGAACATTGAGATCCTTCTCAAGTGGACAGAAAGAATCCCTATGGTTTTCACCCATCAAAAATCTAGGCTGAACCTTTTTCAGAACCCCCGACACACCAATTTTGGCACAGGATCTGAGATAATAACCCTTATCTTTATAATCCTTTACAGGAGAAACAAACCCTAATCCACCTAAAGAAGGAACTGTAAGTTTGTAGTCTTCTGACTGAACCTCCAAAAGAGGCTCATAGGATTTTAAATCTTTAAACCCAGGAAAAGTAAAATTCTCTTTAAAATAAGGCCCATCCAAATCCATAGGTTTAAGAGCATCCAAAGAGAACTGTTCTTCGAAATCTAGGCCCAAAAAACTTTTTGGTATCAGATCACCCGCAGGAAGTGACAGATGATTAGTTAAATCATCAGAAACCAAGTTTTGCACATTCTCAGAAATTTGGACTACATGCTCAAAACCAGGATGACTAGGAATATCAGAACCATCCTCCAAATATTCAGGCCCTAAATTAACCAAGCCCTCCTCAGAAATAACTCCAACCAAACCCACAGATTTCTTCACCCGCCAGACAGATTTTACCGCCCCACTCGATTTATGAAAGGACAGACTGCAATCAACGGCTAAATGCCCATGTCTATGGCACTAGAGACATTTAAATGGAATCCCAACATAGGCCAAAGGCTGTTTAAAACATAAATTACCCTTTGATATTAACAAATCAGCCACCAACCCTTTACTAATATCAATAAGGACTAAAATTTTTCCTAGACAACAGACACCGGAATGCAGAAAGGATAGATCAGCTTCAAGAAACGTTCCCAATGAATTGCCAACCAGTTTAAAGAAGTCAAGGGACCAGAACTCGAAAGGGAGATTCGACATTTTAACCCATATAGGAAGTGTATCATACCTTTCGGTGCGCGGGTCAAATAAAGGAGTTCAACGCTTCAAAAGAAGACCAGATCCCTCCCATCTCCAAGAGCCAGAAAGGATTGAAGCAGAATCCACAACGTCATGAAATTTAAAGGCAATCCAGCGTCGTGGAAGAATAAACACCTCCGAATAGTGCTGTATAATATCCATCTAGGAATCATTTACCCACTTCTTTAAGCCCGTCGCGCTACACTTTCGTCCACCGAAACGCCCAACAAGGGTATGCTTATTTGTCAAAATGATATCATTCAATTTAATATCAGCGCCTACCACCAATAGGACCGGATCCATAACTTTTTTAATAAACTTTGCAACTCTCCGTCTCCGAGAACGAAGATCAGTAACTGGAGAAAAAACTGAGGAAACCCCAGAACCCATCGCCGGATTCACAAACTTCTGATGATGAAGGTTAACATCGTCGTAAGCAAGTGAAATCTTCAGAGCAGGTTTTGCATGACAGTCCACCTTTGAATCCAATACTAAACCAGCATTACAAACCAACCCAGGACAGAATCGACCACAGTCATTACCCAAAAAACCTAAATCCACACACCGCTTAGTATGCGCATTCCCAAAATGCTCCACATTCAGACCCTGCACCTTATCATCCAATTCCACTCCATTATCCCCAACATTCACAGGTAGAGGTAAGGCGTAAAGTTCATCATAATCATCGCCAAAGGAGAAATCCTCACTACGCATCGGCAAAACATCCGACGAAAATGCCAAACAACCTCCCAGTGCCTTGATTGACTCATTTTGTTTGGACAGAGTACGTGCCAAAGCTTTCATGTCCCGAAGAGACATGGCTACAAACGTGACGCCCCAAATATGAAGGAGGTACAATACAATAACCCACAGTTAAAATGCCCAACAATACTAGTCAGTAGCCAAAATAACCGATCACTAAAAACCTAAAATCTGCACTAAACCAGCAATGTAAACCTTCTTAATCCAAAAACGCCGCTAAAAAGACCCTCAGATAATAGGTAAAACCCCCATCAAAGCTCCAAAACCTAGAAAATCTAACATAATCCCAAATCTGACAGCTTAATAAAGGATACATTCCTTCCTTTTACACGTGTTCAGAGCGAAATTCAAAGTATTCCCGCCTCCATTAAAGCGCAAAACCACCTGTCGACAATCTTCCTGCTGACAACCATGCAAATCCTGCATCCATTAACTCGGTACATCCACCTGTCAACAATCTAACCCTGTCGACGCCCAAGCTATCGCTGCCATTGATCATATGGTACAATCAAGGAGTACGTTATGAACAACAAATACCAGGATTACGTTAGCCCCCACTTAAATGTAAAGGATTTGATGAAAAATCCCCAATCGCGTGAAACCTCTTGATTCTATCTATATAGTAGAAATGCGCATAACAACTCACCCGAACTATACAAGAGATCAACTTTAATGAAAATGATGCGAACTAGATTAATAAAGAAAACAAGAAATAACAAAAGCAAACTCTAGGCCAGAATAATTTTGAATAAATTTTGCCCATCGAAGAAATTACAATTAAAAGCAATACTTGAGAAAATCGCTTTGAAGTAACCAGAAATTAAGTATTTCATTTTAATGATCTTTACATGATTGGATGTTTTTTTTTGGGGGGGGATATAGATATAAACAGTTTTATTTTCATTATTCCTCTTTAATTAGACATGATTCCATTACCTTGTCCCAATTTTTTCTAATATGCTTCATTGTACATACAATTACCAATGCTGGGAATTCTAGTCTCAATTTCAAATTGGCGTGTCTAGGAAGAATTTATATAGAGCTCCAATATATAAAGATTCACAAACAAACAAAAAAATTTATGGAAAATTGAACATAATTTCTTATTGCATCGAAGAGGTGCATTCTACAACCCAATATGGGAGAGATCTATAACTCTTTTTGTGCTCATCCTATAGTTGAAACGTGCCTAAAATTGTTAATATTGGATTACCCATTTCCACTCTAAAAAAAGGTTTGCACCTTAAGAGATTTGATCTCTCGGTGCTTGGTAGATCCCCTTTTAAATGGATCTATGCTGATGAAATTCCAAATCGAAAAAGATGGCATCCATGCAGCTATAAAGACCCATTCCCTTGTGGGTGGATTTTCAATTTTCCGATAAGACCGGATCTAGGGATTTGAGGCCAACAAACATAAATCGTAGCCATAATTTTGACGAGGCCCAATTGACGATTCTTGCTTAATTCTTTAATTTTTTTTTAGATATACACTTTCTTGGATTGGGTTGGGAGGTTTGCATTGACCAAAACTGTATGATTTATGGGTTCAATTCCAAGCTAGACATTCAAATATTCAAATCTTCACACACAACTTACCAATTTCTCTTAGTGAAACTAAAAAAGACAAAGAGAGGATCTACTGAATCACAATCATGTTTGCTTAAAGCACAAAGACCCCAACCTTGCCAACCCTTACACATCAAAATTTCCTAGGTCAACAGATGATTTTCTAAGCATAACCAGAAAAAAAAACACTTGAATTTGAAGCTGAGATCCCACTTCCATAATTTACCAAACAACTATTTGGTTTCAAACATGCCATGAAACGAAACAATTGAATTAGAAGGATCGCTTGTGTTGATTTGAACTGAATACTTGTTCCAACTCCAAACCAGTCTATCGAGTGCATCTCCTAATCTGATACAGCCAAACGAGTCCATCGAGTGCATCTTCTAATCTGATACCAACACTATTTAGGGACTGAGACTTTAACTTACATTTATGGGAAATCATACTTTTAAAATTTATTAATTAATTCGTCATTAAAAATTAGAATATATTTTTTTTAATTTAAAAGTTAATTATATTTTTTAAATTTTAACATAATTATATTTGAAACTTTAACTTACACCTATGGGAAATCATACTTTTAAAATTTATTAATTAATTTGTTATTAAGAACCATAACTTATTTTTTATATCAAAAGTTAACTAAAAGAGCCATATGTCAACAAAACTTATTTTTTATATCAAAACTGGCTAGCCACTTAGTTTTGTAGAGATGGACCGTTGTTAAACAAATACTAAACATTAAACTAATTATGAGATCCCTATAAATATCCATTTAAGGTAAACATAACTATTAAACTAAAAAAAACTATTTAATAAACAAAAAACAAAAACATACTATTTAATAAACAAAAAAACAAAAACAAAAACTGATACTAATTATAAAACTCTAGTGAATTATACATTTATAAATAATTAAAATTGATTTCTTAACTAAAGTTTATTTAAATCTTAATTAAGATGTATTTAAGCATAACAATATACGACGACCATGAAATGAATTTTCAAGGTACACTTGTTACACTGGAGTTAATATTGTTGATTCGCTCAAACAAATCTAAAATGTCAAATAATATCTAAATACCTATATAGTGTAATTATATTTTTTTAAATTTTAAAACAATTATATTTAAAATTGGTTGATTTATTAATATATATATTCATATATCATGGATTCAAATATAATAATAACAATTTGCGTGGTTGGGAGGAATGAATGTTACCCTCTCCACCCATGTTCTACTCTTGTAAGTGACATGATGCTCTGGTGGAGCCCTTTGTAATAAATGTGTCAGTTTGAACCACATTTTTCCGATAGACCAAGTTTGGTCTCAGGAGACGTTAACCATCATCATCATCAGTATATTCACCTAATTCAAATTTCAAACACCCAAAATTCGTCCAAATATAAATCAAACAAAACTTGATTTCAATAATCACTCACTCAAAATAGACATAAAAAAATTTGAAAGTTTATTAGATTGCTATTAACATCTTAATTAAACTTAAAGATACAAACTTTCAAGGTTCACATTTATTATACCATCAATCCTCTGTAGTCAATCTAAAAATGTGAAAAGATCGGGGATGTTGTCTATCCTAGAGATATAGTTTTATGTTGCTTAGGTGTAACCTAAACAAACTACACGTTTTAGAGAGTTTATGTTTCTAAAAGATGAACTAAACCATTTTTTAATTTTTTACAGGTTTTTTAGAAAAAAAATTCGAAATGGTTAAAATTGCATAATCTAAACACAAAGAAGTTTTAGAAAATGCTAAATCCATTGTTACACAGGAAAATATAATTTGAACAACTAAAACTAATTATTTCAAATAAATCCAGAACTAAATTCCAAAAAAAATAACAATAAAAATCTAAAACGTGAGTAACGAACTCCATGTTATACAGAAATATTAATTATTTCAAACAAAATTAAAGTGGATTTGCATTGTTTAACAATTAGACACATCTATTATTAATAAAATAGACTACATCACATGATTTATATTTCAAACAAAATTAAAGTGGCGGATGAATTTCTTGAAACGGATGAATTTGATGGCATTTGGATCGAGGTCTTCTTGAAGTTTTTCTACAAAACGTACACCTTGAAGGCTGACATTAATGGTATCTTGAATGATTTTATGTTGGATTTACGAGGCGATATTGTGGAGTAGTGCGACTCTGACGGAGATTTATTGATGGTGTGACGAGGTTTTATTAGTTGTTTTTCCAGAATTATACCTGGAATTTATATAGCGATGAATGCAGGACATATCGTTTGGTGTCGGCTCGTTTTTTATTAATCTTTGAGATTTGATTTCAAGTTTGGTACACGTATCTTGGCGGATTTTTATCCTCGGTGCTGGTTTCAGGGTTTTTACTATCTTTTTTGGTATTTTTGTGTTCTCATTTGACGGACGCAGCCTTGACTGGTTTCTCTTTGGGTTGATAGAGTGGAGATCGATCTATCTTGGCAGCCGTAGTTTTGGCTGGTTTTTTTGCTGGTTACTTTTGATCGATTGAGTGGAGATCATTTCTCATTGTCGCATCTGGTTAAATCCCTTTTGCCGGTGTTTATTTCTTGAAGCATTGTGGTTTCAATGGCGATTTCTTGGAGGTAAGCTCTGACTGTTATTACAGTTTTCATTTGGAGTTATGCTTTTGGCGATTACTGGACATATGGAATGGTGTCGGTATGCTGTTATTTTGTTTCTGTGAGTTAAATTTGTGACCAATTAGGATATATTTTGGGGATTCTTGAGTTTTTTCCGTAGCTTGAAGGACCTTGGAACTGGTTTGGAGGATTATCTTGGCTGTGATAGTTATGTCGCTTCGGGCGACGAAAAATCTAGCACGTACTCCGCCAGGTTGCCTAAAATGTATTAAGCAGGGTTTAGGAGTGGAGAAGCGGGTTTCAGCGACTTATGTGCCTTTGCAGTTTAGCCTGGGAGACATGGGAGTGTCTGTTCTCGGCCCGGAACTTGATGACGTTAAACTTGATTCTGATTTGGATGGGGTTAATCCTGTATTTGATCGTCTGGATGGCGAAAATCTGGGTGGGCGATCTAATTGTTTAGATTTGAATGATAATTGCTCGCCTGTGTTGAGTCATTTATCTGCTCGTCCTGTCGGTTCTGTTCCGTCGAGACATTTGTCATGTTTCAGGAAGGGTTTTGGTGAGGATAAACGGGTATCTGTGATATATTCTCCGACGAAGGTTATGGGAGATAGGGATTTGCTAAGTATGGGTTCTATGCATGAGGATTTTAATCCTGGTTGTTCTGAGATTGGGAGTTTTCAGGTCTCTTCTTGTTTGGAAGGTGGAGTCAAGAGAGGCGGGCAATTTAAACCAACCTCTCAGTTGATTGAAGTCTTTGCAGTGGAGATGAAAGCTTTGGTAACCGGTTCTGATGTGTCCTTGGTAGCAGGGTCTTGTGATTATGGGACAGTGCTTTCGAATGTTAAATCAGTCCCGGAGGGTTTATCTTCGAGGGGTATTGATGAGATTAATGATGTTGGTGCTGATCCTTTGTACTCTGTGGAAATGAATACTCTTTCGGAATCCATTACTTGTCATTTGGATTCGGAGGTCATTAAGACAAGGCATTGTTCTGCGTGCCCTGGGAAAAGTATTTTGGTTGGGATCAAGCCTTCTTCGTTGAGAACGGGTCTCCATTCAGATACATTGGGTATCTTGAATTGCGACTTCAAGGGTGCTGGTGATCATATTCATAATGGCTCTAGTTATCAAGTTGACAAGATTATAAGCTTATCAGATAATCTCAAGGCAGTTGGGACGGATCAAGGGGATTGTGAAGGTATGAATGCAGATTTGGGATTTACTCCTAATTCTGATGGGAATCATGTTTCTATCAGGTCTACGGATTCTGGTAATGAACATGTGCATGCTCATCTATCTTATGTTAGCAAGGGGACTTCTAAGTCTAAGAAGCGGCAGCCTAAACCCATTAAGAAGATAAATCCGGTTTTAATGACTCTGGGGGAAGATGTGCTTTTAAACGATATTGTTCTCACCAATGCTTTGACCTTGGTTGGGAGGTTTGGAAGGTGTAATTTTAATGCTGAATCTTTGCATGGGTGGGCTGAGAAGGCTTGGAATGATGTTATCAGCACTCGTCCTGAGATTTATATGCTTCCAAGGGGTTGGATAGCTTTTAAATTTTCTACTGTGGATGACGTCGATCGGATTCTGGCTGGAGTTTGGAGATGGGATAAAGCTGGCCTTCTCATCAAGTGATGGACTCCCTTATTTGATCTACAGAAGGAAAGGTATGATCAAGTTCCTATTTGGGTCAAACTCCCAAACTTACCCTTTGAATTCTAGTCTTCTGATTTTTTCAGACTTGTTGGTAATACCTTGGGATCCCATTTGGAAACTGATTTTACTTATTTGCATTCTGGGGTTTGCTGTATGGGTCGGGTTCTTGTTCTGTTAGAATTTCGTTTGGGATTACCTGCTGAACTGGTCATTAAAAAGGGTAGTAGTGGCTTCTGTCAGCCACTGGATTATTTGGGAATTCCCCTTAGATGTTACAGATGCCATGGGTTTGGACACCTGGTAAATGAATGCTCTCTCCCCTTCAATAAACATTCTTATACCAAAGTTTGGAGAGTCAAAAAGGGTGGGAATCAGTCTGATGCAAAGGTTGGAACGTCTATGGATGAGAAATTGGATATGCATTCTATTTCCCTTGAGCCAGAACCTTTAGCTAAACTTAATTCTTTAAGCATTTCCAATTCTCTGGACGAACTTGGTAACTTTCCTTATCTCAACCATTCCTCTGTGGCCTTATCTCAAGCTGCTCCGAATTTATCATTGAAGGACCTGGGTTTTGTATCTCCTTGTAAGGCCTCCCCCATTGTTAGCAAGGGTTATTATCTTCGCTCGTGTTCGAAATCTGTTCAGGAGGTTTTTCGGCCTGTCAAGGATAAATCTGGGAATCATAAAGCAGTTAAGGGCCTGAATGGGGATGAAAAAGTATTACATTCTGTGATGAATGGTGTTGGGGCGCTTAGAGCATCTACCCTTAACAAGGTTTCCATATGATCCTTCTGACTTTAAATGTTAGGGGTTTGGCTTGTCTACCCAAGAAATAACAAAAGCAAACTCTAGGCCAGAATAATTTTGAATAAATTATGCCCATCGAAGAAATTACAATTAAAAGCAATAGTTGAGCAAATCGCTTTGAAGGAACCAGAAATTAAGTATTTCATTTAAATGATCTTTACATGATTGGATGTTTTTTTGGGGGAATATAGATATAAACTGTTTTATTTTCATTATTCCTCTTTAATTAGACATGATTCCATTACCTTGTCCCAACTTTTTCCAATTTTTTCTAATATGCTTCATTGTACATACCATTACCAATGCTGGGAATTCTAGTCTCAATTTCAAATTGGCGTGTCTCAGAAGAATTTATATAGAGCTTCAATATATAAAGATTCACAAAAAAAACTATGGAAAACTAAACATAATTTCTTATTACATCGAAGAGGTGCATTCTACAGCCCAATATGGGAGAGATTTGTAACTCTTTCTGTGCTCATCCTATAGTTGACACGTGTCTAAATTCGTTAACATTGGATTACCCATTTCCACTCTGTCACGTCCCGGTCTTGACCCCGTTACATTAGATGTATATGATGTATACATTGTAATGATCATGGTGTGGAGCTAAAGGCCAAGGCCCCGCCATTGATCGGTAATGCTATGTTTTGGGATTTAAATCATCACCGATTGAATATCGGGGCGTGCGGCACATATTAAGTTTCAGCATCATGTAAATATGCATCTATAATTAATTAAAATGAGCACAACCAGCTACGGTCGCGGCAACCAAATCGAATGGGGCATGATTTTTCCAAGGATAAGGATGTGGGGTTGGGAATTTGTCAATCCTTAGCCAATGGGGAGAAGCCAAATGTCTATGAGGAAACCCACCCAAGCTGTCAACTACCTTTCTTGTCTTTTTCTCCAATCATTTAATTCTGCCAGAATGTGGTTGAGTTAGTTATTGCATGGAAGGGGAAGAGTATGGGCAACCAAAAATTCGAATTGGGCAGAGACCCATTTTTGAAAATCGTGTTCTGACTTCCTTGGCAAGAAAAATACCCAAAAACGTATGCCATTCTGCCAGGCATTCACGTTTTTCAGTTTCCTCACGTTTTGGGAGCAGCTGGAGTTTTTCCTGTGTCTTTCCATCCACGATTTTGGCTGTTTGCTTCATTTTTCCCATGGATTGGAGGTTGTTTTTGTAATGCCAGGGCATGGGTTATCTTTCTCACGTTTTTGGAGTTGCTGGTGTATTTTCTATTCACGTTTTTGTGATTTCATGTGTTTTACCATGGCTGTGAGGAGCCATTCACGTTTTTGACTATCTCAGCGTCTATTGGCCTCACGCACAGGCCATTTGGGACGTTTTTCCCTTGCTGTGAGTGGTGCTCACTGATAAGCTTCGGGACTGTGTGTTTTCCCCATGTTGGGAACCGTTTTTGCTGTTACATTGGGGCTGTGTAATTCGTTTTTCCCTGTTTAAGCTGTGAGAGCTGAATTAATTGCCGGAGTGCAATTGTTGGTTTTCAAACTGTGTGAGGAGTAAGGATTTTGGCTTGGTTGCTTGATAAACCTGGTGTTAGAAACCACACAGGCAGAACTAGAGGGCTGGCCTTCTTCTCCATCACCCCTGAAAAGCACTAGAAGGGAATGCAGGGCATGAGGGACTGTGTAGCAGAGAAGGGACTGATTCCTTGTGTTGGGTGTGGATGGGTGTCTTAGAGGTCAGGCTAGTTTTGGTGTGGGTATTCTTGGCTCTGTAAGGAGCTCACCAGCTTAGCAATTGCCTTCTTCAGCTCCTTAATGGCCTGAGAAACCCAACTTGGTTGGCTTGGCTATGTGTTTTGTGTATCCTGGCTATGTGTAAGCCTGCTAGTTCCCTTATTCCTTGGAGAATCATGCCCAGCTCGGGGGTGGCAGCGTTGCTGAGAAATTGATGAGCACGCGGGCCTATGGTTGGGTGGAACGTTGCAGCGACGTAGATGGTTGCGGAGCAAAGCTTTTATAAGATAAGTAATCTTGTGCATTTTACCTCTGCAATTCTAATTTACTGTCAATTAAAATGGAATGAACATGTTGAATGAATGCTGGTTTGAATGCATATGGTTTTCCGCTGTGCAAAAATAAATGTTCAATGTGCATGATGTTTCCGCTGTGTATGTTAATTGAATGCTTGTAGGAACGCAATTGATTCCGTTGTGAATGATGATTAAAACGCACTGTGCATGACAAATATTCCTGTGTGCACATTTTAGATAAATGTTTCAATTTGTATGGCTAAGCATTCTGTTTAAGGCAATTATTAAGCCTGTACATGTTCATGGGCGGTTAGCCCGGTCTGTTATAGCAAGTAGATCGCGTCCTCTTTGCCGGTCGGAGGCTTGGGGACGTGACACACTCTAAAAAAGGGTTTGCACCTTAAGAGATTTGATCTCTCTTGATGCTTGGTAAATCCCGTTTTAAATGCCAGATCTATGCTGGTGCAATTCCAAATCGAAAAAGACGACATACAGGCAGCTACAAAGACCCCATTCCCTTGTTGGTGGATTTTCAATTTCACGATAAGACCAGATCTAGGGATTTGAGGCCAATAGACATAAATCGTAGCCATAATTTTGGTGAGGCCCAATTGACGATTCTTGCTTAATTCTTTATTTTTTTAAGATATACACTTTCTTGGATTGGGTTGGGAGGTTTGCATTGACCAAAATTGTATGATTTATGGGTAAAATGTGAAAAGATTGGGGATGTTGTCTATCCTAGAGACATAGTTTTATGTTGCCTAGGTGTAACCTAAACAATCTACACGTTTTAGAGAGTTTATGTTGCTAAAAGGTGAACTAAACCATTTTTTTTATCTTTTTACAGTTTTTTTATTAAAAAAATTCGAAATGATTAAAATTGCATAATCTAAACAAGAAAATGCTAAATCCATTGTTACAGTGGAAAATATAATTTGAACAACTAAAACTAATTAATTCAAATAAATGTAGAACTAAATTCCCAAACAAAATAACAATAAAAATCTAAAACGTGATTAACGAACTCCATGTTATCCTGAAATATGAATTATTTCAAACAAAATTAAAGTGGATTTGCATTGTTTAACAATGAGACACATCTATTAATAAAATAGATTACATCACATGATTTATATTTCAAACAAAATTAAAGTGGATTTGCATTAAACAATGAGACACGTCTATTAACAAAATAGATGACATCACATGATTCAAGTGTCCAAGAAATCTAGTAGGAGAACGAGACACATCATGAAGAGAGTAATTAATCCATTTTGTAAAATGTGTAAAATTAAATCACATTAGACATGGATTTTAATCTTGCATCTTCCAAAATGAAGTTGCTTTCTTGCAAATAACATTCCAAAACCAATTGAATTCGCAATCATATTTTAGTTCAAGTCTTTCCACCTCAACATGTGCACTTTTTCAGAGTCTGTTACACTTGTATGGATTTCTCTGGATAGAATCCAGATTTAGCAAGGCAAAGATTGCAGGATTTATGTGGAAACTCAGTTGTTTATGGTGCACAATGGAGATCGGACAAGACTTGCTTCTATCCTGAACAAGGCTCTGATACCATGTTAAATTTGTGAACCATTTATCTACAAGAAAATATGAAAGCTATAGGAAAGGAATTATGCACTGGAATAATAAAAGAGAATGTACACTGAACAGGAAATTCATGCAACAAAATTTCAGATAAATCGGACAAGAAATTCTTAGATAATCACAACATTAATATTCATTCATTAATCAATAATACAATGATTATACAATAAATAGAATTCGAATCATGTGGATAGGATTTGAATCTACTAGCTCAAGTTGATTGAATAGCTAAATCAGTGTGTCTAAATCATTGCTAGAGCTCACTAGTCTAACTCTGAATGTCTAAATCAGTCTACAATCAGTTAACTGATGAGGTAGGTGGGAAAAAGGTTCCACTCTCTGTGCATGCATGCAAAACTGGCGCTAAGATAACTGAAAGTGATCTAATAGATTGTAGCTAGAGGTTGACTCAGCATAACTGCTTACCTACCACAACCAACTAATGGAGGCTGTTGGTGGCACTAAGAGTGGGCTCCTATAATGTATGGATTGGTTTCAGAGGCACATAAACTCATGTATGCACATGCAGTAAGTGGCATATAACCTCTATGTGTGTCCCCCACACAATAGTACAATAATAATAACTCCCTAAGTTAGGCAATATGACCAAATAGATTATATTGGATAAAGGAGGATTAATTAATCCTAACACTTTGACTAAGACTGGTCTTTTTACAATCATCGTTTTCTAGTTGAAGAGAAGAGATGGCAGCTGGTTGATAAACTATTGTAGGTCATTATCCTTTTGAATGTGTGTTCTTAATGGCACTAGTAGCTTCTACAAATATTAATGGTTTAGGGTTATAGGTGTGGTAATTATCGAATTCGGTATAGCTTCTTCGACAACTGGGGTCAGGGCTGATGGTGGTGGGTTATGGGTGAGTTCGACAGGTGATGTAGTAGAAAACCTGATTTTATTTGAACTTGCTTCTGGTCGACTCGTTCGCTGCTCCTCTTCTGTGATAAATTTTATTATTTGTTCTTCAATAGGGGTCTTATGTTTGGCAACATCTTCTAATATTTGGGTTCCATTGTCAAATAAATCAACATTGTCATCTTCAGTTGGTTCATGAAGAATAATCTTGCACTTCTCCTTTACTTGTGTTGTATTCTTTTTGTTATATCATGCTTTAAATAGTTCATTGGCCACTCGACGAATATTTTTATTTGTGAGGGTGTACTTCGACAGCGGGGTATCTAACTGAGTGCTTTTGTTTGTTTGTTCTTCTTGATCTTATGGTTGTTGTGTTGTTGTTAAGGCTATCCCACGTGGATTGATATTGTTGGTTTGGTCAGGATAGAGCGTAAATGTATTTTAATGGATACAGATTTCATAATCTTGTTCCTTCTATGCATCAGTTAAATGTTCGACCATTGGTTGATCGACTCTTTTTTATCGGTTGATCAGATCACCATTGATTTCAACAGGGGTGTCACAATATAGCTTCCTGTTGTGGAATCAACTGATGATAAACTGGGCAATAACTTCCTTTGTTCTTGTAAAGTTGTCCATTAAAGGTGCATTCATATAACTGAGTATTGTGTTGGCTCTTAATTTTTGTCCTTCCTCCCTCCACTGATAGCTTGCTTCTGTTCCCCATTCTCGAATTTCATTCCAAACCCGTTTGCATTGTTGTTCAATCACTTCAGCCGCTACAGATATTGTGCAGTCTACTTTCCAAGGGTGTGCTGGCTTTTTCTAGTTGTATGATTTTGTTTTTTTTCTAATATCGTAGTTGTTGTCGACTTCTTTGTTGCCATTTTGTCGATAGGATGCTTTGGTTTAGTGGTTTGTTTGATGGGCTCGGGTGTCTTGACGCTCTAATGCTCAAGTTCCTCTCACAATAACATCCAAGTCTCTTATAACGTGATATTTATAGAAAAACTTCCTTGGGTGGGAGAATGCGTAGTGGTTGGTGGCATGAATTGTGGTATTGATAGTGGACTTACATTCGAAAGACAGGTTGTCAGTGTTTCGTTCAAGGTATGCCATCTTTTCTACTCTAGGTGTCGATTTTCATGATGACTTGATTGGATCATTTTTCTTCCTGGTGTCGGTGTATTTCTTGATTAAAAATCTAAAACGTGATTAACGAACTCCATGTTATACTGAAATATGAATTATTTCAAACAAAATTAAAGTGGATTTGCATTGTTTAACAATGAGACACATCTATTAATAAAATAGATTACATCACATGATTTGTATTTCAAACAAAATTAAAGTGGATTTGCGTTAAACAATGAGATATGTCTATTAACAAAATAGATGACATCACATTATTTAAGTGTACAAGAAATCTAGTAGGAGAACGAGACACATCATGAAGAGAGTAATTAATCCATTTTGTAAAATGTGTAAAATTAAAGCACATTAGACATGGATTTTAATCTTGCATCTTCCAAAATGAAGCTGCTTTCTTGTAAATAACACTTCGAAACCAATTGATTCACAATCATATTTCAGTTCAAGCCTTTCCACCTCGACATGTGCACTTTCTCAGAGTCTGTCACAGCTGCATAGACTTCTCTAGACAGAATCCAGATTTAGCAAGGCAAAGATTGCGCGAATTATGTGGAAACTCAGTTATTTCTGGTGCACAATGGAGATCAAACAAGACTTGCTTCTATCCTAAACATGGTTCTGATACCATGTTAAATTTGTGAACCATTTATCTACAAGAAAATATGAAAGCTATAGGAAAGGAATTATGCAGTGGAATAATCAAAGAGAATGTACATTGAACAGGAAATTCATGCAACAAAATTTCAGATAAATCGGACAAGAAATTCTTAGATAATCACAACATTAATATTCATTCATTAATCAATAATACAATGATTATACAATAAATAGAATTCGAATCATGTGGATAGGATTTGAATCTACCAGCTCAAGCTGATTGAATAGCTAAATCAGTGTGTCTAAATCATTGCTAGAGCTCACTAGTCTAACTCTGAATGTCTAAATCAGTCTACAATCAGTTAACTGATGAGGTAGGTGGGAAAAAGGTTCCACTCTCTGTGCATGCATGCAAAAATGGCGCTAAGATAACTGAAAGTGATCTAATAGATTGTAGCTAGAGGTTGACTCAACATAACTGCTTACCTACCACAACCAACTAATGGAGGCTATTGGTGGCACTAAGAGTGGGCTCCTATAATGTATGGATTGGTTTTAGAGGCACATAAACTCATGTATGCACATGCAGTAAGTGGCATATAACCTCTATGTGTGTCCCCCACACAATAGTACAATAATAATAACTCCCTAAGTTAGGCAATATGACCAAATAGATTATATTGGATAAAGGAGGATTAATTAATCCTAACACTTTGACTAAGACTGGTCTTTTTACAATCATCGTTTTCTAGTTGAAGAGAAGAGATGGCAGCTGGTTGATAAACTATTGTAGGTCATTATCCTTTTGAATGTGTGCTCTTAATGGCACTAGTAGCTTCTACAAATATTAATGGTTTAGGATTATAGGTGTGGTAATTATCGAATTCGGTATAGCTTCTTCGACAACTGGGGTCAGGGCTGATGGTGGTGGGTTATGGGTGAGTTCGACAGGTGATGTAGTAGAAAACCTGATTTTATTTGAACTTGCTTCTGGTCGACTCGTTCGCTGCTCCTCTTCTGTGATAAATTTTATTATTTGTTCTTCAATAGGGGTCTTATGTTTGGCAACATCTTCTAATATTTGGGTTCCATTGTCAAATAACTCAACATTGTCATCTTCAGTTGGTTCCTGAAGAATAATCTTGCACTTCTCCTTTACTTGTGTTGTATTCTTTTTGTTATATCATGCTTTAAATAGTTCATTGGCCACTCGACGAATATTTTTATTTGTGAGGGTGTACTTCGACAGCGGGGTATCTAACTGAGTGCTTTTGTTTGTTTGTTCTTCTTGATCTTATGGTTGTTGTGTTGTTGTTAAGGCTATCCCACGTGGATTGATATTGTTGGTTTGGTCAGGATAGAGTGTAAATGTATTTAAATGGATACAGATTTCATAATCTTGTTCCTTCTATGCATCAGTTAAATGTTCGACCATTGGTTGATCGACTCTTTTTAATCGGTTGATCAGATCACCATTGATTTCAACAGGGGTGTCACAATATAGCTTCCTGTTGTGGAATCAACTGATGATAAACTGGGCAATAACTTCCTTTGTTCCTGTAAAGTTGTCCATTAAAGGTGCATTCATATAACTGAGTATTGTGTTGGCTCTTAATTTTTGTCCTTCCTCCCTCCACCGACAGCTTGCTTCTGTTCCCCATTCTCGAATTTCATTCCAAACCCATTTGTATTGTTGTTCAATCACTTTAGCCGCTACAGATATTGTGCAGTCTACTTTCCAAGGGTGTGCTGGCTTTTTCTAGTTGTATGATTTTGTTTTTTTTCTAATATCGTAATTGTTGTCGACTTCTTTGTTGCCATTTTGTCGATAGGATGCTTTGGTTTAGTGGTTTGTTTGATGGGCTCGGGTGTCTTGACGCTCTAATGATCAAGTTCCTCTCACAATAACATCCAAGTCTCTTATAACGTGATATTTATAGAAAAACTTCCTTGGGTGGGAGAATGCGTAGTGGTTGGTGGCATAAATTGTGGTATTGATAGTGGACTTACATTCGAAAGACAGGTTGTCAGTGTTTCGTTCAAGGTATGCCATCTTTTCTACTCTAGGTGTCGATTTTTATGATGACTTGATTGGATCATTTTTCTTCCTGGTGTCAGTGTATTTCTTGATTGTGATGGTGTTAGTGGGTTTCATGTCGAGGTAGTCAGAATTATTCATTCCTACTCTTCTCATATCGTTTGTTATGCCTCCCAACTTGTGTTTTACCGCTTCCTTTCTCATTATCATCGATATGATTTATCCAGGCTCTTATCATGCTAATTTTTTCATAAATTTTCTTGTGTTTCTTTGGAATTTTATAGTTTTTTTTTAAATTGTTTAATTATAGTTACTCAACCATTTTTTTAGTATTGTTTTAGTCAAGCCCCGTTGACCAATTTATGGAACACATTTTCTTGTAGCGTTTTTAGTCGAATTGATCTGTTAGTGTTGATTTCTTCGACAATGTATGCACTCATCCACTCAGTCTGTAGTTTCTTAGGCTTCCCTTTTACTTGACTAGTATATAATAATGCAAGGTCTCCAACCGAGAGATTTTTGTTTTTGATATTTATATCATGTCAAGTTTTGTTGTTGTTGTTTTTGGATTTCTTGGTATTGCATTATGATTAGTCGGTGTTATTCAAGTTTGGATAGTTGCAATAGTGTTTCTTTCCTTGCATGTTCGACGTTGATGTGCAGTATTTCGGCAATCATAGGAACTTGTTGACAAAAAATGTAAAGGTACAATTGCTTCCTGTCCATAGACAAGCCGGGATGGTGTATGTCCTGTCAATATTTTGTATGTTGTTCTGTATGCCCATAATACGACACATATCTTGTCGTTCCAATCATCTTTGTCGGTATTACATATTTTTGTTGGGTGTTTACATAATTGCAGCATTAGATTGAGGCTGATACGTTGTGCCTTTTTTATGCTCAATCATGAATTCTTTTGTTAGAGTGGCGATTGTTTTGTTTACAAAATGTGACCCCTGATCATTGATCAAGATCAGTGGAAAAACAAATCTTGTGATGATGTTCTCATATATAAACTTAGAGGTTATCTCACTTGAGCAAGTTTTGATAAGTTCAGCCTCTTCCCATTTGGTAACATATTCGACCGTGGTGATGATATATTCTACTCTCGTCCATCTACCAGGTCTTGGAAATGGCCCTATAAAATCAATCGCCCAAATTTAAAATGTTAATATTCGATTTACGGATATTAAAGGCATTTCTGTGCTTGGTAGAGGTCGACCTAGTCGTTGACATTGATCACACTTGTTCACAAATTATCGACAATCTCTGTGTATGATCGGCCACCATAATCCTGTTTGTTGGATTTTTCTTGTTGTCGTGTCAGCTTGAAAGTGTCCTCCTGCTGGACCATAATGTTCTTCATTTATTATACTCTGTCTTTCGTGATCGAGAACACATCGTTGTAGGACATCATGTAACCCGAGCTTGTAGAGAAATCTGTTTACTATGGTGTAGGGTGCAGCTTTCATCGCTAGGATCTTCTTTTTATTTTCATTCATTCTCTATGGAGATTTTCCTTCCTTTAGGAATGGAGCGATCTCAGCTAAATCAGAAGATACAACTTCAATTCTGAAAAAATGAGCATCTGGTAAGTCCTCTTCGATTCCGGTAGGTTCTTCATCTGTGTCTATTCTAGACAATTGGTCAGGTCCGAAATTTGTTTTGCCTAGTCAAACTGTGACTTCGAATTCAAATTCCTGGAATAATAACAACCATTGACAAATTGTTTCGTGATGTAAAGGTTTGTTGACCAAGTATTTTAGTGCTTGGTTGTCTGTGTAAAACACAAACATGTTAGCCAATAAATAGTGTCAGTATTTTTTGAGTGCAAATACCATTCCAAGTGCTTCTCTTTCAGTTTTTTAGTAGTTCCTCTCAGCTTTATTTAATTTTATGTTGTTGTATGCATTTGGATAGTCCATTTCATCGTCATCAGGTTGAGTTAGGATTGCGTCGATTGATATTCCCGAAGCATCAATGTGTATGTGGAATTTGATCGACCAATTTGGAAACCTCAGTATAAGTGCTTCGACTAATTTTTTCTTTAAGATGTCAAACGATGCATCGTATTTATCGGTCTAATGGTACTCTTGATTTTTTCTTAATAGTTCTTCCAAGGGGCAAGTCATGTCAGAGTAGTGCCTAATGAAGTTTCTATAATATCTTGTATTTTAGAGAGAGACTCTTACTTGTTTAGGATTCAGTAATGGTTTTAAGTCAAGAATGATTTTAATTTTTGTATAATCTACTTTAATGCCTTCCTTGCACACTACATGTACCAATAGGATTCCTATTGGAGTTGCAAATATGCACTTCTTGATATTTATGGATAATTGGAATTGTCGACATCTTTATAATGTAAGTCTTAGCCATTTACAATGATTTTTCAGCATAGAGTAAATTGTCCAGTCGTCGAAATATACAACCTTAGTTTTGTAGATGTGTTCCTGGAATGCTTTGACAAGAATTCTTGAAAATATAGCTGGGGTGTTTTTGAAAATACCGGTCGTTGAGCATTTTGTACACCATACTACATCCCCTCGGAGGCTCATTTCCTGTATGGATTTCTGCATATTTTCGAGTTGTTATTCAATGCGTCGATCGATAGGATTTACAGGGTAATCCTCGTCCATTTCAATTTGTAGCGCTTTTGTTAACGCATATTCGTATGTATTGAAGTTATCCAACCTGATGTGCATTCGTATTTTCTGTAGTAGTCCAACCATGAACCACTAGATTAATAATAGTTCATCAATGTTATATTCTAGTTGGATCAGCAAGTATTTGAATCTTTTATCATATTCTCAGACTGTTTCTCTAGGATTCTGAGTAGTGGTTTTCAACATCTTAGCTATGAGATGTTTTCCATTAGGATTTTTGAAGAAGAACATGTAATGTTGTTTGTTCTAACCTTTTGTTGCATTTGGCATTTTTTCTATATAGGTCATGTACCATGTGAGTGCTCTTTTTCGAAGAGCACTGACAAATTGTTTCATTTGACAATATTCGCTGGTAATGGCGTTAGCCTCCCATATTGATGCACATACAAACAAATGACGTTTTGAGTTTTCATCTCCCTCATATAGAGGAATATGTGAGGTTACATGCGCCATTTCTGCAACGACTTCAGCTTCTCCTGTTGGTGGTGGTGATGATGGGTCAATTCCTGTAATTGAACTTCTTTCGTAGCTATTTTCAACTAATGCTACTTCCAAGTGCCTATTCAAATGAATTAGTGGGAACGATTCGCTTCCGACAATAATATATTCTGTGTCAGCTGGTTCTCCGTCAACTGTCAGAAGTTGATTTATGTCTACCGCTTTTGTCGATACCCAAGTGAAATTTTGTTCGAATTGTGCTACTTTCCTTACCGATGATACCGACTGACTTGATGAACTATCTGATGCTGGAATTGGATGGGGGGGGGCGCTCCTCCACATTTTGAATAAAGAAGATGAAAACTGCGATTAGGGAATTCAGGGACCACTTGATAAACTTGTTTTTTTTTAACAAGAATGGGTAGATGTATATTGAATTAAAATTTATTTTACAAAAGCAGATTTATGGATTGAATCCATTGGACTTCAAAAACCATAAAATCTTTCTCTTCTCTTTCTAAGTGAGTCTTTTTTCTAAACTTTCCATATTTGAGATGGCTATAGATTTTTACAAATTCCCCGAGAATGAAAAGACAAAAGATGAACATAGCAAAAAAAGATTGTAGCTGTCCTAAAGCCCAACAAGGTTAGCCCTAAGGGATCTTCAATGACTGGAAGAAAAAACTGATTCATAGTCAAGGGACCCAACAACGTTCTGAAGTGATCCCATTGTTAATCATGGAACCGTAGTTAAGTTGCACTCCTACGTTTGCCATTTGATCTGCAGATTGGTTGTTTTATCAAAGAATATGAAGAAAGTTGACAACATTAAATTCATTGATATGGCCAATGAAAATGTGATGCATCTTGGTGGAGGCACTTTTATAATTTTTGACCAACTTCCTTGCCTCTCTGATGACTAGTGGTGAAACCCCGAACACTGCTATTTCTTTGATCCCTAGGGTGATAGCAATGTCCAACCCTTTCGGTAAGGCTATCCACTCCACATAGTTGTTGGTGTTGCTTCCAATGCCATAGGAAAATTCTTTCTGCTTATTTCCCCCTGGATAAAAAATTACCCCTCCCACACCTGACAACCCCAGATTCCCTTTGGAGGCCCCATTAAAGAACAGAGTATGACAACCCAACTTTGTCCACCATTTGTTGAAATATTCTGGGTTCTTTTGGATCTTCCATCTTGAATGGTTGGGTTTTTTAGCATCAGTCGGAGAAGACTTTAGTGGGAAAAGAAGGTCTCTAGTCCATCTTTTCTCCTTGGAGTTCAAAGGTTCAATATGTAGGTGCTTCAATCCGTTGGAAAGAAGAGCTTCAACCCATAGTGACTTGGCAGAGGAGGAGACTCTCTCCGAAGTAAGACTCAGATTTTCAAATAAGCCTTTGTTTCTAGCTATCCAAATCTTCCAGCGGACATATTTTGGGAGCGCAAGCCATGCTCTTGTGAAATCTGGTTTTTCAAGCAAAGAGCCTCGGTAATAGTCTTTTCATCAAGCGAAAATATCTTTCCAATTAGTAGGAAGGATGATATTAAAATGTAGCTCTTTAATAGCTAAGCACTAGATCTCATTAGCAAAGGAGCAATCCATAAAGAGATGCTTCTGCGTTTCTTTTGCATTTTTGCACATAATGCAGCAAGAAGGTCCTTCAATTCCCCTATTTTTTAAATTCTCTACTGTTAGGATTTTCTAATGAACTAAGAACCAACAATTTTATTTTATTTTAGGCAATCCATCAATGTTCCATACATTTTTCCAGATGCTCTCTTTTATGTTATCATTTTTAATTACATTGTAGCCAAATTTAACTATGTAGATTCTTGTATTTCCCCAGCTTCTGGCGTATTTTAAGTTGATGTGGACCGGCACAGATCCTTGGAGGAACAGCTGGAGTTGATTATAATCGGTCTTCAAGTGGTTTGATGTTTCCAAAGTTCTCCACCCAACCCATCTTCCACTGTTGTGCCAGCTCGATAGGTCACTGATCGTGGAGATGTCTTGAGTATTGATCCAGCTTTTTAAGTCCATGAATCTACCACGCTGTTGTGCAATGCCCACGATGTCCTCCCAAATCTAGATTTTCCTACCATTTCCTGTTTCCCATCGTAGATCATCCTAGATAATGAATGCTTGAGATATTTCTTTCTTAAAGCATCCTTCCACCACTATCTATTCCCTGAAATCATTTTCCAAATGATTTTAGCACCTAACACAATGTTCATGACCGCCAGTTCTTTGACACCTACTCCTCCACTTTCTTTTTTTGTACAGATCGTGTCCTAATTAATGAGATGCAGTTTCTTGTAGCCATCTTGCTTACCTCCCTGCCATAAAAACCGTCTAAACTCATTCTCAATATCTTGTATAATCGATTTGGGGGCTAAAGAGATGGAACATGTGAATACTGGGAACACAACCATAACAACATTGAATAGAATTAGTTTTCCTGTTGGGTTGATCCACATGGCTCCCAAAGAATGAATTTTGTTCTTGATTTTTTGAACTAGGTCTATCCAACTTTCTTTCTTGACGAATTCCTTGGGAGGCTTGAAAGAAGCATGTTTGTTTGCCATTGACAAACGGATCAATCCAAGGGCTGCCAACGCAAGCTTTGATCCATCTGCAATTTTTTTTTGAAAATCCCATTTTGAACATGATCTCAAACAAAAAGAAGTGATTGACCTTGTCAAAAGCGTTTTCCATGTCTAGCTTCATGGCCATTCCTTGATTCTTACGCTCCATGCTTGAGTGGATGGCCTCTTGGACTGTGATTATGTTGTCCATGATCTGCCTTCCAGTAATAAAACCTCCCTATGTTTCTGAAATAATCTTTGTCATGATCTTTTTCATTCTTATAGCAAGGATTTTGCTGAGAATTTTATAAGAGGTGTTACATAGTGAGATTGGACGAAACCTTTCAATCGAGAGAGGATTTTTTTCTTTTGGGATCAAAGCTAGGAAGGTGGAGTTGGTGGCTCCTCCATTTTTTTTGGGCCCAATTTAGCATTTTCTTTAGATCTTCTTTGATGATGTCCCAAGCAGCTCGATAGAAATGGATAGTGAATCCATCAGGACCAGGGGATTTGTCGGGGTGTAGGTTCCATATTGCTTCAACAATCTCATTTTCAGATATGGGCTTTCCCAACTCCTTGTTCTTTTCTTCAGAAACACTGGAGTGGATTCTTGAAAGCAGGTCCGCCTGGGAGAGAGGATCCATCTCGCCACTGTCAGAATATAGCTGTTTCAAGTGATGCAATGCCATATTCTTGATATTGTCTTCCTAGGAGATGGTTTGGTTATTGTTGTTTTTTCAGTTCGTTGATGAAGTTGTAGCTCATTCTGATCTTTGTTTGTTTATGAAAATAGCTAGTATTTTTATCTCCTTCCTTTAACCAAAGTTGATGAGATTTAATTCAAAGAGACTCTTCTTCATGTCTGGTAGCTTTAAGGATTTCACTATTTAGGGCCTTCTCATGAGCTAAGATTTCATGAGTGATCTCCTCTTTGTCCATTTTAGAGTGGAGGGTAATCAAATCAGATTGGGGAATTTTTTTTAGATTGGTAGGTTCTGAGTAGGAGGTAGCTGCCCATTTTTCAAGGAAGAGCGGACAACCCTAAGCTTAGACTCCCATATGTAGATGGGGGATCCAAAAAAAGAGGAGTTCCAGGATGTACGAATAAGACCTAAAGTCTTGACATTGTTCAACCATAGGGGGTTGAACCTGAAGGGAATAGGCCCTAGGTTTGTAGGAGTGGTGAAGGAGAGGGAGATGGGTTTATGGTCAGAGGTGGCTGAAGAGATAATGTGAGAAGTAGGAAGAAAATATTTTTGCAGGAAGGAAGTACTTACCAGAAAATGGTCTTGTCTTGCTGCAATGTGCCCTGGTCCGATTCACTTGTTGCTCTAGGTGAATCTCCCATTTTTGGGCATGGGATCCAACAGATCAAGACTTGCCATCAAATCTTCGAGATTTTTGCCAAAGGAGTCTCTGATGATTGAGCCTCCTCTTTTTTCCGAGCTCAATTTTGTTGTATTGAAATCTCCAGCAATGATAACATCTTTCCCCTATAGATCTGATTTTAAGGATAGTAGAGAATCCCAGAAATCCATTTTTTCTCTATAATGGGTCAACCGATATACATTGCAAATGTAGATCATTTCTTGATTGCTTTTGTTTTTCAATTCTACTAGAATCCAGTGTGTGTTTTCATTTGTTGTTTTGATGTTGAATTTGTCTTCTATGCAGAAGGTTGTTATTCCGCCTAAAGCACCTCTAGAATTGATGGCTTTCCCAACGCTGAATTTTCAGAAGATGGATGATCTGCTCAAAACCTCATCTTATGGCAACTTAGTCTCTTGGATGAGCAGAATATCTAGTTTCTTAGTATTTATAATGTTTTTTCAGAGCTTCTACCTTGATTTATCCTCCCAAACCTCTGCAATTCCAAGAGACTAGATTCATTATTTCTTGAATGAATGAGATCCTGCTCGGGATCTGAAGTCTTTGGCTCCAGAGTATTTGACATTCTGGAGCAGTCTGATTTCTTCTATGCTGAGTTGTCTTCCTAATTCTAATTCTCTTTCTGCCTCTTGCTCATGTTGTTGCCTCTGAGATTTTCTTCCTCTTATGGCTTGGGATGGCCCTTGCCCTGCTGTTTCTTGTGTTTCTTGAGATGATGATTGTCCTGGGGATGCATGTTTTGGGTTGATCCTACTGTGCTTGACCATTTCTACCCATATTCCTCCAGGGGAAGGTGACCTTTCATCTGCTTTTCCAGAGATCTCATCCTCTTCTGTTTTCCTAGTGTTCTCTTCATCTTCTGCCACCATATCTACCCAAGTTCCTCCTAGGGAGACCGATCTGTTAGGCTCCTTTTCTGAGACCTCTTCTACCATTATTAGGGAGAACGTTGTCGAGGTCTGGGTTCTGCTTCTTTCTATTCTGTCTTCCTTGTTATTGGTTTCTAGACTGGGAATTTCCCCTTCTTCAGCTTGGAGGGCATCAAAATGATTGCTGATGAAAACTCCTTTGCTTTTATTAGATTTCTCCTGGGTTTTTTCCTGTCCTTTTTTAGAGTTACTGGTAGAGGTAGGGTTTGATTTTTTTCCTCTTTTTGCTTAATGCCAGCCTTCTTTTAGATGTTTTTCCCCTTCTTCTTGAGGAGACTTAGGGCAGTTCTTTATGAAGTGTTTGTATTCATGACATTTCCTACATTTGAATGGTAGTTGTTCATAATATACCTTCTGGTAGAATTCCCACCCATCATGAGTAGATCAACCCCTTATGGAAGCCCTTTCTCTAGATCTACTTCTACACAGATCCTAGCACAAGCAAATAGAGGTCCTTTTGGTTCGGCTTTGTCTATGTATCTTCCTAAAGAGCTCTCGATCGATTGTAGGGATTCATCGTTCCAACAATGGAGAGGTAGATGAGTCAACCGGACCTAGACCAGTACTGTTGAGGGGACATACTTTTCTGGATCAAAGGATAGGGTCCATCGGTTGAGATATAGGCCTCGGGGCCCCATGAAATATGGTCCACTTCGGAAAATAAGATCTCTGCCTTATTTGTTTTCGAATAGAAAGGTGTAAAAGCCTTTGCCACAGAAACAATGTTGCAGACCCCTGGTGATGAGAGGCATCCAGTTTTTGGAAATCCAGATCTCCATGGATTTCAACGATGGCCATATCCCTGAGAAATGCCCTATTATCCCTCTCTCTCTCAAAGCCAGTGCTTTCATTCGTGAAGTTGCCGACATGATTTGGACTTTTGGTACTGTTACTTGCTTCACAAAGTTAAAAGATGGAGGATGTGCCGTGTGGGGGGGGGGGTCAGAATGGAAGCAACCAATGCCTGAAAAGCTAGATCCATATTAGTATGTGGATCTAGCGGATGAGTGGCCATGAAGCTAGCAAATGAGGGATCGATCCAAGATCCAAACCTGCAAAGATCGTCCATGCGCAGGCCTCATCCCTCGCTAGTTTCCTGCGCATAGCGCACTCATGTAAATATTATAAAATTTAAAAAAATTCCAAAAAAACCATGTGATGATTCAACTTGATAAACTTGTTAATAAAACATTTTTTGTTACTAGCGATGGTGAATAACACTTAGGGTTTTCCCATAACTATGCCCTCAACTACATTTGTTAGATTTGCAATTGAGTCCTCAAACACTTAAACACTTATCGTATCTTATCTTTATGAATTTGTAAGAAACTCATAGGAGACAAGTATTTATTTCAATATGTCCAGAAGGATCATATCATTATCTTGATTGTAAGTATCAAAATCATCATATGTATAACATGAGCAAACTTTCAATGAAACATTTTTGGTAGACATCCAAAAAGTAAATCTAGTTATGTTAATTAGGGTCATGCATATTACCAAATTAACATCAACAAGTTATTAAGTTGACGTGTCAAATCTGAATCGTATGACTAGGCATGTGAATTTCCATAGAGTAGTAACCTCAAGGTTTAAATGAAAGAGAGAACAATCCCAATCAACATATGTAGTAACTAAACATAAATCAATCTCAAATTGATGATACTTTCATCACCAAGTAAATACAAATCATGTAACCTTTTGTAAGTGAATATCAAACTAACAACCCCAAAGGAAACAAGCTTTATGTGTGAGATCATTCATATGAAGAATTTGATCAGTCCACATGAACTTGTATAGCAACGTCACTGTTGATCTTATGAGTACACATTGGTGTCAAATATTCATAAATGTAAAATCATGGAGCATATAGAACAACATGAACTGTAGGAGAGTGTTGTGAACAAGAAGTAAAATAAGATGCTATAAATTAATACTTCGATTTGATTATAGGTCTGTCATAGTATTTATATCAAATCGATCTCAATTTAATTCCATACGAAAGGTTATAACAATAGTACTAAGTTATTGATGACACACTGCAATGAGTCTCTCATAACATACTCTTGATTAATAATAGTACTAAGGTATTGATGACACTCTGCAATGAGTCTCTTATAACATACTCTCACGGTATATATATATATATACCCATTAACCCTAGCAACTTAGTTTAATACCCACTCCCTCAGGTAAACCAAAGAAAGGACACAAAAGAAGAATATATAATTTGTTTTGTAAGTATTAGATTCCCTTCTCTAACATAATATTAAGTGTACATTTCAAAACAACTCTACTCTCATTGTTATTTAAAATAATTAATATTATTACCTTGCGGGTCAACCAATATTGATGTTGTTTGCTGACCCATACTCGAAGGGCTGGTCAATCTAATGATTTTGTACTTGGAAAAGTAGAATGATTGGACTGATTGTCCTTGTCCTCCTCTTTGCAATAGCGGTACAAATACCTGCAACTCTGAGTCTTCTAAGGTCAATTGTGTCACATAGTAACAAACTTAACATAAAAGTTGTAAATATGCAATTTAGTTGCAACTTGAAAAATCCTAGACAATGCAAAAGTTTAGTTAGTTAAGGTTCCCCTCCAAGATGGATGCATAAGTATGTTGAACAAAGCATGCTAGGTTACTCACATTCCTACAAAATCTTCAAGTTACATGTATAAGTCACAAGTTAGAATATTATTTGGAAATTGAAACAATCTTCAAAACAATATCTAAAAGTATTGAACACATACCAACTCGAGACATGATATTTTGTTTTTCCTTTCTAGTGCTACAAATTCATACAGTGAAACAATCTTGAAAAATATCTAAAGGTATTGAAAACATACCATATTAAGCAATGATATTCACTATAATATTCTCTAGTGCTGCAACTTTCCTAAAAAATGGCATCAAGTAATACTTTATCTAAGTTCCAAGATACGAGCCTTTATTCTCCTCGATTGCCACAATGCCATTATCATTGTAGAAATAATGTAAATCAGAAAGATCCTAATATTTACGGCTTTTAACCAAATAAGCATTTATCATTTCTTTGCATTTATACCGTTTTAATATCTACACAACTCTGACATTTAAGTGACTAGGAATTTAAAAACTGAGCGCAACATTCAGGAAGAGTTTGATGGATTTAAAATTGGTACAGAAAGGGATCCTTGAGCATTATGGTCCTGTGCATCAGTTAACCTTAAAATCTCACTTGCGTTATAAAGTTGAACATGAGGACTCCCATCCCGAATTCGTCTTAGAAAATCCCTATTAGGCTGCCCTAGAAAATCTCTCGGGGACTTTTCTGTGGAAAAAACAAATAGATGTAAAATTTTAATAAGTAATATGCATGCCACTCTTTAAATGCTTAATCTAAGGATGCATGTCACTCAAAGCCTAGAACACTAGTATTATACGAACATGCACACAACTCAAACTAGAAAATTATGCACTAATTAAATAACTTACACAATAATTAACTTATTTCCAACACACGGTTTGGATATGATGAAAGTAGGACTTGGATATCAAAATTGTGTACCTTGCTTATGTAGGTTGCTCCAAGCTTTTAGTAACCCTTCAACTTCAAATTCAAAAAATTCAAATCCTTCACTTGAATACATGCAAAATAGAAACAATACAGACTTCATCAAAATCTTATGGCTACAGTAAAATAACTATTAATTGAGACAAAGATATAAGCATGTATTTAACCATACATTCCACATATAAATTTGATGTGTTTACTTTTTAAATAATGCTTAAGAATTGCATATGTAATATCAAGCATGGACAATTTTCTTAACAACAGTTAAAGGGTGCAAATGATGGAAAAAAATTGTAGTAAAGCTCATATTCAAAGAAACAATATGAGAGTAAAATATATTATGTTTCTAACAAGTATGGCAATAAAAACAAAATATGAAAAGATGCAAATTTGCAGCTATAAATAAAAATCTTTTAAAGCAGCTACAATTTAAAAGTATGTCATGATAATGTATCATTGCTCTTACCTGTGTCCTGTAAATACGAATATGTTGCTGATACTTATAATTTCTTGGTACAACTTCCCTTGATTTGTGGAGCTTGACAATGTCTACATTTGATTTATCTTTCAAAACATCTTTCAACATACTACAAATATTTTCTCATTGCAATAATTTCATGTTAGGACCCCTCAAATAAAGATTTGCTTGTTTATGAAAATAACAAAATGAAGTTAAATAAATACAGTCTCAGTAGTCTGTCTCAATGAAGAACAACAACATTAATAATGAACATTTTACGTTCGATAAATATTTTTAATTTAATAATGTAAATTACAATAATATTCAAGTATAATAATAGGTAATAATAGTTCACCCGAGGAAACATGGAGAACACCAAAACAAAGTATATAAGACCATTGATCACATCAAAATGCCAATTTTTCTTTTGAATTATCAAAATGTTTCCCAAGGCTATATGTAACAAGTACCAAGGGATGAATGAAATAACAATAGTAAAATTTCAACACTTCAATTATATACAGCAAAATAATTTTTATAAGTCTTGGAATACATGCTATGACAATAATGCTTCAAATAAATAACTGTGGGAAATGGATAATTCCTTACCATTCATTGAGCTCCTCTTTGTTTCAAGAATAATTTAATACTCTACTGAACATGGCCAACCACGTGAAGGTGGAAGCTCTTATGGCCCCTCCCCCCCCCTCACATCGCTCTCAATTCCCCATACCCAATGCATGTACTTGAAAAAAAAAATTAGTGCAAAATCATGCAGATTTCATCATAAACAAACATTTACATTCATTTAACAAAAACTATCATTCATTAAAACATTCATTCATTCAATCAAGGCATTCATTCAATAAAAATCTAACATTCATTAAACCATTCATTCATTCAGTCAAAACATTTATTCAATAATAACTAACATTCATTAAACCATTCATTCATTAAATAGCCAAAAAAACCATGCACGACATTATATTATAAAAAAAAATTACACAATATTTCTTCACTCACTTCTTTCTAATTTTTCTTCTGTTTACAAAATCAACAAGAAGCGCATCTTCTGGAATTTGTCGTTTGGTTTCTGGTGCTTCATCGTCTTGTCGTGATGTCCACCTAGATGACTACTCACCACGTGGATTTTGCGGCAAAGGGTTCAGATTTGCTGCAATAATGTGAAAATGTTGCATTAATTTATTTTGTTATTATAATTACAGGTACTTCATTAAAAAAACAAATGCATTTTTTTACTTATTGTGGCCACACCATGTTCTTCATTTTCTTGTCCAGGCTCAACCTATACAGTGTGACCCTCTACATGCTCTGCAGTTGAAATATGGAGAAGTACAATTAATGTTCACCATCTGCAATGTTATATATAAAATTATAGCATATGAATAAATTCAATACCAAGAATCGAATCATGATCTTCGATTGGTTGTTGTCCATCATCGACATTAAGGGGATCATTGCTTACCTGCTCAAAACAAAATAAATATTTTATGTCAATTATCTATAACGAATAGATTGCATAAGTAATAAATCTTCATTAAACTATATAGATTTTATATACATGTGCACCAGATGGATCACCAGAAGACCATGTTTTCCCATACAAGCTTTTTCGGCGTTCAACAACAACTTCAAATAAGTGTTGGAATCCAAGCTTCACGTCTTTTTTAGTGGGCACTTCTTTGAATCGATCGGCCTGCATATTTGCATAATATCATTAATTTTACATTTTGCGCTGCATTAAAACGAAAATAATTTGTAGTTTATTATTTGGATGCATTATCGGGGGTTTGATACTTACAATTCGTGCCGCCATATTCGAATAACCACTAGGCCCAAGCTTGTGCTACGCATTTTTTTCTAGTCTTGCCTTTGTGGCCTTTGATGTGTTCGATAGCCTAAGGAAGTGTTGAAATATGTTAGATTTTTCAAATTCGATATAAAAATTAATGCTAATAAGAGTTAGCATTACATTGTGGAAAGTATTGCATGCCTCCCTATGCCTAGTGGTAGCTCTCCTAGTTTTCTCAGATCTCTCTCATTTCCATCTTCCACTAAGGCTTTCCACTCCCTTGTTGGAATCATCAGAGGGCGCTCATACCTAGGTTTCCTTTCTAAGTGAACCCTATATTGGTATCAAACAATCTTCATATGTTGTCCAACCTTCTTTAGAACCTTGTTGTATTGAAGGTCTCCTAGCCAAACAAGCCAACCAATTGATTAGTCAGCTCATCCTTTAAATTTTTCGTTTGTCTATCCCACCTTGTGCGGATGGTGGGCCCAAAGATCTCCAAGCTCAAATCATTTAGATGTTTATAAAAAACATAATTTCCCGCAAAATGATCATGCCATCATTAGTTGAAAAAAAGGTTTTATCGGTATATTACAATCGAATTATAGACACTAACTTGAACAATGTATAATTACATGGGATCTTCTCTATCTTTATTGGAACGTGTTATTCGTTCACCAAAATGGTTGTCTCTATTGTACCCATGCTAGTGACATGGGAAGATCCAGGAAATGTTGCTTTAGCATCAGCAATACTAGCAGGCTCTACATCCACCCCTTCTTTTGAATGATCTGGTGTGCGTTGGTCACCAGTGGGTGCAGTCTCTACTGGCGTCGGAGGTGTCGCGGAACATGTTGTCGATTGTTCAGTCGACAACAATGGTGCATGAGTCGGTGTATGTGGAGTCGTTTGCTCATGTGATGACTGATCTCCACTAGCATCATTGGGCCCAACACCGCCATGACCACTAGTGGATGATCCCAAAAAATCATGTAAACACAAACCATATTTTGTAAGTTCACTATGATCATATAAATGTAAAAATTATAAAGTTCTAAATGAATTTATATTATAATTCAAGATTCAACAACTTACTTGCAAGGCATGAGATCTCTTTAACAACACTTCAACCTTGGCTTTAATATCGTTCATTTGCGGAATAATGAATAGCAGACAAATGATATCTGCATTAATTTTTTTCAAGGCCTTCTCTATCACCTTAACCGGGTCTAGAGAAGAACCAATGTCAGCATCGTTCAACAACTAATGCACATCAAAATCTATCGATTTTTGTGATGTTGTTCTATACACCGAATCATTGGTCTGCAACAAAAATATATAAAACATTACGGACATGTTAAAGAAATAGGCCGAGGAAAAAATTATATTAACAAAACATATCTATCATGATAGATTCTTAAAATTACAACTAGGTTTACCCGCTGGTTTACCTGATGCTTGGATGACGGTGTCATCTGATCCACAGTTGGGGACTTTCCCCGATCATCCATATGCAAAAAAAGAAGTAGACAACATTATCATAATGAAAAGAATATACACATGAAAAATACATAACAAAAAAAAACATTATGCTACATTTTATATTTGTTCAATTTTGACGAGGTTCTTCTTTAAAGCGAGGCCATTTTTACTCCATATCTCTAAATGTAGAACCATCTACAGACATTCGAATAATGTCATATTGACTTATGTTCCTCGCATGGTAATCCATAAATCGCGCTATGTTTTTGCACCTGAACAGTCGTTGCAATCGTGGAATAATGGGAATATAACAGAGAACCTTGCGAGACACCTTTTTTGTTACTTGATTTGTTCGATATCTACTAATATGACATTCCAGACATTCTATTGCAAATTCATGTTGATTATAATATATAACATGGTCATCGAGGCATGCATAAATTGCTTCATAATGCATTCCAATTTCTTTCATGATGGCAGATAAATCTCGATATGTGTGAGGTAAAATATTTGACGGTGGTAACAAAAATTCAGCTATAAGCTACAAAAAAAATAAAAAAAAAGTCTAGTTAATATAATATATAAATAATAGCAATGAAACACAATTCATCCATATTAATTTGACTTATGAATTAACAATACAATTATTAGAGGAACAAAGATAACCTTTATCACGATCATATATATCTGATGGATTATTTTACATACCTTAACATCCGTGTGACTGATATGTTTGAAAGACCATTCATAACCTTTAAGTTCATTATCAATAATATAGCAGCAATAAGATTTGTGTTGGAGCCTTCATAAAGGGATTCATATGCCTTCTCAAGAAGAGGTAAATCGTGAACATCATCAAAGTCATCAATAGTTTCATAATCATCGTCATCATCATCACCCATTCTAACATTAAATGAATCATGGATCAATGTGTTTGTACCATCATCTTCAACCGTGTTATCAGTATGATAATCTTCTTCAATATGATCATTAACTTGTTCTCCATTCTTCATAGCTCCATGTTCCTCCGGTACTTGTTCTAAAAGCACTTCCTCTGGATGATATGCCATAGGATGTATTTCCTTTATAATTACATGAAAACAACAATAGATATAAGTTAATATAAGAAATAGTAAAATAATGCATAAATTTACCAAAGAAATCAATATAAAAAACTTTATAATGCAACACTTACAAATGGACGATATTCATTCCCCCCCTTAGTGTGTCCATGTTCCCTACAATGTTTTCTGGTTTTTGTGATCACTATTATTCTCCTCTTAAATCCCTTGCATTGACTACATGGAAAATAACATTTCCCGTCACCCCTTCTTTTCACTTCATCCCACAATCTAGCAAGCAATTGTCGATTTTGTTCGTCTAGATCAGGAATATTGCTATTTGAAATTTTGTCACAAAGAGATTGAATGCAGACTATCAACGATCTTAAAAAATCAAGATCCACACATCACTATTTTCCGCAAACCGTCTGTCGAAGAATAAAATAATTTCCGCAAACCGTTCATTGAAGAATAAAAATAATTTCTGCAAATCATCCATCGAAGAACAAAATAATTTCCGCAAACCGTTGCTTCTATAGCAAACATGTCAAAATGTTTATGTAATTTATAGGTTTTCAAATTCAGCGGCCGTCAAATCTTCGATGACTGGGAGCCTAGTTACTGTTGTAAGAACATGCGATATACGAGGAAAACCCGACAATATGGACCTAGAAAATTTGACAACTAGACGACAAAAATTCGACAGGTAGAGGTCGAAAATCCGACAATGGGAGGTCGAAAAGCCGACATTAGGTACGTCGAAATACGACAGGTAATTCTATCAAATCAAAAAATTCAAATTTCGTAATTTGAAAGTGAAATCCAACGGCACATTATTTTTTGTAGGATGTATTCAGATTTGCTCGTCAAATTTTGGGTTCAAATCTTGTTGTGTCCGTTGATCGATATGGTTTAAAACTTGATTTAACCGTATTTGATAGGAAAAATGACCCATGACAGGCATTTTCCCATCAAATTCCAACCCTGGGCGGGGCCTCTTGATGTGTCCATTTGCTAGTATCTCACACCACGTCAATGGCCCTTTGCCCCATCTACATATATGGATGTTTCGTTTCTTTTGGTCTTCACTTAAAGGCTAATGTTGAAAGTGATGTCTTTGCAATGTTGCCATTGTTGTTTCAGAAACTAATTCCTATCTTCGTCTTCATGTTAACTCTTCCCCAAATTTATCTCCATCTGCATGTTAACTCTTCCCCAAATTTATCTTCATCTACATGTTAACTCTTCTCCAAATTTCTAAACTCAGGAATTCTGTATACAAGGGCCTAAAATCATTTGTGGAGTTTTTAACTTTTTACACAGTTCTATAATCTAGACATTCATATGCATTTGATATTTTATTAATCTGAACATGCAAATGTATTTTGAATTTAGTCAGCATACCGGTTAGTTCAAGGCAGCCTAAAGGGTGCCTTTAAATCACCTTTTGACTTATGTTGCTTGCATGGTAATCCATAAATCACGTTATGTTTTAGCACCTGAACAGTCGTTGCAATTGTGGAATAATGGGAATATAATGGAGAACCTTGCGAGACACCTTTTTTGTTACTCGATCTGTTCGATATCTACTGATATGACATTCCATACATTTTGTTGCAAATTCATGTTGATTATAATATATAATATGGTCATCGGGGCATGCATGAATGAATTCATAATGCATTCCAATTTCTTTCACGATGACAGATAAATCTCGATATGTGTGAGGTAAAATATTTGATGGGGTAACAAAAATTCAGCTATAAGCTACAACAAAATAAAAAAAAGTCTAGTTAATATAATAAATAAATAATATCAATGAAACACATTTCATCCGTATTAATTTGACTTATGAATTAACAATACAATTATCAGAGGAACAAAGATAACCTTTATCACGATCATATATATGTGATGGATTATTTTACATACCTTAACATCTGTGTGACTAATATGTTTGAAATATCATTCATAACCTTTAAGTTCATTATCAACAATATAGCAGAGATAAGATTTGTGTTGGAGCCTTCATAAAGGGGTTCATATGCCTTGTCAAGAAGAGGTAAATCGTGAACATCATCAAAGTCATCAATAGTTTCATGGTCATCGTCATCATCATCATCCATTCTAACATTAAATGAATCATGGATCAATGCATTTGTACCACCATCTTCAACTGTGTTATCAGTATGATAATCTTCTTCAATATGATCATTAACTCGTTCTCCGTTATTCATAGAAGCATGTTCCTCTAGTACTTGTTCTGAAAGCACTTCCTCTGGATGATATGCCATAGGATGTATTTCCTTTATAATTACATGAAAACAACAATAGGTATACGTTAATCTAAGAAATATTAAAATAATGCATACATTTACCAAAGAAATCAATATAAAATTTTTATAATGCAACACTTACAAATGGACGATATTCATTCCCCCCCTCAGTGTGTCCATGTTCCCTACAATGTTTTCTGGTTGTTCTGATCAATATTCTTCTCCTCTTAAATCCCTTGCATTGACTACATGGAAAATAACATTTCCCGTCACCCCTTCTTTTCACTTCATCCCACAATCTAGCAAGCAATTGTCGATTTTGTTCGTCTAGATCAAGAATATTGCTATTTGAAATTTTGTCACAAAGAGATTGAATGAAGACTATCAACGATCTTAAAAAATCAAGATCCACACATCACTATTTTCCGCAAACTGTCTGTTGAAGAATAAAATAATTTCCGGAAACAATCCGTCGAATAATAAAATAATTTCTACAAACCCTTCGTTGAAGAATAAAATAATTTCCGCAAATCATCCGTCAAAGAATAAAATAATTTTCGCAAATCGTTGCTTCTATAGCAAACATGTCAGAATGTTTCTGTAATTTATAGGTTTTCAAATTCAGCGGTCGTTGAATCTTCGATGACTGGGAGCCTAGTTACCGTTGTAAGAACATGCGATATAGGAAGAAAATCTGACAATATGGACCTAGAAAATTTGACAACTGGACGTCCAAAATCCGACAGGTAGAGGTCAAAAATTTGACAGTGGAAGGTCGAAAAGCCGAGATTAGGTACGTCAAAATACAACAGGTAATTCTATCAAATCAAAAAAGTATAATCAAATTTCGAATTTGAAAGTGAAATCCGATGACATGATATTTTTTGTAGGATGCAGTCGGATTTGCTCATCAAATTTTGGGTTCAAATCTTGTTGTGTTTGTTGATCGATACAGTTTAAAAATTGATTTAACTGTATTTGACAGGAAAAATGCCCCATGACAGGCATTTTCCTGTCAAATTCCAACCCTGGGCGGGCCTCTTGACGTGTCCATTTGCTAGTATCTCACACCATGTCAATGGCCCTCTACCCCATCTACATATGGATGTTTCTTTTCTTTTGGTCTTCACTTAAAGGTTAATGTTGAAAGTGATGTCTCTGCAATGTTGCCATTGTTTTTTCAGAAACTGATTCCTATCTTCGTATTCATGTTAACTCTTCCCCAAATTTATCTCCGTATATATGCATGTTAACTCTTCCCCAAATTTATCTTCATCTACATGTTAACTCTTCTCCAAATTTCTAAACTCAAGAATTCTGTATACAAGGGCCTAAAATCATCTGTGGAGTTTTTAACTTTTTACACAGTTCTATAATCTGGACATTCATATGCATTTGATATTGTATTAATCTGAACATGCAAATGTATTTTGAATTTAGTGAGCATACCTGGTAGTTCAAGGCAACCTAAAGGGTGCCTTTAAATCACCTTTTTATTCCTTGAGCATACCGGGTAGTTCAAGGCAACCTAAAGGGCGCCTTTAAATCACCTTTTTATTCCTTGAACTGGGTGAAAGATATATTAATCTTAGAACAACATATTCATAATATGTTTTTATTATTTTATTTCGATGTTTTTAAACACAAATTTTGTCTTTGATAAGTTGTATTTATAATAAGTCACAAATTGCAATGAAAATTGTGTAACTTTATTATTATTTTATTTCAATGTTGAAATAACAATTTCTCTTTTAGTAAATTTAGTATTTATAATAAAATCACAAATTGCAATCAAGAGATTTATACGAACCTTCAAATGGAATGAATGCCCCCTTATCAATACCAACTTCTGAGCCTACATCGTTTTAATTTGTAAAATCCATGACTAAATTTCAACCGCCTTTTTTTTCAAACAGAAAATAATGATATTCTAAGATGAATCAAAGTTACAATATCACGACTTCCATGTGTCAACATTGTAGAGATTATGTCTAGATATTAGTCCCATAGAGGGAAACAATTTTCAAAAGTGTAATCCTATGTGACTGATTTACAACGGTGTCATTTCTACAATTTCAAAAAGTAAAAAGTTTTGTTAACTACAACTATAACTACATCAAAAGAAAATTCCTAACCAGTAAGAGAGACTAGTATAACTGGATCGACTATTTGTTTACACTGATATAATCATAAAATTCCTCCACGGACATGAATCCTTTTGTAAGATGTAATGCTCCTTTGGATAAGCTGTCAACAAGAGTATTTAATTCCATGTATATATGTTGAAATATGAAACTGGTGAGGTAGTCGAGAAGAGATTTGGTGTTTATGCACCATTATTATAACTATGCGACTTGAATGTCACAGTGGCCATTTATCCAATCAATGGTGACACGAGAATCCCCAAATGTTTGAATATGTTGTATGTTGGATTTGATGGCATACTTCAATAACCCCCACAGTGCTAGGAGTTCAGCTCTTTGGTTTGTTCTAGATCAACATACAAGCTTTAAAAGTAAAAAATGACAATCTGAATAATATATGACGATACCTCCTCTGCATATGCCATTTTTAGCAGCCCCGTCGAAATATCCCCAACACTAAGATTTGTCTATGATTAACTCTTTCAAAAGATGTTTTAGCTGAGTTTTGTAAGGCCCCAAGAACTCTAAATAATTACTAACAATCATGGCAGCAACCTGTATGGGATCATGTGATATATTTTAAAAAATAATAGAGTTCATTGCTTTCCAAGTCTGTAGAATATTTTCCTCTAATGAAGGTTTGTTCCATAAATATGCAATTTTTTGGTGTACCATCAACTCCCAGCAGACATTCTGAAAAAATGTGCATCTCCAAAAGAGGTGTTGAATGCTTTCCTCATTCCCCTTGCACATAAAATATATCCCTAGCCCTTGAAAGCCTCTTTCACATAGATTATCCCAAGTGGGTGTCTAGATTGTCCATCATAACCTGATTAAACATTTTATCTTTAAAAAATGCCATGACCATATTTTGTGCCACCACGGAGATTAACATTTATATAACAAAAGATTATAGCATCATATGCTGATTTTACTCGAGTAATGCAGGGAAGAGGTGCATTCTACAGCGAAGTAGATGGGAGATGCGTAACTCCTTCTGTGCTCATCCTAGAGTTGACACGCGTTCTTTATAAAAAATAATAAAATATTATTAAAAATAACATGTTGACTTAAATTAAATTTAAATGATTTAAAAATTGCATATATATAAAACAACATAAATTAGATAAACTAAAACCATAAACATTGGATTACACATTTCCTCAACATTTTTACTTTTAAAAAATGATTTACACCTTAAAATAATTTTTGATTCTTCTCCATACTTAATAGATCCGGTTGTAAATGGATCTATACTAATTTAATTAATTTTTTTTTATTAACACAATACTAAGACTAATGTCCATAACTCTACATTTAGTGCGGATGAGATTGGAAAATACCCCACCCGTGAAGGGAGTTAGGGGAAGTGGCGATTACGCAATTGGATTATGGAATGTAAGTCGCTTAGATTGGTTCCTTGCCTGGTTTCCCCGTATTTATCTTGTTGCTTGTTAGAGAAGAAACCATAAACGGAGAAGTGAAATGTGAACTAGGAAGATTCCATTTTGGAGCTATCCTGATTTATTACGCCGTAAGGCGTTACCAAATGGAGTCTACTCTCCACAATAAATGATTTTTGGTTTTCCACAATAAATGATTTTTGGTTTTCCAGCCCTCGATCTTTTTCGTTTCGTCCGACGATGGAGATAATCTCCATCGTTGGATCAGGTTTGGTGCAGGTTTGGTCGTTGAATCATCAAATACAAAGGGTGCACCATTACTTCTGTTGTGCTCCGCCATGCTCCTGTCCAGTCCGCCGTCAGTCCGCCATGCTTCGCCGTCCATTCCGCGGTCAAGCGGTGCCCATTACTACTGCTGCCGCTGCATCTGTGGTGCCCATTACTACTGCTGCCGCGAGAGGAGAGCAGCGCTGGGGAGAGCATATTGTGGACGTTGAAGGAAATTTGGAGTGGGAGGTCCGAGCAGGGACGGGGTGCAGGCTTGGAGTGTGGACGCAGCGTGGGTGAGTAGCGTAGTGGAAAGGCGTTGGCAGCGGGGGTTATACGAAGGAGCATGGAGGAAAAGGGATGGAGCGCTTCGCGAGCTAGGGTGGGCGAGCTAGAGCATGAAAGTGGAAGGGAGCACGCACTAGGGAGAAGGTAGCGCAGGGTAGAAGGGACGGGCGTAGCAGTGACGGGGAGGAGTGGAGAGGAGCACACAGCTGGAGAAGGAGGGGTTGCGTGATGGAGGGAGCAGGTGAGCTGGACTGGGAAGGTGGAACAGTGGGGGACGAGGAGAAGTGCGCAGAGGGCAACGATCGGGCTGATGGCGCGGGGTGGAAGTGGGAGTGGAGCTTGAGAGTGTAGTAGATGGTAGCGCAGGTGTGCTCTCTGTTTTGAAATCTTCTGTGCCATTTGTGGTATTCCCAGCAGGATCACACCTCCAACATTTCCAGTAAAGACTATTACCATTCAAAACCAAGACCAGAATATCTGTAAGTTGTAGTTATTCACAGTTTTCGACCATTTTCATTCTTTACTTCCCTCTCTAGCTTGGAGGTTGTTTTTCAACGATTCAAATTCGGAATAGTTCTGCTACAAGATCACCAGATGCCCTATTCAGTGGCAAAAATTTGCTAAAATTTGTAAATTGAAGCATTATATAGTACGATTCCACTGGATAACCCGCTTTAATTTCCTAAAAACAAAGCTATACACTAGAAAACCCCATAAAGCTCTGTAGAATTACTGAATCTTTACAGTTTTTAGCTATATTTAGCGCTTTTCCCTCTTTCCCAACCCTCTTTGCCATATTAAAGCTCGAAACCAACATATTCCTAACCTTATTCAAACCGCACAGCATTATCACCATTTCTACTGTTCTTCGAAACAGAAAACAATTATACTACACCTCCACATTTATAAACAATCTACTGTAAATAAAACTGCCAGATCTCACAAATAACACATTTCTTTACCGTTTACAGCGATCTTGGACCGATTTCCGAGCTTCTTCGATTAAATTCGACGTTCCACCTAACAAATTTATCATTCTCAGCCATCCCTATGCCGAATTCTCATCAGATCAACCGTCGGCAGCTACAAATTCTGCGTGTTTCAGACGAAGCTTGCAAGAATTCGAAAAGGTCACTTCAATGCTCAAATCTTTTGAGATTAAAGCTTGTACCGGGCCATTATTAAAGCTTTTAACGTCAAATTAAAGCCTTGAACTTCCATTTTACTGTAGGTCGAATCAAAATAGACCTATACGGTACGAATTCGAACTGTACTGTGCTGTGCTTCGATAGATCTCTATGTTGTGCTGTGCTTCGATAGATCCCTCGCCAATTCTCTGTAAATCCCTCGTATTGTGTTCTCTCTGAGAGTGTATCGTATTGTATTAGTCGGTGAAATCAAAGACCACGTGGTGTGCATGCGGCCTAGGCTCACGTGGGCTCCCTTGGGCAGCTGGTTCCAGAGAAGTTTGCTATTATGAAGCTTCATAAGTGATAGATTTTTTATAATAAGAAAAATGTTTGTCAGATTATAGGTGTCTGGGCATCGGTTTTTTAATTATAAAAAGTTTTAATAAATTATAATTCCAACATTTTTACATCAAATTCCAAATCCGTGATGTAAGATTAAACCATCTAAAGAAAAAATCTGTATTCTATGCATTGGGATTGAAGGAGATTCCCCGTGGTGAGAAATATGTTTGTCGGATTGTAGGTGTTTGGTATCAGTGTTTGATACTTGGTGGCCAAAGTCTATGGTTAATTTCTTATATATTTTATTTTGCCATGCTTTAGGTCAAGGTATGTGGAGATTTTCTAAACTTATTTCAATGCTTCGATGGGATGTTTGCGTGCTAGACTGGGTTGCATCTGAAAAGTTAGGGGCGATATTGTAGAGACGAACTGTGGGAGGGAGCAGAAAGCCATGGTCGCTACGAAGTTTGATTTATAGCTGATTATAATCGATGGTTAATGATGCGGGTTTGCTGGTATATAATCTCGATTGGCAAACTGTAAACAGTACGCACCCGTCCCCAACTAATCTTAATGGTTAATTTTGCGTTGATTGTCTGATTTGTTGTGTGATTCTGATGATGCAGAAGCGAGGAAGCCGATCTGAGCTTAGTACATTTCTAAAAACCCATATAGTTTGAGTTCTCATGTCAGCAAGGCCGACTGCTGGTGCTGCTGATTGGCAGATATACATAGCAGATGGGGTTGCTGTAGAGTTGCTGGAGTGGACAATAAAGCCTGTCTTTATTAGGCTTGATCTGACTTATTTCTTTTTAGGGTTCCTGGGAGTTTCCCGAGGTATATATCAGTTAAGGACATTTTGTCAATTGCTAAGCTCCATAGGATTTTGATGGAAGAGAGTCTTCTATTGGTTCCCAGGGATTCCAAGAATTTAACAGTTCAATGCATTCCAGTCGTCGTAGTTCAAGATTGAGAGAACATTGGATTGCATAGGTTTTTTAGGTTACGTCGAGAACCACCTTTGCAATTCACAAAAGCCAGCCGAATAGACCAATGAATCTTCATCTGCAAGGGGATATTGGTTGAAAGATCCAGCAAATATAAATAAGAGGTGATGTAGTCGTATGAAACTTAGCTTACAACACGGCGTTCTTTTATTGGACCCCTAGGTACAATTTCTAGTTTAATTTTTTTTTTCATTAACACAAGACCAACCAGACGAATGTCCATAACTCCACGTTTAGATTTAATTTATTATCCTATTATATTATGGGAAAAACATAAAACACCCTAAACACCATAACTCCACGTTTAGATTTAATTTTCTTGTATTGACAAAATACACAAAAAGACAAGACAGTGAATACACGCTCGAGTATTTAGATTTAATATATTGCCATATATTTGGGAATTCCAATCAAATGTAGCATCTAGCATCTAGCGTATTCAATCGAGCATGGCATCGTTACAAACAAACAATGATCGATCGCATTCGTTCGAGCACGCACATAAAACTGATAAATCAAGTACGATAACCGAATATATATTGCCTTTAAAAATGTTTATTTCAGAGTAAAAACATCAATATATATAGGGATGTTTTATATATAAAAAGAAAATGATGTATTTAAATAGACTTTATATTATACATATATTTAAATAGACTTTATATTATACATATATTAAAAGGAAGTGGCGTGATTATATAGGTGATATATATGCGGCTTCAGTTAAGTTAAAATCGCAGCTCATCAATCTTATGAGAGCGCTCTATGGTCAATATATATTATTCTAACGGTATTCTTACAAACATTAAATTATTAATTTATAAATTTCAATTTATATATATATATAGTCTGTTTACATAATTTGTAGTTGTATCATTTTAATAATGATTAAATGGTTAAGAGATAGTTATGGAATGAAAGAAAGTTTGGAAAAAAAATGTAAACTTCATTTTTTTTCTTCTAGTTAAACTGGTTCAACTGTTAGCTGCATATTATCATGAAGATTCAGTTATTTTTTCTAGTTTTATCTCCCATTCTTCTAGTTGTATGTCATGAACTATTGGTTATCCATTCATTAGCTATAAGTTATCTATGCATTGCTACTAGTTATCCATAAAAATCAATTTTTACATTACACTTGTTTCATCATCTTTTTTCTAGATAAAAAATCATAAATAATAATCCATCATAAATCTCAAATAAAAAAGTATATCAACCTAATTAACTTATAAACAAATGATATATATATATATATATATATATATATATATATATTTTAAGCTCTGTTGACTGCTATTGTGATCAAGTCCAAATACAGATAGCAGCCCAAGAGAGTTCCAAAAAGCTGTCACATGTGGCAATATCATTATTACTATTATTGGCAATGGCATTATTCTTCTTATTTGCAATGTGGCAATATCATTATTATTATAGCCGTCCCCCACGCATAAGTTGATTACCTCATAAACCCTAATTTTTTTTTTTCAGTATTGGGCTTAGACGCGTTATTAAGGGAGGATCGAGGGGACATCTCGAATCTCCTGATTTCACCAAAGAACTTCTATCCAATTGACCCTACCACAAGAAATTATATTGTTTTAGTGACAATATCTGTACTTAAAACAAGAAATTATATATCTCCACCCGTTCTTGAAACAAGAAATTATTGGGTTGAGAGGTGCTCTACAGCCCAGTATGGGGGAGATCTTGTAACTTGATGTAACTTTACTAACGTTTGTAACATGTCGGCAAAAAATAATAGTGATAGTGAATATTATGGGAGAGATATTGTAAAGTGATGTAACGTTAGTAACGTTTGTAACATGTCGGCAAAAAATAATAGTGATAGTGAATATTATGGGAGAGATCTTGTAACATGATGTAACATTTGTAACATGTCGGCTTTGTAACTTTTGTAATATTGAAGTAACTAATGTAAAAAGTAGTAAATATTTTGTTGTATAACTTGTCACTTAGCAGAGGCCAAGACATCTTGCAGCTCAGAGAGGTGAGCCTCTATCCCAGGGGTTTCCTACCCTTCCAGCTTTGTCACAACAAACCAATACAACAGGCCAATGAGAAACCCTATCTGAGCCTTTTTTTGAACCTCTAACCTTCAAAAAGATATGACATGTTGTTCTTAACCATTAGGCCCACTGAAATGCTCTTACATACTCAATAAGATAACTATATTACAAACTGCACACAAAATAGACACAGCTATAGAATTCACAGTATCCTTAATTTACTTGCAAAAAAAATGAAAAGGCTATAGAAACCCTAAATACAGTTTATTTCTTCGTTGCTACAGCTATTTTCAGGTCTCTTTTGTACGAAGCTTGGAGCAGGATTGTGAATCCAATACATGGATCCGTTGGACTTCTGTGGCCGGATAACTGGGCAGTGTGTCAGGCGGAAGTAGAGAGCATCCTGCGAGGATTGTTCCCTGCCGTTGCCCCTGATAGTTCCGGGACTCATGTCGTGCCAATGGAAAGCATGGGCCGTCGCGAGCAGCTCAGATCAGTGAAGACCAAAGGCAAACTGAAGGGCCTGTCACATTCGAAAGCCAGAAGAAGAAAACAAGAACGTGAACTCCTTAGCAATAATATGGATTCGATCTGCAAATCTGGTGAATGGGGAGATGTGACAAATACCTTAAAAAATGATGATGAGAAATACAAAGAGAAATGTTCAACATTTTTTTCAGGGCAGGAAGTCGATGAAGTTGAAGCTCCATGTTTCGAGGTAGGGTTAGAGCTCACTCTTGGCTCTGAGGAATATTTTCCACGTACTCCTGATAAATCATAAGGTTTTGACCTACGTTGCAGTGACGCCTTCTGGGACCAGTGCGTGGATAATTGCCTGCCATGATAAGGTCGTTTTCTCCCGGCTGTGTATATAGACATGGCAGATATACAGCGATTGTAGCTATTGTATTGTATTGTGTAGCAGATTCAATAAACTACTGGTAGTAAAACATTAAGTATTCTAAAAATCAACCGATAGTACCCTGTAGATATCAAATTTGGGATACTATATACGAGTTAGAATTATGTACCTATATTTTGTATTTTGCTTAGGCTAATTTTACGTTTCCATGCAATGAATTTTGTTGATAAATCAGAAAAGCACCTTGAACGTGATTAACTAATAATTACTTACCATGTTAATATTTTCGAGGTTAAATGTTGGTTAATAAAAATAATTTTTTTAATTATCTTCTAAAATAAATATCTGCCACAAAAACAACTTAATATAGGGGAAATGTTGTAATATATCTACCTAACAAAACAATAAAAAAATAATAATAATTATCCACCAGTAAAAAAATCAACACAATATGGGGGAGGGCCTCCTAAACAACCCATGGTTTTATTGTACATGGTTTAGGAGGGCCTTGCAAATGGTTTTAAAACCATGTGGAAGGCCTCCTAAACAACATATGGTTTTATTGTATATGGTTCAGGAGGTAGTTGAAAATGGTTTTAAAACCTTGTGCAAGGCCTCCTAAACCACCCATGGTTTTAAGAGGGCCTTGGAGATGGTTTTAAAACCATGTATGGGGGAGATGTTGTAATGTTTTTCCCTAACAAAATAAAAAATAATAAAAAATATTATATGTGCTTCATAAATAGTATTAATATTGATAATAAAAATATTATATGTCGACATTAAATAAAAAGATTTGATTTTTCTTGGCCCGTTTGATAGAGCCTAAAATTTGGATCTATACTGTTATATCTTGACCCATTCTTAAAATAAGAAATTATATATATATATTTAGTGACAATGTTCTTCATGCCTCTTCTTTACCCATCTAAGAAATAAGAAATTATATTATTTAAGTGAGATCTCCGCAGTTCATTTCTCATCTTGTTGGTGTGAGATCTCCGCAGTTCATTTCTCATCTTGTTGGTGTTTTGGTGTTCTCATGGCTGTCCATGGAATCCACTGTCACCAATAGAATCCACTCAAGGGATTAGACAACTCGCGATATTACTTACTTTGCGTGGATTGTGGAAGCCTCGCAAGATACTGAAGATGAAATCATCTCCATGACTGGTCTGGTCTGGTCTGGATGGATGCAGCTGTTTATCCCACATATAATGTTATGTTATGGATGAGTTGTGAACGAAATGAATAGAACGTTGTGAATGGATGAGTTCTGAATATTAATTCATCAATTACCATCTCAGCCTGTGCTTTCCTGCAACCTCAATCATCCTGCATCCTCTCCACTGCTTCTTCAATTGCAATTACATGGCAGGACGAAAAACAGGAGGAGAAACGGATACCAAATTTGACGTATTTCTGAGCTTTAGAGGGACTGATGTGAGAGGAGGGTTAGTCAGTCACATCTACGATGCTCTAACGAGAGAAGGGTTCAGTGTTTTTTTAGACAGCCATGCGATCAACAGGGGGGACGATATATGTGAAGTCTTGCACGAGGCGATAGAGAAGAGTGCAATCTTGATTCCCATTTTCTCCATTAATTACGCAGAGTCTCACTGGTGCCTCGATGAAGCATCGCATATTGCACGCCAAGCAGTGCTGCGGAGGAAGAGCGTCCTCATTATTCCTCTGTTTTATAATGTGACTGCTGCTCAAGTTGGACACCTAGATCAATCTGATCAATATGGCAGCAGCCCGTTTGCTGAACACTTGCGACAGCATGAGCGCAGTGGGAAATACAGCTCACAAAGAATTCATGAATGGAAGGCCGCTCTGTATCAGATCTGCCGTTTCGCTGGGTGGTCGCTCCAAGAAGACACGAATGGGTGGGTCACTTCTCTCATCAGTCTTCCCTGATATGCTCTCTTCTTTTATATATATTTCTGTTTCTGCTTAAAAACCCTGAAAATAATATTTTCACATTATTTTCACTGATATGCTCTCTTCTTTTATATATATTTCTGTCTCTGCTTAAAAACCCTGAAAATAACATTTTCACATTATTTTCACTGATATGCTCTCTTCTTTTATATATATTTCTGTCTCTGCTTAAAAACCCTGAAAATAATATTTTCACATTATTTTCACTCTGTGCAGAGATGAGGCAGCACTGGTGAAACGCATCCTTCAAGACCTGGATAAACTTAAACTCCGTAACAGGCGGAGAGCTCGACTTTGATCTCCACCACGACTTATAGTGAAGGGAAGATCTTCTGAAGAAATCGCCGACATTTTAAGCATGTTTTGTCCATGTTCTTGTTTTATTTAATGAATAATTCTAAAATTCGGACGATTTTGTCCGTTTGGTTAGTGACGAGTATTGGGTTAATGTAGTGACGAGTCTAAATAAAGTTAAGCTCTACTTATTAGCTAGAAAAACAAGGTACAAGCAAAAGTATAAAAAGTATAATTGAGTTGCAAAACTTTAAACTTTGTATGATCCACTCATGTCTTTCGTATAGTAATTGTAAATAGGTAAACCTTGTATGATTGTAAATATGTAAACTTTGTATACTTCAACTAATTGCCAATTAAATGTAATTTGGGTGATTGGGAAGAATGCATCTCTATAAATTGATTAAGTTTGAATAATAGGGGTTGGTATTTTCCTTGGAATAACCCTCTTAACCCAATAATAGTAAATTGATTAAGTTTGAATAATAGTAAATGATGAATCATATATATATAATTGATGGCCCAATAAGATTAAGTTGAAACCTTGAACATGCTTTGAAAAAGGTTATTTTAATCTGTTTAAAAAATAAAATTTAAAAATTAAGCATGGCATAAAAATGATTTATTGATGGTATGAAAAAGGATGGAAAATTTTATTTAAATATTTATAATTTTGTAAATTACACATTTTTATTGTAAATTTTGTTCATCTTTAAATTTTCAAGCCTAAACTGTTGTTTTATTTAAATAAGTTATAATTTATTTTTTTTAAATAATTTATAATTTTATTTTTTAAAATAATTTATAATTATTATTTTTAAATAATTTATAATTTAATTATAATTTTCAAAAAATTTAAAATTAAAAAATTGGTATCTAAACTCATTATTTAAATAAAAAATTATTAATATAAAACAAAAAAACTCATTACAGGCGAAATCCTCGGCTGCCCCCGCCACTTACCGTCACTTCGAATTAAAACTACACGTCAGCACAAAAGCCGCGTAACCAAATTGGTAAAACAAAAATGGTTAATATAAAACAAAGTCATTTCCGGTGCCCCCTACACCTCCCGTCACTTTCGAATTAAAACTAACACATCAGCACAAAACTCGCGGCACCAAATTTGTCCGCGATAAGGGATTTGAGAAGCCTATTTTGAATCATAATGTTTTAGAGCAATTTTTGTTTCTGGCATAAAAATGGAAGTGGGGAAGGCCGAGAACCGGTTTGCGTTAGCCGGAATGGCGGGTATCAACAGGGCCATTCGATGATCGTGTCCAATACCCACTACGTGCGTTGTGCCAAGCCTCTTGAAGGCCCAAGAAGAAAAGAGGGCTTCTGTCAAGAAAGGCGTGGATGTTGTTCCGTCTAGGTACATCATTTGTATTTTTGTTGGCCAAATTTGTTTTGCTGAACTCTAATTTTTGTTGAAATTATGATTTTGGTGGCTGAAATTGTAATTTTGGTTGAAAAATAGATTCAGCATACCTCAAGATACACTGTTGATTATGCAATTTTAACAAACTGAAACTGCAATTTCAACAGTTCTTGCCAAATTTTGGTCAAAATATTAACCTAAAAAATAGTGCAAATGATCTAGAGTTTTAGCTCACTCCCCTTTCTGGCCGTATATTGTCTCCAACTATTAGGATTGCGGTAAGAAGAAAACGGTGGTCGGCGGATCGAGTGCGATGAACCAACCTGAGAATGCCAGGACCTTCCGAAAGAGCTGGGAAGAACCCTTTCTGCCATTGAAGGAGCAGAAGGAGAAGTGTTCCACCCAGAACAAGGTGGACCTTAAGTTAGCCTTGCGTGATCAGGTTAGTTCGTTTATCCTTGTGTTTTTTTTTAAATCTTTTTTGTGCTGCAAAGAGTGGCTTTCCTTAAGATTAGGTGTGCCAGGTTTGAGGAGTATCAATTTACACCCAAATTACACAAGATTTGCACCTGGCCTCATCCCCTTTGAAACTCATGTCAATATTTGTGGTAAACATCACAGCAAAAATGGAAACCCATGTCAATATGGGTGGGAAACATCACAGCAAAAATGGGGCCTGGTGGATGTGCCCATAATCTGCCAACTGCACCAGTGATCAAGTTTCTCTTCGCATCCATAGATATTTTCATAACACATTAGCATTATCAACTCTCAGTAATTTTTTATTTCTGATGTACAGGAAACTCTATATAGATAGACCTATCTCATAAGTTTGATTTTAGTAATATTTTGGCAGGAAGAGAATGTTTATATTACTGGCCAAAGTTTTTACAATGATACAACATCTGAGCCGCTGGAGGATAGACTCATTCACAAGTTTTGGTCTTCCAAAGATAACAGATTGAACTTTAAAGGTTTCATTTACTCTTCCCATTGGCGTTCTCTGACAGAAGGTTCTTACTGAAGGGCTATATACTGACTACACGGATATTGAATATTTGCCCCAATATTGCTGTACAGTAGGGCTTCATATAATATAGTTTCCTTACTGATACTTCTTTCAAGCCCCCATTCAATGATTATTGGGCCAAGATATAACAGACTTGTAGCTCAGACTCTTATACTTCCATAGACCCGTCACAGACGTTTTTTAAAACGTGACGCCAAATCCTGGGCATATTTATTCAAATATGTGCATCTGAAATACAGTGTGACTCAATAAGCACACTTTCCAAACAGGTGTCCACAGTCCGACCCTTTGAGGATTACTAAGGGGGGACCCTTGACCATCCCAAATGTATCTATTGAGCGTAGCCCCGTCTCTCCCTGACAGAGCTTTGTTTGTAGTTTAGGTAGAGAAGGTCAGATCGTTTCTGTGTTGTGAAGAACTAAGTCACTGTTTCTTATCACCCAAGACACAATATTGAATGACGATATCTAATGGCCAGGGATAATAATAACATGAATATTACTCCCAGTGGTCACGTTGGGTCGATAAACGGTGTCTTATCTATTCATTTATGAATTTTCGTTCAAAAAGAAGTTGGGCTTTTATTAGGTCAGTTATTCATTAGTTTGCCCAAGTGACGCCAACGTGTTGAGACGCCTATAATTGGATGAATAAAAGCTGTCTTACTCGAATGACTCTTGGGGTGATGCATTCCACTATAAGCCCCAATAGGTCTATCTAAACCAGAGCTTTGAAAGCTCATTTAACCGGTAGACGAAAAAAGCCCGGTAAGACCCCTAACTTCGTAAGACTAGTAGGGCCGGGGAAATATCGAAGATTGAAGATCTTACCAACCAAGGATGGGCGATCCATCTCCTTGTCCTTTCCTCTCAAATCCTCGCCCTATTAGACGGAACACCAATCTCGCAACATGAAGGATACGGGACGGACTCTCTCTCGCCCCTCCTCCATTCCCATACGGTCAAACAGAGAATCGGTAGAAGGCGCAGATGACGAAGCAGGTGGGTCTAACACAGGGACCATGGGCGGCAATAAAACCTGTAATGCAAGACGGCTTCTATGTAAGTTACCCATGTTCCCAACAGATGAGATAGAGCCCAGTTGCCAACATGCGCTAGAAAAAAGTTACCCATAAAAAAAAAAGAACCGATAAAGAGAGTTACCCCATAACCCTTGCACCAAAAGAAACGGTATGATAGAGAACAACGACATGTGCCTAACTGGACTGGATGCAATAACGCAACGTTACATACGTTGATATACATTTATAAGATAATATGCAAAGAGTTCTCAAGGAGGGAGGTAGAGCCATTAGGGCATCAGGGAGGGAAGGTTTCAAATAGAGCCATTCAGGTCAGGAAGGGGCTAGATAAAAAAGAGAGCCATTCAGGAATAAGAAGGGCTAGAGCCTTTCAGGGAAAGGGTCTATTTGCAGTGAATGAAGAGGTGCTGCGATGAGGTGCTACAAATAAAGGGCTACGAAGTGTCTGTGCAGTTTCAACTATGTGCCCGTGATAGGGTAGGATAATTATTCAAACTATGAAATGCATCATGGGATGTGCTGCACGGTTAGGCTAGGTGCTGCTTCTCTTCTATGGCCCCTGGTTAGCTCCTCCCTGTGGTAGGTTAGGCTTGTTGGACTTGGCTTATGGCTTCTGTTGGACTTGGCATGGCTGTTGATGAAGGCATAAGGTTACAGGCTAAGGCTTTTGGTTCCTGGGTTAATGGCTTCTGTTGGCCTTCCCCTCCTTTGTTGGGAAAGAGCTATGCACCTTTTTTATCATAACATATATAATGAAGCTAAAAAACTGACCTGAAAAGAAAGGCGTTACCCAAATACCCAGTATGTGTTACACAGTCAATATGCATTACCACATTCAGTTCAATACCCTGTGCCCTGGATGGAGATGGTTGTGTGTGACCAGTGATACTTGACTAGGTGATCCCCCGTACAAGAAAGGAGGTGTGTGAGTTCTTCCCACGTGCCCTGTTAGTTAGTTAGTTAAGTGGCTTTCCCGATACTGTGATCTGGATGGTGTTCTATTTGACCAGTTCTCTTTACCACTTGCCCTTTCAGTGAGTGAGGTGAGCGAGTCAGTAAGTGGCGAGGATCCCAATAGTAGCACCAAGCCCAATGTTGTTATCGATCCACCATGCCCAGGAGTGTTAGAAGTGAGGTTATTCAACGTGTTTGAACAGTTCTGCTATTCAACCATGCCTAGTTAGTTGTGTTCTCCATTTGTGAACAAATTACAGCAATGGTAGTGGCACTAGTTAGGGGTTGGATTTACCACATGGGCAGTCCCATATTTACTGTCTATCATTTGGCAGTCCCACATTGGCAGATTGGATAGCTTTGGAGATGAGGCAATAAAAGAGTAGGTTTTTATCCAAAAATTCATTTATATATGGATACTCGCATCTATATGTTATACTCGTTTATATCTGCGTTTAACCTTTTATTCAAATTGGTAATCTGGAGGGACTAAAAATAGAGACCTTTCAATCCAGTTCATATAAAATAGAATCTCTAGATCTATATAAACCGTTGATATATGAGCTCGCATATCTACTTTAACTTGTCCTTGTAAGGTAAGCATTATGATTTGGTTTCTTAAAACCTATAAGTACTATATGAGCTCGCATGGAAACGTTTAACCCTCAACAAAGAAAGAGAAACATATTGAATTACTTCTTGCTATGATGGTAAGGGGACACCTCCGAACTCCTGGCATTCAAACAAAGTTGCCAACAGACTAGATCTGCTAGAATATACAATTTACTTTAGCTATAGCGATGAAGAAGCTGCTATAGATATGCTCATCCATGTCCAGAAATTCCAGTTTCTCCGTGTGTAATATTCCTAAAAAGAAAAGAAGAAGAAATCTGGAATAAGGTGTGGAGCTCTTTCCCGACAAAGGAGGGGAAGGACTCGGAGGGACTTTCCTAAGGTACGAGGGGAAGGGGCTAAATAAGAAATATTCATTGGATGGAGCCATGGCAGCACGTGCAACTAGCTCAAGAGGCCCCTTCACAACAGCACTTACCATGTATGGACCCATAACAGTAGGTGAGGTAGTGTCAACTAGTTTCAATGAACCAAATAGAGTGATGAACAAGCTCTACTAAAGTAACTACTAACCCTAAGGTATTGCCGTAATCTGCCCTTCTTGCCTTAGCAGCGTTCAGCCAAGCCTAACTAGCTCTCAGTACACCTACTACTTAGCAGCTTTAGTCCAATTCCCCCATGCCTCTCCCTCTCTATCTTACTCTATCTTACTGGCAACCCCAGACCTCTCCTTCTTACCCTTACTACGAACCTTGGTAATGTCATTTCTATTTCAAGCCCGAGCTTCAAGACAGTAAGGCCCAGGATATTACTGTATAGTTCAGAGACGGATATTACCCACCATACACCAATGACCACAAACACAGGGGCCATGGGGCCCGCACAGACACATGGGTACTTTACACTTATACTCGACATGAAATGGATGCTGTGGGCTTAGATGCCTTCACTTTAGCGTGTTATGCTGCCTTTCTAGCTACCTTTGTTTCTACCTTCGTTGCTTTAGTAGGTACTTTTTCCTTTGCTACTGCTTTTTCTCGGTCATCTGGAACTGTACGAGACAATAGGTCATAACATCGGCTCAGATGCCGTTAGTGAGACTCAATAAACAGGCTCTTTCTCTGGATCATGATAATAATACTTTTCATCTCTATCACGATAATGCAGAACTGGAACAACACCTAGAGGGGCCAAAGCTGGAACATCTGTGCAAGCTACCCCGGAAATACCGTACTAACCGGGAAAGACCAACATTAATATGCGACTGAAGGGAGCTAAGGAACTAGTGAATAATGTGACCGGCAGGGAGCAGATAGTAATGTGGGTTAGAGTGACCGAAAGGAGCGGGTAATTACGGGTTTTGGTCTGGTGGGGAAGGTATGGTTAAGGCTTGCTTATGAGCTTGCCGGCGAGGAGGAAATATCGAATCGAATCAAGAAGAATATATCAAATTGTAGCATCATATACAGACAGAGAGAGATGACAAATATACTTCCCCTCCTTTGTTGGAAAGCGGCGGCAATGGCGATGTTTACAAGGGCATAAAACGATCCAACCTACAAAGAAAAAGGCAAGCAAGTTGTGGCTGTAGTTTTCGAAAAAACAAAGAATAAAAAAAGAAAAGAAGATAGGGTCTTCTAAGCTCTCCATGCACTCCGCCTTAGAGTGAGAGCCAGTAGAACCCTATTTCACACGGGTCCGGCGGCGGTAGTCTCATTCATGCAGGCCCAAATATTGGATAGCTTTGGAGGTTAGGCGTTCACTTACGCATTAGCGGCCCTAAAGCCAAAATTACATATATAAAGAAGCAAGCGGGCCGGAAGGAATGTGATCGATAGAGATGCCCACTCCCCAAGATCTCAGGCTATTGCCTGGCTTAGGGCTATTTATGGATTTACACTTGTGAAAATAATGGGATAAGGACGCCTATTCATCACGGTATCCCCCCTTCATTACATCTTCATAACACCTTCCCTCCTCCATTACAGCAATGAAAAGTAGGTCTATTTCTACCTAATTCAATTTAGTTGTGAGGTGAGCCCCCACCTTTTCGCTTCGGTGGGCAGGTAGGGCTCCGGCTACAGAAGCCTAAAAATGTTGTAAGTATAGGTGATAGCTCCTTAATCCCTTACAGAACCCCTACACTAGGTGCCGGATCCTAAAAGCCCTATAACATTAGACGGTCTACACCTTGAGCTCCTAAAGATGCATGCTCGCTTATATAATGTAATGTAGCCTATTAAAACAGGGTTAGCAAAACCCTGTACCATGAGACTGTCTCACCTCATGCAAGGGCAAGGAGCTCTTGGTTGGCCGCTCAGAATTAATAATGTACATCTTAGTGGCCGCTACATAAATACCTGTACTATACTTATTAGTTCAACCAAACACAGAGGTTATCCCCCCATTGAGAGAATAATGTTCCCGGAATTCACTTAGAAAAAAAACGCTTTAACCCAACCAAGACAGGGATAGGGATAAGTTGCTCTACAATGGATACCTATTTGGTGACAGCCCCCTCTTAACCTGTACTAGTCTTTTTTAGGATAGTTTCTTACACTTGATTCTGTAACATACAGTGCTAATGCGTTTATCCTAAAAATAGGCAGGAGACGCGAAACATGCTTGCTTGCTTATATAAGATACAGTGCCCTAAAGACTTTATTTAACCCAGTCGAAACATACTCTCGCTAGCTGGGCTGGTAAACCCCTTCTCCTAAGTGTTCCTTGGAATGAGACTTTCAATGGGATGGAAATAATATACAAGCAAGTCATCATTAGCCTGCCTAAAGAGAATAGATTAATTGATTATACTTAACCATAAAGCCAAGCAATTTGTACAGTTTTAGCTGTTACCGAACCAAAACCATTTGAAGCTCAACCTCGTCAATTACGTAGGTAATAGTGGATAATACTGACTCGTATCATTGAGAAATTAATTAATAAGATACTTTGTTACAGTAGGGCAATATAAGGTACTTAATCTCCTTAGCTGTTGAATACTTTAGAAGAGCCCTGCCTGATTGACCCAACTCTAGCGAGAAGAGAAGAGAAGTCGCTGCATAGCGAGAAAAATAAAAGATGAGAGGTACTGTTCCTTGCCTTTAGCCCGATAACCAAACTTATTTAAGTCTTATTTTTCCTACTAGTTTAGCTAGTTCAGACAGACTATCTTGAAGTCTTCTTTCTTCTGAGACACTAACCAATCCAGTCTAAGTCTACCCGCTCTTAGTCCTCCTCAATAACCTAACACCTAACCTACCCATCCTCAATGAGTCAAAAAGAAGGAGCGATAGAGCTAAGTTACATTAATCTAGTAATCGCATAATTACATATATAAATAATTCATGGAATACAACTCATCAACAACTTAGTTTGTTTGAGTCTGAGTGAGTGAGATGCTTCTCCTTTTGCACACCGCCACCGCATTACGATTCACACCAATCAATTTGGACAGATATCTCCATTAATCCGTTGCTTTCTCGTCTTAGGCAGAGGGCTTCGAATCACACAATCACGCTGCTATACATATAGAAAGAATTCCTGGAAGACAACAAACACCAAATAGAGTGTTATTACATATATAAATAGTTACTCCCAGTTAAGTAGTTCTATCTTGGTACACGGTAATTGCGTAAGAAAAGTGCTTGCATAATTACATATATAAAGAATGAGTAGCCCTAAGCAAGCTCCTTATTCTCTATTCCCACCAAACGCACCTATATCTCATAGAGCGGTTCCTTGTCCGATGCGGATGGCTTCACTCGTATCCTCGCTCCTTCCCCTCCTTCCTAGGGAAAGCGGCTTTCGCACCTCACGATAGCGGGGTAGAGCATGGCCATACTGTACGGGCTAGACCAGGCCCTACTCACATGGCCCAGGACATGGCTCAGTAGAGTCTGTGGAGTCTAAACTAGTCAGCTGGAGTCTGGTTTCATTTTTAAGGTTTGAGTATGGTTTCATTTTATTGTATTGGTATGGTATTGTATGTTGAAATCAGCATCAGTAGGCATTCTCCAAGATCTGAGGTCATAAGTGACCACCCTGAAGCTAGCCAAGGAGACTTGGAGATTAACCAGTTCTGTGAG
>LPNX010907274.1:8136-33529 GCA_001517045.1 Pseudotsuga menziesii
TCGGCTTACCCAGTGTTATCACTCAGAATGTACCCAGGTTGTGAAGAGGTAGATCCCGAGGTAACAACAAAAACCACTTTAGAATGTATTTCTGACCTAATACAATCAGAGAGGGATCTCTCACTATTTACAAAGGTTTTATAATCAATATATTCAATCAAATACACTCAGAAGGTCAGATTTCTGATGGGACAAATAGGAAAATTTTGTTTTAAAGACTTGGTAGGACAGTCATGGAGGAGACCATTGGGCAATGGAGTCAACAATCAGATCTGAAAAAGGTTGCAAGAGGTAAGGTTTTGAAGGTTTATGATCAGAGGCAAGGTAGGCACCATTTCCTCAGTATTGAGGTATTAGCAGGTTGATTAGTAGACAAAGGGAGACATTCCATCAAACAAAGCACCTAACTATGGTGAATTCTGCAAGACTTTAGAAGAAAATATTTGAAAATGCTTGAACAATGGACCTAGAGCATGCATGATGAATTCTAGCCCATACAAACTAATGCTCAAGCATGAAAGAAAATACAAAATGGAGTGGGAAACATGATAAACAATCACATAAATAAATTACTTACTGAAGAAAAAGATGGCACAAGAATCTCTGACATGAAAAAGATTTTATATTCCTCCTCTGCAAATTTCATTCATTTACTGAAAACATGAATCCATTACAATGTAGAGCCTCTCCTCTTTTGAAAATCCTCTCTCACTATCAATTACATTCTCATTTATATAGGAATAACCTTATACCTATCTTTGAATTAAAAACCTAACTGAATTCTAAAAATAGAAACAGTTACAACAAAGTTTCTCCTGCATATCTCCAATGGTGATAGCTGTGTGAAATATGGGATAGGTTATTATAATTGGACATGTTCCTAAAAAAACCCATGTCTTAATTTCTCTATAATAATCTTAATATCCTCTAAATAGTCCTTTGAAGCTGATGACTCATATAATAAAATTGTATATTTCTGGAAAAATGACCTGTAAAGATATTTAAAATTATCCCAACCTGTGATTACTGTGTAAAAAATGAAGGAGTTTTTTTATTATAGTCCTGTTAGAAATAAAACCCTCTCTCAGTTTTGTCAAATTAAATTCCATTTGTCCAAAACAATTCTTTGAAGTTGATGGCTGAAATAATCTTTTGGAAAACATGAAAACTGGCCTGTACAACTGACTTTGTTTCTGCTAAACCATAGCACTTGTGTGAAAAATAAAATATGTTATGGTGTATAGGTATGTTTTGAAGAAAAGCCTCTCCCAGTTTCACAGGATTCATCTTCATTTGATGTAAACAATTATTTTACTTGGATGACTAGAACAGTCATTTCGAAATCTGAACATTGTCCCTCTGAAGATGACTTTTCTGCTCCCAATCTGTATCAACTGGGTAAAAACTGAGAGAGGATATTTTATATCTCGATGTTATGATGAAAAATCTCTTTTGGTTTTTGAAATTTCTTCTTAGTTTGTTGGAAACAGGTCGTTGGAAAAAATGACTAAAACAGTCATTTTTAGAAAAATATGCTATGTTGCTTTTGAATTTTTGAACTGTTTACTGTAAGAGAACATATACCATTTGTCCTTGTAAGATCATCTACTGTATATATTTCTGCAACTCTTCTGGGATGGTAGATTCAGGCCCATACCCATAAGCACGAGTAGCAACACCACTATAAGCATAAGAAGCAAATGATGCATTATGGTATATAGAAGCACCAATTTTTTATTGATTCAGTCGAAGTATCAGTAGTCTCAGTAGAATACGCATATCCAGTAGTAGAGCTAGTTGATTGAGCTATTGATCCCGCAGAGACGGTGGACTATCTCTTCCCTTCAGCACGCGGCATATAAATTATTTTTTTAAAAACCAAGTCTAAAAACCAAGTCAAATTTATTTATATAGGACCCCATTCCGGAGCCTCCTTTCTACAGTTTTTTCCAAAACATTTTTCTCCGCAGAATTTACCCAAAGTTACCACGTGGACAGTGGTTTGAATTCCGCTACCACCTTTCAACTTTTAACCCTCGTGCAACTTTATGTTCCGGAATCGTCCACAGCCTTCGATGTGATAGATCTTTATTTGTCAGCCGTTAGATTGGGTGACACGTACCGAATTCCGCTGGGAGTCTAGGACTTATCCCCCGTGCAATTTCACTCTTCGGAAATCATAATAACCGTTGATTATTTTTCACTTTATTTTTTAACCGTCGGATGAGGCTACACATACCTTTTCCACTAAGCCCTTTTTGCTTTAATTAACGCAAACAATATTATCCGTCAATTTAATTTTGACTTTTTACATTAGCCATCGAATTATTTTATGTGCTAATGTTTTGATTATACCTTAAGAAAGGTAATAAACCTTGTTTTAGCGCGTAAACCTTCATTAAACTTGGTTTGGTGAATAAATCCCGCTTTTTGACTTTGGAAGAATATTCAAAACTATTAATTTTTGAATATAAATAAGATAAAATCTTTATAAAACCCATTTTTTAGGTTTCATTCAAAAATTTTTGCCCCATTTGTGAAAAATTTATTTGTCTTTTTCCCTAAACTTCTCTTCTTTGCCAACCTGGAAATAGCTTAATTAGAGAACTTTGGAAACCAACTCAATCACCCATGAGAACTTAGAATTTTGAAGGCAATAGGACCAATTCCAACAAAAATAAATTTAGTGCTAACAACTGGCTCCAACTAGGGATGCTATCCTCCCTACAAGGTAGCAAAGAACCCATAGACCAGGTTCCAAATCCATTGGGTTTCTCTTAATCTTTCTCTGAAATCCTCAACTTGTTTTGAACTGAACCATCAACTGAAACCATTTTGCAAACAAATCCCACTCTGTCAACTTGTAACCTGTAACTGAATTGTACTTGAAATTGAAACCAAACTGAAAACTGCTGAAAGAAATACTTGCCATGTCGAGCTTATTCATGCCTACCTATCCTACTTAACTAAGCACAAATGCGCAATCAAGCAAAATCTGACTTCCAATGAAGCCAATCAAGCAATTTATCCAATAATTCCATTTCTTCCTCATGCTTCATGAAAGTTAGATCATAAGAACAAAATAGCAGTAGGTTATGATGAAAAATTTGTCCTTTGCTGCAAACATATAACCAACTACTCCATCTGAAATATTTATCCATGTACTCTGCTACTGGATCATAAAAAACATGACAAATTTCAAAATACTCAATCACTTGTTTGTCATGACAAGGCTGTCCAAAAAGTAACTCCTCTTGCATACTGTCAAACCGATCTTTAGAATAGCTTTGAAAAAAATTCTCATGATTTTTTTTCAATGATATGTCAGCAACTTCATTTAATATTTTTACATCTACAACTCCTTTCTTCTCAAGCGCTTCAAGAGGAATATCATTTTGTTCAACAAGCTTAAGCAGAAAGTTGTCTTCTTGACAAAATGTTTCTGAATTAGAAAGATTTAAAGAAACATCCCATTGAGAGTCCTCATCTCCTCCTTTATGATCCCTTTGTTTATTGCACACTATTGGTTCTTTCACATACTGAGATTGATGGCATGATTTCTCTTCATTTTCATTATATATAAGTAGGCTAAAATTTTCTTTAAAGCCATCACTAACATAATTTTCAACAAGCTGACCACAATCATCAGAAAAACCATCGATGGTATAACTGTCTTCTTTCACATCAATAGGCTAATCATCTTCATGCTCATATCTTTTTTCCAATTCTAATCCAAGCGCTGATTTCTCTTTAATTGTATTTTCAGAAAATAAATATGTGGAGGGACTGCAAGAGTGAAAATTTTTAGAATCAGAATTCTTTATGTAATCACCCACAGAAGCATTAGAATTTAGAGGAAATTGCTACTGCAAAAAGGAATTTTCTGATTGGGAATAAGCAGCCTCATTTTGAAACAAAACTTCAGAAGTTGAATAATATGAAGAAGGGTTTGATTGACCATCCCAACTTCCTTCTTGGTCACACAAAGAATGACAAGACTGCTGCAAATTATCATCTACTTCAGGAAAAGAAATGTAGCTGCTTGAATCAGAGTTTTGGCTCATGTATTTTTCAATAGAGGAAGAAATTATTAACTGCTGAGATTTTCTTGAATGTGAAGACAACTAATTTGTGTTTCTTTTTTCTGAAATGGGTTCTCATATAAAATTTCTAAAAGCTCTTCATCCACTAACTCATCATCACTTTACAATTTTTCCAAATCTTCAATGAAACCTTTAGCATGCACACAACAATCTTGAACCAGCAACAAGGAGGGGTATTGGTTTTGGTATTTTTCATGAAATACTGTATGAAAATCAGTAAGGGAAGATAAACTTTCTGATGGTAACCCTTCATACCATGACCTTGCATCTCCTTCTAGAGTAGCCATGAACATTTTCATTAAAGAATCCTCATGCAATTTAACTCTCAGCTTATGTATATGTATATGAAATCTAACTAAATGAAGGGCAGCATCATCATTCTTTTGATCTTTAAACTTTGGAAGACCTTTTTTCCAATCCACTTTAGGTATTCGATTTGGAAAACCAGGAATGTGAGCACGATTCATAGGAGCATACCTTGCAGATAAAGAACTCATCTTGACAAATGAATACACTGAATCAACTCTTCAAACTTTGCAATCTTTTGACAGTGGAGTTGCCATAGGAATTCTAAAAACTGGATTCTTCGAAGATGGAGTCGCCAGGAGAAAGATGCACAACCTTGCTGATATCTGACTATTATTCGCCATCAATAGTCAAATCTGAAAGTATGTCGTTTATACCCAGGGAAGATTTGAACCTTCATTCCCCGGCAACGGCGCCAGTTTGTTATCACTCAGAATGTACCCAGGTTGTGAAGAGGTAGATCCCGAGGTAACAGCAAAAACCACTTTATAATGTATTTCTGACCTAATACAATTAGAGAGGGATATATCACTATTTACAAAGGTTTTATACTCAAGATATTCAATCAAATACACTCAGAAGGTCAGATTTCTGATGGGACAAATAGGACAAGTTTGTTTTAAAGACTTGGTAGGACAGTCATGGAGGAGACCATTGGGTAATGGAGTCAACAATAAGATCTGAAAAAGGTTGCAGGAGGTAAGGTTTTGAAGGAGTATGATCAGAGGCAAGGTAGGTGCCATTTCCTTAGTCTTGAGGTATTAGCAGGCTGATTAGTAGACAAAGAGAGACATTCCATCAAACAGAGCACCTAACTATGGTGAATTCTGCAAGACTTTAGAAGAAAATATTTGAAAATGCTTGAACAATGGACCTAGAGCATGCAGGATGAATTCTAGCCCATACAAACTAATGCTCAAGCATGAAAGCAAATAAAAAATGGAGTGGGAAATAGGATAAACAATCACATAAAGAAATTACTTACTGAAGAAAAAGATGGCACAAGAATCTCTGACATGAAAAATATTTTACATTCCTCCTCTGCAAATTTCATTCATTTACTGAAAACATGAATCCATTACAATGTAGAGCCTCTCTGCTCTTGAAAATCCTCTCTCACTATCAATTACATTCTCATTTATATAAGAATAACCTTCTACCTATCTTTGAATTAAAAACCTAACTGAATTCTAAAAATAGAAACAATTACAACAAAGTTTCTCCTGCATATCTCCAATGGTGACAGCTGTGTGAAATCTAGGAGAGGTTTTATAATTTGACATGTTCCCAACAAAACCCATGTCTTCATTTCTCCATAATAATCTTAATATCCTCGAAATATTCCTTTGAAGCTGATGACTCATATAATAAAATTGTATATTTCTGGAAAAATGACCTGTAAAGATATTTAAAATTATCCCAACCTGTGATTACTGTGTAAAAACTGAAGGAGGTTTTTGATTATAGTCCTGTTATTAATAAAAACCTCTCTCATTGTTGTCAAATTAAATTCCATTTGTCCAAAACAATTCTTTGAAGTTGATGGCTGAAATAGTCTTTTGGAAAACATGAAAACTGACCTGTACAACTGACTTTGTTTCTGATAAACCATAGCACCTGTGTGAAAAATAAAATAGGTTATTGTGGATAGGTACGTTTTGAAGAAAATCCTCTTCCAGTTTCATATAATTCATATTCATTTGATGTAAACAATTATTTTACTTGGATGACTAGAACAGTCATTTCGAAATCTGAACATTGTCCCTCTGAAGATGACTTTGCTGCTCCGAATATGTATCACCTGGGTAAAAACTGAGATAGGTTATTTTATATCTCGATGTTTTGATGAAAAACCTCTTTCAGTTTTTGAAATTTATTCTTCGTTTGCTGGAAACAGGTCGTTGGAAAAAATGACTAAAACAGTCATTTTTAGAAAAATATGCTATGTTGCTTTTGAATTTTTGAACTGTTTACTGTAAGAGAACATATACCATTTGTCCTTGTAAGATCATCTACTGTATATATTTCTGCAACTCTTCTGGGATGGTAGATTCACACCCATACCCATAAGCACGAGTAGCAGCACCACTATAAGCATAAGAAGCAAAGGATGCATTATGGTATATAGAAGCACTAGTTTTTTTATTGATTCAGTTGAAGTATCAGTAATCTCAGTAGCATACGCATATCCAGTAGTAGAGCTATTTGATTGAGCTGTTGATCCCGCAGAGACTGTGGACTATCTCTTCCCTTCAGCGCGCGGCATATAAATTATTTTTTTTAAAAACCAAGTCTAAAAACCAAGTCAAGTTTATTTATATAGGACCCTATTCCGGAGCCTCCTTTCGGCAGTTTTTTCCAAACCACTTTTCTCCGCAGAATTTACCCAAAGTTACCACGTGGACAGTGGCTTGAATTCCGCTACCACCTTTCAACTTTTAACCCTCGTGCAACTTTATGTTCCGGAATCGGCCACAGCCTTCGATATGATAGATCTTTATTTGTCAGCCGTTAGATTGGGTGACACGTACCGAATTCCGCTGGGAGTCTGGGACTTATCCCCCGTGCAAGTTCACTCTCCGGAAATCATAATAACCGTTGATTATTTTTCACTTTATTTTTTAACCATCGGATGAGGCTACACATACCTTTTCCGCTGAGCCCTTTTTGTTTTAATTAACGCGCCACTTTAATCTCCGGAAACAATAATATCCGTCGATTTAATTTTGACTTTTTACATTAGCCATCGAATTATTTTATGTGCTAATGTTTTGATTATACCTTAAGAAAGGTAATAAACCTTGTTTTAGCGCGTAAACCTTCATTAAACTTGGTTTGGTGAATAAAGCCCGCTTTTTTACTTTGGAAGAATATTCAAAACTATTAATTTTTGAATATAAATAAGATAAAATCTTTATAAAACCCATTTTTTAGGTTTCATTCAAAACATTTTGCCCCATTTGTGAAAAAATTATTTGTCTTTTTCCCTAAACTTCTCTTCTTTGTCAACCTGGAAATAGCTTAATTAGAGAACTTTGGAAACCAACTCAATCACCCATGAGAACTTAGAATTTTGAAGGCAATAGGACCAATTCCGACAAAAATAAATTCAGTGCTAACACCCGGGACACATTTCAAAATTAAACTGGTAGGATAAACGCTACCGGTTGACATAATTTATATATATATATAACAAATTAACAAAAGAATTCAATTTAACTTCAAATTTTCAAAAATCCGGCAACATTTCTGCTTGCCGGTACACATTTTAAACATGAAAATTATAAAAACATACATTTACCAAATTTTAAAACAAATTTTATAAATTTATAAAAAAAAAAAATTAAATTCCATTTAAATTGAAAAACAATTATTTAAACTGTTACCTCTTGGCTCCGACTCCATCCTGACGAGGTTGGGTTGCTTCGGGGTGCTTGGGTTGCTTCGGGGTGCCAATCCTTACGCCACTGTTCCGTTGTTTCTTGATCGAGCTTCCACAGTGAAATTTTGCCAAACAAATGGCCGCGGCCCCCGTGGCCTCTTTTTATAATTTTTTCGACACAGCACCTCGGTCGAGGTATGTACCTCGACCGAGGTCCATACCTCAACCGAGGGTTAAGAAATACCTCGGTCGAGGGCTGAACAAAACCTCGGTCGAGGGCTTGATAGAACCTCGATCGAGATATTAAGACCTCGGTCGAGGGTTTAATAAGCCCTCAACCGAGGTGTGTTTTTCTGTTTTTGCCGAAATGCGCTTGCCAAAAAGTGTTACCCAGGTCCACGGATTCACCCTTACCCATAATTTTTATTGTAAGAAAATTAGTAGGTTATCCTTTATTTCTTAACTAGAAACAACATTATATGTTCATACCTAGTTTCGTTATAGTATTATGGATGTTAATGGTTAGTAATACTCTAATTCATCTCTTTACACCTATAGCAATAAATAATAAGTTACAAAATAAGAACACGTTACATAAATTAATACAGGTTACATAAATGTAAACAAGTTACATAAATATATATAAGTTACCGAAGTAATTATGTATACTGCAGAAATATTTTTAGGTTTCTAACAATTGAAATAAAAATAAAAAGCACTAGAATTACTTACAAACGATTTAGGGTAAAATAGACATAATTAATTATTCATTTACAGCCGTAGAGATTTATGTATTTCCAAATGAAATTTTATTTAGGGTTTTTCTATAGTATAGTTAAAGAAACAATATAAACCCAGGTTAATTTACACAGATTCCTCAGTTAGAGGTCAAGGCTTCAAAATCCGTAAGAGTAAATCTATTACAGAAGGTTTAAACTAATACTTTTAGGTCTTTCTTTAAAAATACAAATTTTAAACAGAATATTATTTTAATCTTATGGTGTAAAAACAAAACATTTTTATTTTCTTTCAGACCCTAAAATTTTCCTTATCCAGTTTCTTAATGTAATCAAATAGAGATTTAACTAAATGCCGTAAAACTTCAAAATCATGGCTAAATAATTTTAATAAAACAAATCAATGAGGTAGGATCTAATTTTATCCTTTTAAAAACTGTGAGCCGTAGTTGTTTTACATAAACTCCATGGGTTGTAAAACATCAAGCGATAAGGATTTTTAATTTATCAAGGCATTAAAATGGTAAAACATAGCCATTAAAATCTTTTAACAATGAAGTCATTCCCACACACACCCACAATTTCTTAAAGGACCATACACATTTTGCTGAAGGGAACCTCTGGGTATACAACCAAGGCTTACCCGATTCAGTGTTTTTAGCTTGTAGCAACTCAAACCATGTAACGATCCAAGTAATAGGATCCACTTGTAGCTAGGTATCAACGATTTTTCTCACCTGGGTATCAAGCAATAATAGTTCGTTAGTACATTGTTATTTTACCTTATAGTTTATCCTTGTAAAAGGAAAAAAAATAAAAAATAAACCAGTGAAGAAAATAAATATTACCTCGGTGGTATGAGCATAGCATTTTGGTTTTATTCTAAAATATCCATCTCAGACAATGCTTGAGGTTTCAGAAGGAACCACGACCCAAACACAGTAGCAAAAGCAACCTCAGTCCTCAAACTCGGAAAAGAAATGGAGAAAGGAACCTGCAACACCGTGACAAAAGCCACAATGGTATAGAGACATGGCACCCTTATAAATGCCTCTCCCGGTTGAACCACAATTTATTCTGCTACAGAGATTAAGGAGGCTAAGATCCTGGTGGCTCAACCCTCCTCTCTACCTAAGCACAATGAAGCAATAAAGGTTTGAAAGCGATATTTTATGGTCTGAGTAGGTTTTATTTTGATAGGGTTTCAGTAGTAAACCTTCCTCTATGGATCTTCTAACACGTGGATTCCACCTTGAAAACAATTTTATGGGTTTTTCGATTTAGTCCAATAGTGTAGACAAGCCCTGCAAAAACAACGTATGTTAGCATTTGTTTTTATATATATAACATACAATTTAGGTATTTCATATACAGTTTATGTAATATTATTTTTTTATGAGTTAGATAGGAAAATAGTCTTATTACATGCATCTCTAGGCTTAGTATAAATACATTGGAATATGTTTTTATATGTTAGGAATAAGCATAAATGCTTGCCTAGTATTTTTCCATATCCTTGAAATTTCATAAAAACTATGCAACAACTTATAATTATAAACCTGTACATGTGAGTTTAGGTATAGTTTTCTTATGACTGCTAAATGTGACAAATTTAGATTTCAAAAAGTTCAGAATCTTAGCAAGCATTTTATTTATATTCATAAAGTTGTGAAAAGGAATAGGTTTCAGTACCTTTAGTAACCAAAAAGTAGATAATGTTTTACGCTACCACAAAATTATAAGGCTTACCCGTAAAAGACCTGTAAAGAGAACATGAGTTGATTGCATTAGCTTCAATAAGATAAGTAAGCCTTGGGTACAACCAAAAAGCCTCTTCAGTGAACAAGAAAACAACTTTAGTGCCACTCACTCTTTAGGAAGTAAACAGTTGATTTCAACGCTTTACTTCTCTAGCTCTTTAATTTTATAGATCGATCTTTAAATAGTTTTATTTGAATGTAGTTAGTTATGAATGTGTTATACATTAGTAAATGATTTTGTAGTATCTAGTTTCAGATATTTAAGAATGTTAATTGTAGCCGTTAGTTGAAACTTCTTATGCGATGATTTTTACATTTATTGTCGCATGAATTTTTTTTAAATTTTTACGAATTTTTGGAGTGTTGCAAAAAGATACCCTCCACCTAATAGTGGGACGTTGATGAGATTAAGAAGTTGTTCAATGTTGTGTATGGGTCTTGGAGTTAAGTCCAAGGTTGGTGGAGAAAACCTAAAACCTAGGCAAAAAATGAAGCTTCTAGTTATCTAAGGCTCAAAGAAACAACTCAAGCTACAACATATCACCTCCAAGGGTATCGTTTTCATTTGAGTGGGGCTAAGAGAGCCAATGAGATATTTTGGGTAGTAGGTACTCATGTTCATCAACAATACCTTAAACCACCACCTAATACCTTTAAAGTTTATCATCTCCTTTAAGTGGTGATACAAGTTCCATCATAACATTTTCGATACTAGTTCTAACTCTATATTCCTTGAACATGATCAAGGAAGTAAAAGTATTCCTTATTCTATAAAGTAAAGTTATATTCATTTAGGTTGAATAAAAATTCCTTGATCAACCACACATAAACATCTTGAGCATATACATGACCAAAGTATGTGTCTTGGGTCCTTGGACATGGTTGGTAGACAATGCATGATCCTAATTCACTAAATGGATATTAATGGAATATAATCCTAAGAATGATTCCTTGAGATAAAACATATGAACTCTCAAGGGGATATTTGACCTTAGATTGGTGATGTGGAAACCATTATGAATTTTTTAGCATAATGTATTGTTCGTAAGGTCTTGAACATGATGGATGGAGGAAACCTAGTCTTTAGGATCTAAAGGGATATTTTGAGCTTCCACTACTAATAACAACGCCTTGAACAAACACAATTGGCCTCTCAAGGGGATCCTTCACCTTCAATAGTTGATATTGGAATTGTTATGCTTTTTTTAGAAATAAGTGCAAGTATTGAGGCCTAAACATAGATAAAGTGATGAAACATTATCCTTATTCCTAAAATTTATCCTTTGAAACTCAAGGGCCACGAATAAACTGTTAACCTTCCACACATGGCCTCTATGTAGGATATTTGGCCTCTAAGTTGTAAAATAGAACCATTAGAATATTTTTAGCACCAAGGATGGGTCATGGGACCATAGACATGGATAAGAGAGGAAACTATTTCTTAGTATCTAAAACAATATTTGAGGTATCCTACTTCAATAATAAGACCTTGAAACATCACACTCAATCTTCGAAGAGTGTCATTTTCCTCGAAGTTGGGATATGGGTAGGTAGGGCAAACAATCATGAGGTTGAAACATAAAACATGATATCTTGAGCATATTCTTGGCCACCAAGTGGAGATATATGAACCATTAGGATTTTTTGAGAGGTAGGCTTACGTGTTGAGGTATTAACCATGGTTGGTGTAGGAAACTCATGCATTGGGATATATAGGCAACTTTTAGGCCTAAAGATCTAAGAATGATGTCTCCAACCACCAAAGATGAACTCTCGAGGGGTTATTTTTCCTTATAATAGGAATATGGGAAATGTTAAGAAGCTTTTGAGCATTATGTATGGGTATTGGGCCCCTAGACATGGTTAAGGAATGGAAACCGGGCCTTAGAACCTAAATGAATCTTCTACATATCTATATCCATGAATTACATGTTGAACAACTACAATAGACATTTCCACGGTATTTTTTACCTCTAAGTGGGGTTTTTTTTGGAATAAAGAGAATTTTAAGACTAATTATAGGTGTCAACACCTCGGACATGGTTGGGAGAAAAAGAGTGGGATTAAGTTGCTAAAGGAAATTTTAGGCATCTTTGGCTAAGAACAATGCCTAAAACCACAACACATGACCTACCAATAGCACATTATTCATCTAAGCAGGGATATTAGTGCCATTATAATTTTTTGAGAACCATTTATGGGTTTTGGGTGTCTTATACATGCTTAAGGGATAAAACTTGGGCCTTAATCTCTAAAATTACTTTTTAAAATTTATTGCCAAGAATAACAACTTCAACAAACACACATTGATTCTTGAGATCATCTTTAGTGTTTGAGTAGGGATGTATATATCATTAGATGGTTTTGAATAGTAGTTAAGGGTCTTAAGTATGTATACACAATTAAGGAATAAATCACATGCCTTGTTCTCTAAAGGAAGCTTTGAGGTATTCAAAGCCATGGACAATAGTTTACATAAACACACATCACTAGCGTATGATATCATTGTCCTGAAAGAGAGAATTCCATCACCTTTATGAGGTTCTAAGAATTATATATGAGTTGATGGGCCTAAACATTGTCAAAGGAGGAAATCTAATCCTTATCCCCTAAAGGAATCTCTAGGAATACAAGTCCAATGATAATGTCTCAGTGTATAATACCTTTGGATGGCTTGTTTTCCCTCAAATTAAGATATGTAACCCATTAGAAGCTTTTTAGCAATAGATATGGGTACCAGGACCTTGGACATGGAGATGGTTATAATACATGAATTATAATTCCTCAAAGCACCATGCATGGTTTCATAGGGGTATCCATTGTACTATGTATTTTACTCTTGTGGTCTCGGGACCTTAAACATGGTTAGTGGAGGATACGTAGAAACCTTTTTCCCTAAAGGAATCTTGTATCCATATAGGGGTAAGAATATTTCCTCCACCTACCACACATAACCTCATAATTTATATAATTTTCTTATGATTGAGGATGTTGTTATTATTGTGTGGTGTTAAGTAGTATGTGCATGCATTAATTTGTTGGGAATTATTTTCCATGGAAGAAGAACATGTTTTTGTCCTTAAAGAAATCATTGAAACATCTAGATCCATGAACACTACCTAAAAGCACCATTGATTACTTCATAGGGTTATATATTGAACTATGTATATAGGTCTTGTGGGCCTTACACATGGTTAGTGGAGATGACCTTAGTCTTGAGCTCTAAATTATTTTTTAATCCATCTAAGGATAAGAATATTGACTCAATTAAAAATAGATGGCCTCTTGAGGGTATCATTGGCCTATGATTGATTATGCCATTTCCACTATGTAGTTTTGAGTACTATATACATGTCTCAGAACCTTAGGAATGATTATTAAGAGAAAACATCCATGCCTTTTTTCCTAAAGAAACAATTGGGGCATCTAGGTTGATGAAAAATCCTTAGATCACCGTGTATGGCCTTGAATGTATATCCATGCCTTAGAGCCTTGGGGCCTTGGACATGGTTAAGGGATGATACTTGAACCTATGGCCCTAAAGTGATCTTGCAGACATAGAAGGTTATAAATATCACCTCAATCCATAATACATGGTCTCTTGAGGGTGTTATTTTCATATGATTTAGGATACTAACACCATTATGTGGTTTTGAGAAGTATGTAGGTGTCTTAGGACCTCTGGAATGATTCTCTAGTGAAGAAGGCCATCATTTTCCCCAAATAAATCATTATGGAATATAGTGTCATGGAAAATTCCTCAAATAACCATGCATGACTTTTCAATGGTGTCCAATGATCTTTGTATCTAGGACTTGGGGCCTTGAGCGCTTGAAAATGGTCAATGGAAGAAACTTGAACCTTGGACCTTAATAAATCATTTATCCATCCAAGGATACAAAGGTTTCCTCCACCAACCACACATGGACTCCTGAGACCAACCACACATGGCCTCATTGAACTATGACTAAGGATGACAACTCTATTATGTGGGTTTGAAAAATATGTATGTGTCGCGATGTGTTGGACATGGTAGAAAACAAATAAAGTAAGGATTCCTCCACTTAAAAAACATCACCTTGTAAGGGTATCATTATCTAAAAATTATAGATAACAATGTTATTAGGTGGTTCTAAGTAGTATCCATGTGTTTCATGTCCTTAGGAATGCTATTCAAGGGAATAAAACCATGTGTTTGGTCCTAAAGAAACCATATAGGCATTAAGATCCATTATAAATGCCTTGAATCATCATTGCATGACCTGATAGGGATATTGCTGGCATTGTGTATCCATGTCTTTGGGCCTTAGGGCCTTGTACATGGTTGGGGAAGAATACTTGAACCTATGTCCCTAAAGGAATATTCTTTCCATGAAATGCTAATAAAATTTCATAAACCAACCACACATGGCCTCTAGAAGGTATCATTGGTGTATGATTGAGGATATTAGTGCCATTACATAATTTTGAGCAATATATACATGTCTCAGGGCCTTGAGAATGTATATATAGGGAAGAAGATCATGCATTTGGACCTAAATAATCATTCATAGGGAAGAATATCATGCATTTAAATCCATGAGAAATTCCTTAAATAATCATGCATGGGTTTGTAACTTATCCATGGTTCTTTATATCTAGGTATTTGGGTACTGGGGCCTTGGACATGGTCAATGGAAGAGACTAAACCTTAGTCTCTAAAGAATACTTCTATCTATATAGGTCCAATAGGGTTTCCTCCATAAACAATACATTCTCCCTCAAGGGTATCATTATCCTATGATTAATGATGGTGGTACCATTGGTTCTCTTTGATAAATATGTACATGTCTGAAGGCATTCAGAATTGCATTCTAGGGAAAAATACCTTGCCTTTATCCCTAAATAAACCAATGTATCATCCAAAGTCATGGAAAATTCTTCAATGAACCATGCATGACTTCACAAGGGTATCCATGGCCCTAGGTATCCATGTATTCAAGAATTACGGGGTTGGAAATGATCATGGAGGGACATTAAAAAATTTGGGCCAGAGGGAATATTCTAGACATCAAGAGCTAGGAAGGTTTCCTTCACTAACCACAGATGGAATCTAGAGTGCCATTATATTATGATTGAGAATTATTATGCTATTAGTTTTTTTTTAGTAGTATGTATGTGTATTAGGGCCTTGAGAATTACATTATAGGGAATCATACAATGCATTTATCCCTTAGGAAATTTTTGAGGCATCTAAAGCCATGAAAAAATCCTTAAAGTGCCACCTATGGATTCACACAGTATCCATGGAATTTGGTCTTCTTGCCTTGATTCCTTTTACATGGACAGTGAAGGAGACATAATCCTAGGTAAATTAAAGAAGCTTCTAGTTATCCATGACTACAAACAACTAGACATGGCTTCCTAAGGGTATCATTGGCCTATGTTTTAGGATGACAATTCCATTAGTTTCTTTTTAGCAATACATATGCGTCTCAAGGACTTGGAATGACATTTTATGGAATAATTCCATGCATTTAATCCTTAAGAAACCATTTATGCATCCAAATCAATTAATAATGGCACAAAACACCACACATAATTTCACAAGGTATCCATGCCACTATGTATTCAAGTCTTTGGGACCTAGGGCCTTGGATATGGTAAAGGAACTAGACCTAAACCTCAATCCCTAAAGGAATATTCTATTGATCTAGGGTTGAGATTGCTTCCTCCACTATGCACCCATGTCTGCTTGAGGGTATCATTGGATTATGGTTGAGGATAATATTTCCATTAGCTCCTTTTGAGTAGTATCTATGTGTCTTGGGGCCCTAGGAATAATTTTATAAAAACAAGACTAGTTTTTTGAACAAAATAAATATTTGTGCTATCCATGACTATGAACAAGCCTCAAGGAACCATGCAAGACTTCATAGGGTACCCATGGCACTATGTATCTAGGTTTCTAGTCATGGGTCCTTAGAAGTGGTCAATGGAGGAAACCTAATAATTGGTCGCTAAATGAATATTTTATCAATCCAAGGCTAAGGAGGTTGCCTCTACCAACCACATATTGTCTCATGAGTGTATCATTGGCTTACGATTCAACATGTTAGTTCCATTAGGTGGTTTCATTAGGAAGTAGGTGTATTAGGTTATTGCGAATCATTCTCTTGGGAAGAATACCATGCCTTTATCCCTATGGAGAAAACCATAGTGCTATTATGTTTCTAGTTCTTATGTTATTGGGGATTTGTACACGGTCAATGGATGACACATCAACTTTGACCTCTAAAGGAATCTTCTATCAATCCAAGGATAATAATGTTTGATCCACCAACAACACATGGAATCCTAATGGTATCATTATCCTAGGATTGATGATGTCTATTCTTGTAGGTGGTTCTGAGAATTATTTGCATGTCTCAAGGACTTGGGAATAACAATACAGGTCAGAAAAACATCCCTTGGGACCTAAATAAACCATATAGGCATCCAAAACCATGAATAATGGCTCAAAGAACTATGTATGACTTTGTAGCGTTATCCATGGAATTATGTATCAAAATATTAGGGACTTGGGACCCTTGGATGATTTTCAACAATATGTACGTTGAAAGATGTAAAATAAGATTATAGGAATGCAACGAGAGAGATTGAATTATTGACCAATATCCTAACATGTGAGTTTATATTGTTAGTTTTAAATTTGTAAAAAATAAGGCCAATGCATTTTGTGTATTGTGGGGGTATGAGGGGTTTAGGGTGGTAGGTAGGGGATTTCTAAGGATTGGGGTATAAAAATGGGTGGGGGAAGGTTTTAGGTGTAGGGGGGGGAGGGGTTAACAAAAGGAGTTTTGGTCAATATCTATATAAATTAATGGTATTGCTTAATATCCCATGATTGTATGTTCTATGTGAGAGGTTCACTGAGTGAAGCCCCTCGTTGATTAAAATACCATGACTAATGGTTCAAACCGCCACACATGACCTATTAATAGTATTCATCATCTATATGTGGGGACATCGATGCCATTAGAAGGTTATCAATAGTAGTTATGAGTCTCAAGGATTTACACATGGTTTAGGGAGGAACCCAACTCTAATAATTCAATAAGATTATCACATAAAGAGAGCTAGAAATCATCCAATTTAAATAGAGATTCTTTAAATTCTCCTCATAGATAACATTGCATCTTCTTAAAGTGATCTAAGAGAAACTCAAAACCATCCCAAGAAAAAAAATTGATAACTTGTCCTCAATCTCAGTGAAGAGTCTATCATCGCAAGTATTTTTTGCCCTTGAGTCCAATTAAATAAAGGACATCTTATCCCTCTTGAAACTGTTTAGGAAGAGTTGAGAAAAATAAGAATCATGGGATTGTTCACTATATGTAATCCATACTACCTTTAAATAATATAAATATATTTGAGATATAGAATCCTTAATCCATTGGAGAATCATTTCGAATGGACTTAGGGGATTGGGATTCACACTAGCATTATAGGGCATGAAAGGATAATAATAAGACTCCCTTAGGATACCCATTGATGATAGGAGAATTATCAACCAAATAGTATAAGAAAAGAGAAAAATGTTCAATATTTTTTCTACCTAGGCCTCCCAAATCTAGTTGTTTTTCTTGATAGTATTTAAGACATATTGGCTATGTCAATTAGCCCCACCTGTTTACTCTTATGACTAAAGTAGTTTGATGGGGGAGGATATTCCTATACTCTAACCATGAGCTCTACCAGTAAGGGTTTTGTCACCCATTCCTAATACTCTATTTAATTCAACCTTGGCTCAGTGACCAAATTCATGTAGGATTACTATATTTTCACCATTTGTTTTCTATCCTTGTCACATTAAAAAATTTCCACCGCTTGTACAAAGGGGGATGTATCTATGCTTTGAGTGAGAAGAGGAGTGTAAGAAGGTTATGTATCATAGTGTGAGGCCTGGTGGAAATGATCCATGACGAATCCATTGTATTACTACATTTAAGCATGTATAACATTCCATACAATAAAACACCTTTGGGGCCCATGTAGGGAAGTCCATAAAAAAAGATATGATTCAAGTCATGAGGCTCACTAATCTATAGATTTCCCTAATTGATATTTTGGATGACATTTTGGATCATTTATCATGTGTTCTACCTCCACTTAGACAACTTTCGTGTGCACGTCATGATTTGTTTGATCCATGATTTTATGGGAGTCTTGTCATAATAAGAGCTATATTCGAGATAAAAGTATGTTTATGAGTGACTACTTCAAAATTTATTACTATATTTATGATTAGTTCTTTAAAATGTATAACTATATTTATTGCCATTTTTTATTGTACATACTATATAATAAAAGATTTTAATAAATTGTTCAATGATTATTATTTCTTAAATTGTAATGATTCATTTTCTTTGTCTTAATATTTTTTTTAAGTTTATAAAATTTTTACAACGTTCTAAAATGAATTTTAAATGCTTTGGAAACTCAAAAAAGGAGTTTAGAATTCAATTAAAAGGGAAATTTCACTCCATCTCAATAAAAACAACTTCTAAAAAAGTCAATATTAAATTAGGAAGCTTAAAAAACCTAACAAAAACTCATTTATCCATTCAGTGAAAAAATGTTAACATTAAATTAGGAAACTTAAAAAAACCTAACAAAAACTCATTTTTCCTTCCATTTCAAAATAAAATTACATTTGTTACTAAAATTTGAAGGTCTCTTGAATCCAATGACATATGGCACGGTAAACACCATTAGTTTAGAAATTTTTTACTACATTCTAAAAGGAATGGTGAATGGTTTGGAAACTTCAAAAAAGGAATTTAGAGTTCAATGAAAAATAAAATTTCATTTTTCCCATTTTAATAATAATATAAACAATTATATGAATTGCTAAAAAAATGTTAATATTGGATTAAGAAATTTAAAAAACTTAACAAAAACTCATTTTTCCCTCCATTTCAATATAAAAATTACATTTGTTACTAAAATTTGAAGGTCTAGTGAATCCAATAACATCTAACAAGGTAAACACCATTAGTTTAGAAAAATTTTACTTACATTCTAAAAGGAATGGTGAATGGTTTGGAAACTTCAAAAAGGTGTTTAGAGTTCAATGAAAAAAAAAAACATTTTTCCCATTTCAATAATAATATAAACAATTATATGAATTGCTAAAAATAAATGTTAATATTAGATTAAGAAATTTAAAAAACCTAACAAAAACTCATTTTTCTCCCCATCTAAAAAATAAAAATTACACGGTCTCGTGAATATCCGATGACATCTCGCAAGGTAAGTGCCAACTTGAATTTTACTTCCTATAGGGTTTTTCCGAGAGGATAGTAAGTAAACCCTTATCCATCGGATGCAATGTATTTTACTTGGGTAAAGGTTCCTCTAAAGAAGTTGCTCCAAAATCTCCTTCCAGAATGGTAGTGGAAGCTTAACTATACAAGTAGTCCTCTCAGGTAATCTTTTGATAGTGGTGACGCATCTTCTGAGTTTCATTTTCTTTTAAAGAATTTGCTCCTAAAGCTCTTCTAGAATGGTAGTAGAAGCTTAACTATACAACAAGCCATCTCAGGTAATCTTTTGATAGTAGTGATGCATTCTCTCGGTTTCGTTTTCTTCCTTCTTCATTTCTTCACCCACTGTTTTTATATGTAATTCTTTATTTTTATACAGTGAGTATTATGGTAAAGAGATAGTGAGTATTATGGTAAAGAGATATTACATTGGTATACTTCATTTCTTGGCCTCTTTTCAAGCACACCATTGTTGAGTAACATTTCCATGTTTTATCTATATATATGTTTTACATGTTATTTATTGATTATGTTATTTGATTCTATACTCTTATTAGTCCACGCCCTCATGCTGGCAGGAATCGGCTTGTATCCATTTCAATTAAGTTTGCACAAAAATCGAAAACATTTACACAAAAACCAAGAATACTTATCCTAATTGTTTTTATTGCATAATATTATAATACAATAATCTACGTAATTGAGAAATCAATAATATAAAAAAATACTTGTTAACCAATCAATGAATTTGACCTCTTATTTGGCCTCATCTCCAGGCGTAGTACCACTATTTCTATAAAAACTTTAGTTAAAATGCATATAACTAAATTTTTTCTATCAAACTAAGTAATGCCAGAAATTACTTAGCATTACTTCGAAAGTTAATTATAACATTAAATGTTATGAGACAATCCGGGTGGGTATTTCATGAACTTGCAATGTGGCACCTATCCTTGTTGCATCTGTCCATGTGCATGTACCTTAGGTTGAACTTAGCCACGAACAACCTGACATGCAAGGCATGTTTCCATGTGCATGTACCTTAGGTTGTTGTTGCACCCAAGACTCTACTGGTAAATGTCTGCAATGTATGCAACTTCTAGTAATTGTATGCAACTTCTATATATGCAACCTTGGATGTCTCAAATATTCAATGTTGCACCCACTATTGCATCCAAGGCACTTCCAAAACTAGATCTTCCACTAAAGGATATTAAAACTATGATATTTCTTTGTCACATTTTATTGTTACCTTATGCACGGTCATCCCTAAACAGCAAGATACAAGCTTTAGGAGCTATAAAGACTTACGCTAGCCAGAGAAAGATGATAATCCTGGATCCTTGTTTACTTTGTCTTGGAACGATGAACAACTCCTTCAAATCAGATGCTTATTGCCATGAAAACATGCAGATGCATTGTGGAAACATACTTTTAAGACGAATTACATTGCATGTGCTCTCATAACAATAGTTTGGTTGTGTTCTAGGCTGCAATTTCTGCTAGCATCATCAAAATATTGGTATGTAACAGAGTTCATACATTCAATACATTATTCTATCTTTCAAAATTTTGCAATTGAAAGACTGAAGCATTACCTGGGCATAGATGAGTCTGAAGTCATGCATGGAATTTTGCAATGGCTACAGGCTACCGCTAGTCACTATTGCAAACCAACAAACTAACTAACCTGGGCAATGAAACAATTCTAATTCTCATTATGATATTGGAAACTTTCATTTACTACAAGATTTACAAGAGTGGTACAGCGTGCAGAAATAACCATGTAGTACCTAGTTGTATCCATCCAGGTTTGAAAAATACAAAGACTTGACCTATTTCCAGCTTTCTCTTAAAACCCTAAAAATACAATTTCGTATCTGTAAAATCTATACGAAAAGGACAAATCAATATAGAAAGAAAACTTTGATTTTAAGCCCACGTCAAAAATCCTTTCAAGAAATAACTGAAATAGCTAGGCATTATGAATATATGTATACAAATTAAAAAACCATATATGCAATCACTTTATTGAATTTTCCATATAGCTTTCTATACATAATTTATATTGTACCGGAAACTGCATTTTCTCGTTTACATCTAAAGCTTCTCATCAGCGAAACAAGAAACACTGTGTTTTACAAACAAAACTTGGAATGATTAATCCTCTCAATCACTGTAAAACAAGAACACTTAACAAACAACGAATATTAGGAACATGAAAGAGAATTGAGCAACATTCACCAAAAACAAAATCAACTGCGAATAGATATTATAACCTAGTAATTTGGTTTGTTGTATATCTCATTGTGACAAAGATAGCTATAAATATATTGAGATTAGATTTTTTAATCGTAGATTGCTATCACCAAAGACCAAGAGAAGAAGAGAGAGAGAGATAATTCATTCTTCCCCAATGATGTCGGCCAGCTAGCTGCTCACCCACTATGGTCAAATATCTATATCTATATTTATATTTATCTGTTTATATTTATATCGGGGAATCTAGTGAATGCGGGATGAACCAAGAAAGCACATCGAAACACTACTTAGTATAGTCAGAAGTATTCACTTCTCTCTGAATAAAAGCAACACCATTTGTGAAGCTTTCTGGGACCCCGGGTATACTATGGTGACAAATAGCAGTTAGTTAAACACAACACTATTAAGGAACACTATATTCTTATCACGTTGGCCATATATACTTCACTAGGATGTAGGTCATTTTGATAAATAAATTCCAATGGGAAGGTAGGGGTAATTGCAGATGATGGGTAAGTTTGAACAAGTATTTCATTTACCTGATGGAAACCAAAACTCAAATACAAAGATATATAACCACAATGTACCACCTGTGAGGCCACAATCTATGTTGCAACGTTCCAGTAAGGGAAAAGATTTTATATTTGGTAGATTCAAAAATACACACGTTCCCCCAGGTCAGCCATGGTTGTTGTGATTGTCATGAAGTAATTAAATTAATGGAGTTGGAGAATGAGCACTGACATAAAATAGAGAGTATCGACCTGAGATATCCATTGGCTCGAGCAATATGTGTAGAAACAACTCATTGAACTAGACTCATGGTCCTTTACACCCTTCTTTTTCTGCATGACCTTAGAACGTTAAATTAACTACTTTTGAGATGTCTGCCTTGAGCTATTCATTATAATTTCCAGAAGAATGTAAATCCTTGCATAAACTAGTCAGGAGCATATAAACTTCAAACAAAATGGGTAAGATGAATCTATAAATCGATCTCCCCATCATGATGAACACTCACAGCTGAATATAAAAAAAATGTTAATGATATAACTGAATATAAAAAATTGCATATGTTGTTACTACTTATTACAAATGAGATTTGCATTCAATATGTTTAAAAATCTGCAATTTTTCAGAAAGACAGATCTTTAAAAAATTTAACTCTAGTGGAAGCTACATAGCATGTGATCTAAATTTCTGATTTTTAATAAAAATTATTAATTCTTTTTCTATTTAAAAATTTCTACAATAATATTGATTGATTTACAGCCCTATTTATGAACATGAGTTTAGGGGTAGAAGTGCCTAACCAAAAATGCGAAAAACCATAAAATTAGCTACCATGTCAAAATGCCTTGGAATGTCCGTCATATGGCCATGTGAACTTTGGGATTTTTCCATGTAGATCCAAGCTTGAATTTGCTCATGAGAATACTCCTCCAAGCCAGTTGGTTGATGCATGTAAACGATATTGAGAGAAAATGATGTAGAAATTCTGACCAGAAATAGATTAATTTCACTCACAACAAATTACAATTGATCATGCAAAATTGTCAACAATGGAGACTGAATATGGAGCTGTAACACAAAATTATATTAACTCAGTGTACAATAGACAACCCTGTAATAACATAGGTTGCTGAATATATAGAATACATCAATAGGTCGAATGCATAAGGAGGCATCCAAAGCTCCTCTGATGCCAATTAAGTCAAATAAACTTAGGATAGTGGTTTAACTAGGCCAAATTGACCAAATTAAGTGTGCATGGTGGGTAAATGTCTCCAACATGGATATCAAGGAAGCAGAGATGATCGATACAACAAAAGAGGTGGTTATCATGGTCGTGGATGATAAAGTAGGCTTACCCAAAATAGGCAAATCCCCCATAGGTGTAGAAAGCTGATCCCAAATCTGTCATGAGGCTCACGAATTGGCAAGGGCGCATGGGCAAGCTAATGAGTGGTGGAATGGCAGCTCATGCATTCTTTTGCATGGAGGAAAGAGTGGAGGAGGAAGAGGGAACAAAGCTGATTCACCTCACCTAGTCTTGCTTTCCTATGTGCCTTAAAACATTGAAAAAGCAGGCAATAAAGTAGAAAAAGCAGAAGGGCGCCTAGGAGGCCAGGAATAAAGCAGATTTGATTCCTAAGGCTTTCCCAAGTGCTACATGAGTCAAAGATGGAAAGTTTGACCTCTATGGATAGGCAATTAGCAACTTGCACATGGTGGGACTCATGGACTAGGAAAATAAGACAAAAATAAATGAATTAATGTCTAAGTGGGTAAATACTATGGGTTGATTATTCTAACACCCCCCCTTAAGCCTGACTTTATGAGTAATAAATCAAAATATAGGGCCTAACAACAAGGCTTAGTCACCCTTTTACATACTACAAGTCCATATGAACCAAGGAAAGAGGCAAAACCAACTTGGGAAAATCCTCCTTTAAACATGGACTGTAAAACAAAATTGTAGAATCTTGTCTCTACTCATGCTTTGACAGCATGATCAGCAATCCCCAGCAGTGATTTGAGATTGCTAAAGGTCTTCTCACAAAATGCTTTGGTGAAGATATCAGCCACTTGATCTGAAGATGGACAGAAGAGTAGGTGAATGGTGCCATCATGCACAAGCTCTCTGATGTAGTGCATGTGAATCTCAATGTGTCTGGTTCTCTGCTTCTGAACTGGATCTTTGCAGATTCGAATGGTACTCTGGTTATCACAGTAGATGGTAGTTGAGTACTCAGGATCGAAACCACACTCTCCAAGTAAACCCTGCAACCATAAACATTGAGTTGTTGCATTGACAACTCCTCTGTACTCAGCTTCTGTAGATGAGAGTGCAATGGCACTCTGTTTCTTGCTTGAAAAGCTGATTGGCCCTTCTGCAAGCATGAACACATAACCTGAAGTGGACTTCCTGTCTGTGCTATCACCTTCCCAATCACTGTCAGTAAAACCAATTAACTCAAGGTCAGAATTGGCTTTATAGAAAATCCCATGTGTCCTTGTTCCCTAAACAAAGCTAAGGATCCTCTTGGCTGCTTTCCAATGGATCTCATGGGGATGATCCATGAATCTAGAAGCAACACTAATTGCATAACAAAGATCAGGTTGAGTATGTGTCAAATACAATAAACATCCAATCAACTGTCTATACAAAGTGTTGTTTACCATCGGTGGAGAATCATCTTCCTCCAGCTTCACTCCTGAAAGGAAAGGAGTTTTGCTTGCTTTGCAATCTTGCATTCTGAATTTGATCAGCAAATCCAAGGCATATTTGTACTGGTGCACCTTGATTCCAGCTTTGGTTTGAGCAATCTCAAGCCCCAGAAATTGACTTAAGAGCCCCAAATCCGTCATGGAGAAGGCTTGGTTCATAGCTCCTTTTAGGGAAGCAATCTCAGCCTATGAGCTTCCTGTAATGAGGAGGTCATCAACATATAACACAATGATTATTAATGAACCATTAATTACCTTCAGATAGACATTCGAATCTGATTTGCACTGAACAAAATTCAGAGAT
>LPNX010907305.1:0-58110 GCA_001517045.1 Pseudotsuga menziesii
ATATATATTTGTAAATAAATGGATTGTATAACTACATTCTCACTTAATTACATTTCGAATAACAGATCCAGAAACTACCTACCTAGTTCTGATAAGCTTTGCATTCGTCCCAAAATAGAACCACCCATCCCTAAACAAAACAGCCAGATTGCTAATGGCGTGCCCCATCCCGATTACATACATAAGGTGCCCATAAAGAAATCACTACAGGAACCACTAACAGACGCTTGAACAAGACATAACAAAACAACCATATTGTTCATCTCGTGCCCCATCCCTATTACATACATAAGTGACCTATAAAGCCTATCACTAGTGGAACCACTAACAATAAACTGAACAAGAAATAACAAGAGGATAAACACAGGGGCCTCAAAACCAACCCTAGGCGGACACTCCCAGAGATGAGCATTTGGTTTGCTTCATCTTCCTGGAGGGATCCTTGGCAGTCATGTGGATTGACTTAGCCATGCTCGTCCCTCCGACCTCAGCTTGCACCATCCTTGGGTGGAATAATTGAATCCCCATCTTTGTGGCCATGAGGTCTATCTTTCTGTGCATTAGCCGACAATCAGAGTTTTGATCCTTCCAAACTCTCACAAGTTCTTCATCCCCTTTTCGTTTTGCAACAGTGCTGAGCGAAGAGTGCATTATTCTTAGTTTCTATGGCCTTAGAATCTTGTAGCTACTTATGTTTGAATTTTTTTGCTTCAACTTATGATTCTTCTTCTTGGCCTCTAGTTATTAGTTCCTCTTCTTCTCTTCTTCGAACTTTTTAGCTTTTTCCTTCGACCTTTTTATCTTTTTTTCTGCATCCTGTATCGATTTATCCTTTAATTGTTATTCAACCTCTATAATGTTACCTCCTAAATCCATTCTTCTAGAAGCCTTTGTTTGTTCTTTGGATACATATCAACTTCTTCTTCATTGGCTAGTAATGCTTCTCTTTCAGCCACAACTAGCTTTATGGCTACTTATTCAACTTTATGTATCACTTCCTTCTTCTAATTATCCTTAATGCCATTCAATACTTACTCATAGGCAATAGCCCCCTAGTACATAAGATCCTAGAGATTAGGATCATGTCTATATGAGGGAGCTAACCTAACAACCTTGAAATCATCTTCAATGATCCATTTTGGATCATGTTTCCTTTTGGTTCCTGTATAGAGGCTAAACTCCTTAAGGGATACAACCTATTTCTTGGCATGGGGAACTTAAAATCATCCCTGATATAAGGGTGGCGGCCACCTCACCATCATAATGGTTATGTACTCGACCTTTGTCATCCTGGATTGGCGTCTTCTGAGCCTTAAATACCATATATGTCCTATGCTTCGAATCTCCCTTATCCATCCCTTCGGGCCTGCAACCGTACTTCCCACCACGCGCTAAGGCATGGGAGAAAAATATATAGCATGTGGCAAAGTATTTAATGTTGTTTCAATACTCAAGACATTTTTTTCATTCAACTAACCATAAAGTCAACATGGTCACAAGATATGATTCAAATGGGAAATTGCTACCAAAATTAATCAATAAACTCAACTAACCCAAAAATACAGGCATACGGTCTTATTTCATAATGGTCCTTTATCTGATCCTAAATACAATGGATCGATCATTACAAACATAGACCTCTCTCTCTCTCTCTCTGTAAACTCTGAGCTTGTTCCTCTTGATCGAACCTTCCTCGAGGTAACTAAGCTCCAATAAGCTACCTAAAAGCTTATGCGAGCTAACAAGTTCTATAATATATATCTAAGTTATCCATCTAAATGACTCAACTGGATTAAATAAATCTCTTACTCTGTTTTCCAGATCCTTCAAAGAAGGAACAAATTCCTTATTCGACTCTACTATCCTCTATGACTTACTATGCTTGATATCTGTTATTTTCCAGTAAGGTAACAAGCAACTCACTTTATTTTTGCTTGCTGTGGTTTTTTTATTTTTGGAAAATTACTAATGAAAACTGTCAAGGATTAGAGTGAAGAAGTAATATCTTGCATGTGGATCATTTCTGCATTCACATTGAATTATGAGAATCCTATACATTGGAGTATTTTTTCTTGCATTAATATTTGGTAAGCTTTAACATTTTGTTGACATCATGGTTGTGTAATAGCTAATTTGTTGACCTCCTTACAAATTGGGGTGATATCATATGATATTTGTTTAAGATGTACTTTATAATTGTATAAATGGTAACTGAAAAGGATATTTCTACTATTTATTTGTGCTACATCTTTTAGAATGGGAAACATATTCACTTTGATTTTGACTTTGAGTGCAGAGCAAAATTAGTGGATTATGCTCTTGCCTCTAGAAAATTCTAAGAGGGAGAAGGGTTTAAATACATTAAGGAGTGAGTTGAAAATGGCACACTTCATCTCATTGGCCTTTTGAGTGATGGTGGTGTTCATTCACAATTATATCAGTTCCAGGTATTCTATATCTATAAATGCATTATTATGAGTTCTTTATCTTAGAAAAGATTATAGATTTATCCGTGCTATGCAATTTTTAATCTTTGTATTTCTCCATAGTGTAGTTGAATGTTTTTATATCACTAGATGGATTGAGTTGGGTCTAAATATGTTATAATTGTAGAACCCATTTATCTACTGACATAAATTTTAAGATAACGCTACTCTTACATGGATCCACCAAGCAACCATTAGAAAAGATGCTCGTTCTCATCCATGAATAATTGAAATTCTAGTTAGATGTTCACTTCTAGAGTATGTGTATGAACTTGAATGTCAACTTTGTCTTGCAAAACGTTTTTGTATTTATGTTTTCTTCATTGAATCAATGTTGCATATGAAACCTTTCAAGTTCATCCAAATTATAAGGTCAGATCCATTCAGACTACTTTCTTAGGTCTCTTGAGTCATAAACAAATTTGAGATTATTAGTCTTTTCTTAGAATTACAAATGATGCAATATTGGTGTTAATATTTGCCCCTTTCCCCAATTCTTAAAGGGTTCTAGCTCAATGGTAGGGCACCTGCTTTACAAGCAAGAGGTTGAAGGTTCGATTCCTTCGTGCCCTAATGATATTGCAATATTGATGTTTTAAATTATGGCTACGAGGGGGGTTCATAACCGCCCCCAAAGGTTTGTAAAGAGTTTTAGGGGGGGTTCCAACTGCCTCTGTAGGTACCTACGAGGGGTGTATAACCACCCCAAAAGGTTTGTAAAGCTTTTTAAGGGGGATTTTGAACCGTCTCCATAGGTACCTACGAGGGGGGTTTTGAACTTCCTTCGTAGGTACCTACTAGGGGGGTTTAAAACCGCCCCCACAGCTTTATAATAGAGGATTTTAAGGGCGGTTTCTAACCGCCCCCGTAGGTACCTACGAAGGGGGTTTATATTCACCCTTAAAATTGACTTTTGGGGGGGTTTATCACCGCCCCAAAAGTCACTTTTTGGGGCAGTTTTGATCTCTTATAGGACCGCCCCTAAAAGTCCAAACTTTTAGCATCATTGCTATTTGGGGTGGTTTTGTAACAATCGCCACCAAAGTAAAAATCGCCCCAAAATCACTTTTGGGGGTGTTTTGAACCACCCCTAAAAGTCACTTTTAGCAACGGTGCTGACCTCTTCCAAAACTGCCCCTAAAAGGCAATTTTTTTTGTGTCGACGTGATTAGGAGCGATTTTGTAAAGACCGTCACCAAAGTCAAAACCGCCCCTAAATCACTTTTGGGGGCAGATCAAAATTGCCCCTAAAAGTCACTTTTATGGGTGGTTCTGATCTCTTCCAAAACCACCCCTAAAAGGTAAAAATTTTGTCGTCGGTGCTATTAGGGGTGGTTTTGTAAAGACCACCATTGAATTCGAAACCGCCCCCAAATCACTTTTTGGGGTGGATAAAAACCGCCCCTAAAAGTCACTTTTAGGGGTGGTTCTAATCTCTTCCAAAACTGCTCCTTAAAGGCAAAAATTTTGGCGTCGATGCTATTAGGGGCGGTTTTGTAGAGACCACCTTCGAAGCCAACACTGCCCCCAAAAGTCCCTTTTGGAGGGGTTTAGAACCGCCCCCAAAAGCATCTTTCAAGGGGTTTAGAATCGTCGCTAAAAGTCGCTTTTGGAGGGGGTTTAGAATCGCCTCCAAAAGTCAATTTTGGGGGAGTTTTAGAACCGCCCCTAAAAGTCACTTTTCGAGGCAGTTTTAATTTCTTCCAGAACCACCCCTAAAATTCAAAAGTTTGAACATCAGTGCTATTAGGGGTAGTTTTGTAACTACTGCCGCCAAATCCAAAACCACCTCTAAAAGTGACTTTTTTGAGGCGGAAGACAACCGCCCCTAAATGTCAAAATTTTTGTAGTGAACATATAGTACCTGCAATATTCTAGTATAAATAACTCCAGTAACGTTATCAACGCGATCAGTTGTCAAACAAGCTTGGTTGGAGAAATGCACAATCGAGCCGAGCAACATTCATAGTTGTCAGTACAGGTTTCGAAGTGTGCTCGAGCTCTGGTGGAGTTGCATCACTAAGCAAAATGATGAGCCAAGCCTGTAGGGGTAGGTTAAAAAAGGTCAACGGTGCTTTACAACTATAAAGAAGATCGAGTCTTAAAACCATATCATTTCCAATTAAATTTCGAGGCAAAAACCACATCTCCATAGTGGAATAATGTTTTACAATCACAACCTTTGGGACCATAGCTTATCTGGTCTTTTACTTTGCTAAGTTATGCTTAGAACCCTTTTGCACACACATCATTCTGGATGGCTACCTGGAGGAGAAAAAGTGGGTTAGCTTGAAATCTAATTGAGTATATGACTTAACTTGAGGGATCTATCTCCCTTTCATCACCTAATAGCACAACATTTGAGTGGGACATTTATTTCCAACGAAGGTTCTTGTTGGTGAAAGGATTGGTTAACTCAACCATTCAACCTTTGAGTCAAACTAGAAACCTTTTATTAGGTTTTACATTAGAAAGAGAAATAGTTGTAAAATAGGAACAATAATAGTAAATACATAAAAAAATGATTTAAACATTATACCAAGAGGTGTAATATTATTTTATGTGATTTTTACTTAAGGTTTTGTTACACAACTGTATGTTGCAGCTCCCGCATGTGGCTTTCCTGCTTCCCGCTCCTTCGATGCATGAAATGGAATTCAATCCTGGCTCCTCCCACATTCGCTCCTCTTCGACATTCTGCGTGTGGCTCTACTATGTCTCGTTCGGCTCTACTCATCTTGATTACGCCTGGAAGCTTTTTTTCTTCCCCATGACCCCTCCGAGAGGTACCTCCCATCATGGAGTTGGGCATGGCACTAGAAGAGAGGTTGTGTCTCCAGGGAAATGCAAGGCGGTCAACAATGGCTATGACAATAGTGTCTCAGACCTTGTTCACGCGCTCATTGGTGACTAGGAATCTGGTCAGGTGGCGGATTTTCTTGCTACAGGTAACTTTGACAACCAAATAAATTTTTATTGGTTAATTAAAAACATGCTCGACAATTTAGGCCACTACCTCCATTATGGATATCAGGGCCTTCTGGTGCACTTGGATGCTAAACTGGCAAGTCTCGATGCCAACCTTGTCGGTCAAATACTTGAAATTGTAATTTCTAATTTTAAAAAATGTAATTTCTAATCTTTGAAATTATAATTTTAGTTTGTTGAGATTGTAACATTTGACCTATTTCACTTTATAAAATTTTGCGTATAGAAAATGGTTTTAAATAATTAACCATGGTCCAAATATGAATACCAACATATTAGGAAATTAAAGATCCTTTCAAAACAGATGGACTATGCATATGGTCCCAAAAAAGCTAGATAGAACCCCAATACATGATCCAACCATAGAATGTAATACCTTTGTCAAATAGATGACTATTTTAGTGTTCATGGACTAGTGATTTACCAAAGGCTAAAATTGCAATTTCTTAAGATTTGGTTATTTTAATTCAGATGTTTAGATATAATATTTTTTCTCTTGAAAACATATTCATCAATTATGGATTTAAGAAATAAAATTTTATATTTATCATTTGAAATTAATTTACAAGAAATTATTGTTTTAGTTTTTTTTTATCATAATTTTTTTCTTTTCATTGCAATTTCTAGACTTGGGAAAACATATTTCATCAATTATGGAGTTGAGAAATACAATTTAGTATTTATCAATTGAAATTAAATTAGAAGAAATTATTGTTTTAGTTTTTGTGATCATATTTTTTTTCCTTTTCATTGCAATTTCTACATTTGGGAATAATGTGGCCTTGTTCACACACTCAAATACATCACCATCAACACCATAAGGGATCAGCATGGATGTCCTTTTAATTTTTTATTTTCCTTGCAATTTTTACATTTGGGAATAAGGTGCTAGAAGAAGCATGGAAGTGCATTGGTCAATAAGTAAACAAAATTATATATACACAAGGTACAACATAAGAATTCGGGAATTGCACTATTAACATTTCACAAATGCAAAAACATATAGAAAATGCATTGAATGTTTAATCTTGTATAAAACAAAGATATTTAAATATTGTACTACTTAGTTAATGAACTTACAAATAAATGGGCCTAATGGTTAAAAGTGTTTCCTCTTATTTTAAAATAAATATATATTAATAAAAAATAAACAAATTGATATAAATTTATTTAAACAAATTAAATTTGAATTTAAATAATACTATACTCATTATATTCATTATGATGATCCATTTTTAACTAAATTTAGATATTTATTTAGAATCTTATTACTAGATATAATTATTTAAATTATGTTTTGAAAAAATTAGCATTTTATTAACTAAGTAAAAGTAGTTTTATATTATTTTATTTATTTAAACATAGAGTTCTCACATAACGAAGTTGAGGTGCCTCTGAACAAAGTAAGAACAACCGTGTATATAAATAAACCACGCGGTTCAAATCCAAAGTCATTTACTCGTCTATTTCAACGCTGGTTATGAAAAATCACCATTACATTCTTTATGTAATCAAAGATTACCGAAGTAATAAAAAAATACACTAGCCAATTGATGCCAAGAATCGTGGTGAAGCCCTCTTATCCTTCGCTCTCTTCTTACTTTCGGCCACATAAATTTTTTTGACTCGAAGAAACTCCATCGGAGTTACAAATCCATGCTGACCAGCTATTAATCTGTTACACACAAATGCAACGAGAGATTAAAACTGAAAGTTGGGTGGGTTATTTAAAATCAGAACTAAACCCGGATCTAAATGAATACCCGGAAACCATTGAGCCATTGACCTGCAGTTTATAATAAAACCAATCACAAACACTTCTCAACAAACTACCAACATGCATATATCCTGCAGCGATTTATATGCTTAGGTCACAAACACTGCAGCGTTACAAAAACCCAAAAAAAAAAATCCCAAATTGTGTAATAGCCTGTGTTAAAATATGCAGGAAAAAGCCATCGCACAATTCAAATTTAAATAAAGCTCGCCTTAGGGAGTTTAAATTTCAAGCCCGGCTTAAGAAGTTTAAATTTCAAGCCCGCCTTACATCATCCCGCTCTTATTTCAAAGAGACGGAACTGGCGATAAACGGTAACTGCGGTTTTTGTTACTGCGTTTGGAGGAATGGAGTAGCCGTAGTAAAGTAGCTTCTCACAGGTGTCAGGAGGATGTGAAGGATCTACGGTTGTCGGAAATAGGTGTCCAGCCTGAGCAATAAATAGCCAGCCATGAATAGAGACACGCTGATAAGACATGGTTGTTTCCGTCGCCGGAGCTGGCTGGTGGGTCGTCGGAGTGGGTGGATGCAAATGAACGCGCATACCCATGCCATGGATGGGTGCCCATGGGTCTGACACTTGACAGGCTCGCCTTAAAGACGAGTCTGTCGGGTAAATAAGGCTCGCCTCTTTCGTTGACCTTGGTAATAAAGGGTGTGTCCTTGCTGCCAGTTGGTTTGTTCAAGCCACAATGGCATATGGGTTTTCTGGTTTAACCAAGGTTTAACACATGTGCTAAGAGCTTGGTGTTTTAACTCCTTGCTGCCAGTTAGTTTGTTCAAGCGGTAATGGCATATGGGTTTTCTGGTTTAATACATGTGCTAACAGGTTGGTGTTTTAACTCTCCCAAGGTGTTGCTGGACTTCCACTAACGTCACCTAGGTCTGCATCATATCGACGAACAATATTCAACATGCAGCATAGTAATAAATGCTGTGGCGGCTGCAGTGTGAGCTGTTGGATCTCAAACAGATTGAGATCCAACTGTCCAAGGTATACCTGCCATAGCATTTATTACTCTGCTGCATGTAAAATATTTTTTGCCATATCTGTGCAGCAACAAGGCCTACCACTAACGTCACCTCGGTCTGCATTTTTCTTTGATAAAATATTAGTATTCATGTTTCTTTGATAAAATATTAGTATTCATGGTATTGACAGAGTTTTTGTTTATGTTTGCAAGCAAAGGAGGGGTAAGAGTACTCCGGATAAAGAAGTACTCCAGTTAAAAAGTCTTTCAAAACAGTAGACATACTCTTTTTTTTAAATATTATATTTGCTTTACTCCTTTCAAAACTAATTTTTCTTTTTTAATATTTAAAAGTTGTAAATATTGTTTTATCATATGGATTGATATTGTTGCGATATGTGGTTGCTTTTAGACTGTGATGTTGATATTTTACCAAATGCACATAAAAAAATTTGAGACAGGACAGTGCTTCTATATATTTTATTTATTTGTATCATCAGATAAATCCAAGATCTGATATCCCTGTAGTGATTTAACTGCAGCTTGGTAGTGAAAATATATTGATCTCATTTTTACCAAATCAAATACAGAAAACACTGAAATCAAACACAAACGTACACCGATTAAAATAAAATAAATTCCAAATAACTCTAATATGATGCAATACAAAGCTTTATAGCAAACAAACGCTAAAGCACATTTGAAAAGCAAAATTGCTGATATTAATATGAAATCAGGCTCATACAAATGTTTAGTCTCAAATTAAGTACATAGTTTTATGATTCCAGTAAGTACATAGTTTTATGATTCCACTAAAATGAGATCTAAATTTTGATTTTAAATAAAATTTGTTGTTACATCAAAATTCAAAATTTATAGATATTAATAAAATTCTAAAACCAAATACATAATTCTTTAGTATAATCATAAATCATAAAAATAAACAATATTTAACCCATATTCCAAAACCATATATATATACATATATATTCCATTTACAGTATCACAAGACAAGAGGGGCATAAAAACCAGTCATAAGCTCAATTCAAAATTAATAGATATTCATAAAATTCCAAAACTAAACACAAAATTCCATGATTCGAGCATAATCATAAAAGTAAACAATATTCCAACAACGATATATATATATTCCATTTACAATATCACAAAAGAAGCATAAAAATCAGTGATAAGCTGAATTCATGGTAGCTGAAATTATAATATTGATAAAATTCCAAAACCAAACACATAGTTTCATGATCTCAAACATAATCCTAAGTAAACAATATTCATCCCATATTCCAACAACATATATAGATAAATATTCCATTTACAGTATCACAAAAGAAGCATAGAAATAGCTAGTAAGCTCAATTCATGATCCCAAACATAATCCTAAAAAACAATATTCATCCCATATTCCAACAACATATGTAGATAAATATTCTATTTACAGTATCAAAAAAAGAAGCATAAAAATAGGTAGTAAGCTCAATTCATGCAGGCTGCAGGCTGTTGCTAAAATTGTGATACTGATAAAATTCCGAAACCAAACACATAATTCCATGATCCCAAACATGATCCTAGTATAACCACAAGTAAACAATATTCAACCCATACTCCAACAACATATATATTCCATTTGCAGTTTCACAAAAGGAGCATAGAAATCTGTCGTAAGCTCAATTCATGCAGGCTGTCGCTGAAATTATGACGAGAAGGCGGTATTCTGGCAGGCATTAACGAAAACGCGATACGAAAGAGTGGGATGCGACGAATATAAATCTGGGTAATGTGGAGGAGTCTCGGCCAGCGAGACATGAAGCAACAATAGTACCTTGAAATTGTGGTGCAAAGAACAGTTAAACGCCTGAAGGGCGGAATCCAGAGCGTCAGTGGAGCACAGATCAGAGGAGAAATTCTGAAGAGTAGCATGGGAATCATGGCAACCGTGAGATATTAAGGCTACAAAAGCTCGACATTAATTAGAGTTTGGATCTGCCGACTTATATTGAAAAACAGAGAGCAAGATGACCGGTAATTTCCGGGAAGGAGCCTGAGCTCATTCAATAATGCACAGGTAATTTCGAGGAAGGAGCCTCAGCTGTTGCTGTTAGCTGACGCGACTTAAAACAAATCGTATATCATCCTTACAATTCACAGGTTCAACTTTTCCCAGTCAGATGTATCATGGGAAATATCTGAGTGGCAGGCATGCTCTGGTGCGTGATGGATTCAAATTTTGTTTGTAGTGTCGAACGAATTTCAGATGAGTGTAACAAAATTTATCAAGCATGAGTGCCACACATTAAATAAACGTTACTAGCTATAGCATTAAAAAGGTTAGATGGATAGGTTAATAAGTGGTTGAGAGCTGTTTAGGCTAGTAAAAGATTTTAAGGTCAAAGTCATTAATTAAGGCTAATGGTTTACCTCCTATACTATCATTAAAAAAAATGAGTAACTTCACAAACTAATGATCCAAGTTTTCTTTCAAATAGATAGTCTCATTTTAAATTTGATATTCACAAAGGAATGATCCAAGTTCTCTATCAAATGGATATTCTCATTTTTAATTTGATATTGTGAGTCCATGTATATTTATGTTATTATGTATTTTTATTTGGGGAAGGAATGTAATATCGTTTTATTTTTTATTTTTTTAAAGTTTTGTGGAGTTTATAAGTTATTAGGTAGTTGTCAAATTCCTGTAAAGCAAACCATTCAGAGAGATTTCATTTGCTTGGCAGTGCTGCCAGGCCGTGGTTTCTCAAACCAAAGGTTCGCCCAACAACAAGTCACACGACACTTAACCAAAAAAAAAAAGTTATTAGGTAATTGGAACTTGGGAGGATAGGCTGTGATTTTTCTCCATGTTCAAATATATATTGAGAAAGTCTATTATATTATCATCACCATGACACTAGCTTTAGCTTACTGGTAGTCTTTTTTTAATTAAAAAAAGAATATAAGAGTGGTAGGTAAATGTGGATACGCACAACCAACTAGTTAGTTTTGGCAAAACCAGCCACTTAGTTTTGTGAAGATAGCGGACTGTTAAACAAAGGCTAAAATATATAATCTTATATCATTGTTCATAACAGATTGTTAGAATTAATATAAGCACAACACAAATACTATTTAATAAATAAAAAAGCAAAAACAAATTATTACATGTTTTGCATTTAAGCATAATAAGATACCAAACCATGAAATGAATCTCTACTGTACACTTGTTACACTTGTTACATCTAGATTAATCTTGTTGATCGGCTCAACCAAGTTTAAAATCTGACATAATATCTTAATACATATAAACCTAATAAAAAGGTGGATACCAATGATCAAATTTTAAAAAAAGTTTTAATTTTAATTTAAAAAGAAAAATAAATAAAATAATGAGATCATGGATAAGAATGATCAAATTTGAAAAATAAATCCTAATTTTTTTTAAATTTAAAAGTAAATCTTAATTGCAATTTAAAAGATATATACAAATATTGCAGAAACTGACTACAGAGCTTTGCTAGAAAAACTACAAAGTTTTGCATAAATGTCCATTTTAACTTTACACTAGGATAGAGTCGAACTCTCTGAAAAAACTGACACGGATTCGAATTTAAACACTTGTAACATTCGAGTTGGATACAATGTTTGAAATCGGTAAAGTAAACGAAGAAATCAAGATATTTTATGGTTATTAATTGTTTTTTGAAATTTGCTTGATCGGTTAAAGAACAAGATATTCTTTTTCTTATTTGGTATCTTTCACTAATATCATTCATGAATAATACATATACTTTTAGTTAAAAAAGAATTTTTATTTTGTGAATCATAAAAGTAAAAATGTTTTTAATTGAAAAACATTTCAATAATAGAGATGTTCGGAAAATGTCGAAAATATTTCTATTTTAAATAAAGTTTTTGGATTTTTTCAATTTGTCTCTTTCATGAATATAACAAGTTTTTGGGTTTTCTCAATTTGTCATTTTCATAAATATAAATAATAAGTAATATTTTAATTTAAAAGCAAAGAAGTTAGATATCTTACTTTTATTCCAGATAAAGCTTTTCACTTTTGTCAACAATATTCATATATAAGTAGGAAAGGTAATCAATTTGCTTCACTAAATCATGTAACGACAAGGCCACTAATAATATTAAATAAGAAATTTATATTAAAATTAAAATTCTATTATAATTATTAAATATTAATGAATTATTAAATATTGAATTTGAAAATAAATTCAATTAAATATTTATTTTAAAAATTGTATATTAGACTTTACCAAAATCAATTTTGATTATTATAGTTGGTATTCTTCGAGATGTAAGAGTTTTCTAGGGAGCGAGGAAGATGGTGAGCTGAGAGGTGGGAGGTTTTACGAGGGTTTCAAGTTGCAGGGACTCTCGGTTCTGGAAAGAGGGGATAGGGGCCTCAGCTTGTTTCGTAGACCAGGGGGTCTGGCTTGGGGATGAGTGAGCCCTTGGACGGTGGGGCAATGCTCCTTGATCAGAGCTCAGAAATGGAAACATAGATAGGTAAGGGTAAAAGGCTAATGTCCGATACCCAGCTGGGGGAGGTTGGGTAAGGCACGGGTGGATCCAATAAAGAAACTATGTCAAAGGAAGCAAACAAAAGAATGGGGCAATGTGTGCGAAAATAAAAAATGGTTCCAAAGCTTCAGATCAAATCATATTGAATAAGGGAAGACGTCCACTATATGAAGGAACATGCGCTTATAGGTAAGTTTGTGGGGATTTGGCCCACAGAGAAGACTTTAATGTGGTGGATACACACCACCTGGAAACCACAAGGCCATTATGATCTGCAAGTGGGAGAAAAAGGCTTCTTTGCGGTTATCTTTTTTAATGAAGAAGATAGAACTAGAATATTTGAGAGCGAGCCTTATTTCTTTAACTTTGCTAGCGTGTTCTTAAGACCGTGAAAAGAAAGATTTAACCCAAAAAAGGAAAATCTCATAATAGCCTCGGTCTGGATCAGAATGTATTCCCTTCCGACAGAATATTGGTCAGAAGAAATTCTAATGGACATTGGGAACATTCTAGGAAATTTTGTAAAAGTCTCAGAGAAAACTCGACAGAGAAGGTACACTTCCTATGCCCAAATCTGCATAGATATCTTCACATATCAAAGGATCTTCCAGACAGAATAGATTTAACATGGGAGGATGAGGATTGGTTTCAAGCAATCGACTATGAAGAGATCCCGTTCAGATGTAGGCGATGTCATGAACACGGGCACCTGTTCAAAGACTATCCAAAGAACAAAAAACAAGAAGGAATGAAAGAACAAGAAAATCAAGATTCTGAGGGGTTCACCCCAATCCAAAATAATAAAAGATTAGCCAAGAAGTCCAGTAGGTCATCCAAGAAGTCATCCAGCAGAAAAAAAAAAGAAAAAAAACATGGATCCAAGCACAAAGATCCAGCACCAGTAGACCCACGAAATGTCTCAACACCAACAGACCCAAGGAAAGGAACAACACTAGTACAAAGAAGATAAGATTCAACACCAGCAAACCCAAGAAACGGATCCAAGCACAAAGATCCAGATCCAAGAAGAGCATCAGGAAATGAAAGAATACAATAACAAGACACATGAAGCGAAAGAGGAAGAAATGGAGATAGGAGATCTAGATCTGTCTGGGCTGGAAACAACTTGCTTTGTGAAGACCCCCGAGAAGATACTCCCACAACAGGTTACATTACTAGAAAAAGTGATAATCAAGGCCAAATCAATGAAGTTTATAGGGGTCTCGGCAGAACCCCTCAAAGATTCGGAGGGAAAAAGAAAAGGTAAGAAAGAGAACCGAGGAAGACATAATAATGTGCAAAGGATCCAAATGGTTGGGGCTCAACTGGTGGCATCAGGGAAATATCCAACCATAGATGCGGCCCTTTCTCCTACAACTAAATAAGTTTCCAATGCGGATCATATCCTGGAATATAAGAGGCTGTAACAACACCCTGAAGATTCATCTTCTAAGCAGAAATATTGAACTAGAAAATTCAGGAGTAATTTTCTTGCAAGAAACAAAATGCTCGGAGATGGAACTGAAGAGCATAGGAGGAAAAGTTTGGAAAGGATGTGAGGCCATTGCAGTGGATGCTAAAAAGGGAGCTGGATGTATTGGGATTTTCTGGAATCTAAGAGAGGTTTCTCTCTTTGACTTCTTTGCAACTTAACACTCTCTTTTTGCAGCCTTTCACATCTCAAGCACTAGTATATAGGGATTCATGACCAATGTGTATGGCCCTCCACGGGAAGAGTAGAAAATGTAATTCCTGGACTCCCTAAGGATGACTAAAGGAATGTTGGAAGGAAAACCCCAGATTCTTGGGGAGGAATTCGACCTGATCAGGAATCTTGAGGAAAAAAAAGGTGGGATAAGACAACTAAACCCTATCAACGAATATTTCAATGAAGTTATCGACAACCTTGAGTTGATAGATATCAGAACAAGTAACCATACCTTTACTTGGAATAATAAAATAACAGGAGACAGGGGCATAACTTGTCGGCTAGACAACTTTTTGGTTTCATAGTTCATCATGATGAACGGGGGAGAATTGAGGGCTTCGGTACTCCCATCAGCCGAATCAGACCACTGGCCTATCAAGCTGGAATGGGAAAATGTGGGGATTATTCTGCGCATACCTTTTCGTTTTGAAATTTTTTGGCTAGTCCAGGCCGACTTCCCTGAAAAATTAAAAGAATGGTGGGAGGAAATACCAACCATCAGGGGAATGCAAATGTACGAGTTCCAACAAAATCTTAAAATCCTTAAAATAAACCAATAAATGGAACAAATAATCTTTTGGTAACATCTTTAAGGAAAAAGTGGAGCTGGACGACAAAATAAAAGAGGTGCAAATCAAAGGAATGCAATATGGTTTCACGACGGGCATTCGGCAGCAAGAAAGAACTCTGATCCAGGAATTTAGCCAAAGAGAACATCAGGAGGAAATATTATGGAACCAGAAAGCTAGAGTGAAGTGTCTCCAAGAAGGAGAGCGAAATACCAGTTTCTTCCACAAAGCATTCATTCATCACCACCAGGGCAACTGTATGACTAGATTGAAAATGGAAAAAGGTCATATTCCCAAAACCCGAGAAGAACTGGAACTCACCCGGAATTCCTATTTTGCCAAAATTCTTGAGGAACTTGATTGGGAAAGGGATGTTGCCCAGTGGGAGGTTCAGAGGCACATCCCATAGGTCATAATGGAATATCATAACCTATTAATGTTGAAACCAATTGAGCTGGAAGAAGTCAAGGATGCAGTCAAGAAAATGGAAAATGATAAAGCCCCGGGACCTGATGGGTTCACCATCAATTTCTTCCATGCCTGCTGGGATTGGCTAAAAGAGGAAGTCTGGGCTCTGGTGGAGGAATCTAGGAAGATGGGTAATATTCTGAAAGCTCTAATCGTAACCTTCTTAGCAGTTATCCCTAAAGAGATAGGAACAGAAGACCCTAGAAAGCTCAGACTGATCACCTTATGTAATGTCATATACAACATCATCTCCAATATTATAGCCAACAGGCTACGTCCTCTGCTTCCTCTAATAATCTCTCCTGAGCAGGCAGGGTTTGTTGAAGGAGGACAAATTTTGGATGGCATCATCTTGATCCATGAAACCATCCACTCGGTCAAAATCAGGAAAATCCCAGGTATGCTTTTGAAGTTAGATTTATATAAAGATTATGATAAACTAAGCTGGAAATTCTTAGTAGGGATACTTAAGGCTTTTAGATTCTCTGATCAATGGATCAGGTGGGTCATGAATCTAGTTACTTTGGCCTTCTTTTCCATTTTAGTTAACGATACCCCCTCCACACCTTTCCAGATCTACCAAGGAATCAGACAGGGTGACCCTCTATCTCCTTTTCTGTTCATTATAGCAGCTAAAAGTCTAGGCAAAATGTTCAATAACCTATGCTTGGAGAATAAGATCAAAGGGATATCCATTATTGAAGAGATGGAACGTCAAACTCATCAACAGTTTGTAGACGATACGATGCTTATGGGTCCGTCCAGGGTTCAGGAGGCTCGAGGCAACAAATATGGGTTGGACACATTCCTAGAAGCTAGCGGACTTGAAATTATTAAGGTCTAATCCTGGGTTTACTTCTTCAACACTCTGAAATCACGAAAAGGAATACTTTAAGGATTCTAGGATTCTCTGAGGGTGGGATCCCTTCCAACTGTTTAGGATCTCCACTTGCAGAATTGACCATTAGACATGTCTCTTGGAAGGATCTTCTGGACAAACTTAAGAAAAAACTCTGTCAATGGATGTACAGAGCCCTTAACTTCCCAAGCATACTTACTCTAGTTAAGTTTGTCCTACAGGCGATGCCACTTTATCTATTCTTAGTTATGGAAACTCCAAAATATGTGATTAAGTAGATTAGGAATATACAAAGGAAATTTTTGTGGGAGGAGAAGACAACCACATGAAATGGCCATTGGTGGACTGGAAAACTGTATGCGAACCCAAAGATGTGGGAGGGTTAGGTCTTCGAGACCCTTTAGATACCAATAAAGCAATGGGAGCTAAGATGTGGTGGAAATGGATAAATCATGAGGAAGAACCCTGGGAGAAGCTATGGAATGCCAAGTATGCACACCATTGGCCGAAACAATCACTAATAAGATTTGGGGAGGACCTCCCAGGTTCCAGCATCTGGAAATCATCCCAGGAAAACCGAAACCTCATCCAAAGACACAGTTTTTGGGAGGTAAGAGATGGCAACTCAGCTCAGTTCGTCAGCGAGGCTTGGAACCAAGAAAAATGTATCGAAATTCAGGACGATGTTCTGAATCTTATAGCCCATCTTTAGCACAGCCAGGTAAAGATGGTGAAGGAATTTTGGGACTTCGGGTCCTCTAAAAAATTATTCAGGACATGAAAAAAGAAAGATTGGCGGAAAAAACTGGCACCTACAGAGGACATTGAAGATTTCTACATGGACCTTTGTTCTAGGAAGATGCCTTGGCATGAGGGCCTAGATAAAATAAGATGGGGATATTCCAATATTGGAAGGTTCAACATAAAAGAGGCCATAAAGGTGTTGATTGAAACTCACAGGCTGGAAAAGGAAGCCAAATGGAGGAAAATTTGGGGAGGAAAATGGTGGCCCAAGAGTGCAGCTTTATGCTGGCTCATTCTCAAATGTTGAATTCTCACATGGGATAACATACAAGTCCGAGGGTTTTCGGGACCTTCAAGATGCAGTATATGTGAAAAAATCATTGAAACTATAAATCACCTGTTGAATGAATGCCCAATATATACCGCTATATGGGAAAGAGGAACAAGGTTGTTTAAAACAAACCATAGACACATTGGAAGACTTGACATAACTGTAGCGGAGTGGCCAAAGAATATATTCAAAAACAAAATAGTGAACATAATATGGGAGCTATTTCTGGGCTTCGTGGTCTGGGAAATTTGGAAAACCCCTAACTTAAAATTTTTTGAAAACAAAAAGCATCAGGTTGAAGAAATATGGGAAATATTTTTAGAAGCTCATTTAAAAGAAAATTTAACTCTCACCTCTTGGACACAGGAGGATTTTTGTGGCAGAAGCATAAAAAAAAATCCTTCAAGGACGGGGAATAAGGAATTTACCTATGAACAATTCTCGGCCCAACAAATTGATCAAGTAGATGAGTAGCGCTGACTCCTGGCAAAAACCTTCGATGGGCGCCTTCAAGTTGAACTTCGACGGGGCTGCAAAAGGGAACCCGGGTCCTGCTGGTTTTGGCAGAGCGATTAGGGATTCACAAGGAAGAATCCTTAGTATCCATGGGGGAAGCTTAGGCACATGCACTAATAATCTAGTGGAACTTGAAGGCCTTGTAAATGGGGTCATGTGGGCGATACAGAACCAAGAATCCTAGTGATATCGGAAGGGGATTCAAAGGTGGTCATCAACATAGGAAGAAGGCTTACGAACGGAGTGTCCATAAGTAAGGTTTCCAGAAATTGGAGGTGGGAGTGCAGGTTAACAATTCTTACAATATGGATGAGGGACACTTCGACACATTTTTTTTGGCATGTAAAACAAAAAGGGAGCGGTGTGGCGGACGCCTTAGAAAATGAAGGGGTTAGCAAGGACAGTTACTTCCATGCAAAGGAATTCGTCGAAAAAAGGGATGGTCCGCTATGGGAAAAATGTGAAGCATTGGCAGGGATCGATGCCAGATAGAATGATGTTGGCCAGCCTCAACAGCTGTCCACTCCTCATCCCCTGAGGTAGGATAAATGCACTCATGATCCATCTCCTTCAGTGACGACTGTCTCTCCCTCCCTCACATGTGCTCCCCCCTGTCCTCTCTGGGTATCCTTTGGACGACCACGAGATCCGGAATGCAAGAGCCCCTCTCTCCACTTCCGTGTCAGGTACGAAGGAGGATGACGAGGCACCTACACCACTTGGGATTTATTTCGCCCAAAATTGGGTTAAGGCAAGGATAGATGGGATGCAAGTGAAATATGCAAAGGGGGTTGGTGGCATGCGCGTCTGCTACGACGAGGCCAATATGGAGTCGGGTCCTCAATTATAAAATCGCCTTATTTCATGCCTGCGAGGTATGACAAGGTACAAGGGTACATACCTTTTAGGCTCACTGATGGGGAGATTTCGAGTCTCTGTACTCAGCCTGTCAACAATAGTAAGTCCCACACCAAGCAGCCTTTAATGAAGGATAATATGACCAATCTCTCGCACATAGAGAAGGATTTGATCAAGATCAAAAGGATGTGGAACTGTAAGGCATATGTTTCACAAGGAGAGAAAAGGAAACATCCATCGATGCAAATGAGGGACGATTACATAATCAAGGTCAAGGGAATGGCTATATATTCTCGTCAGGATGGTGAGAGGATAACCAAGGTCGAGCTTAGCTTAGATCATTTTTGTGTGTAAGGTCCCTGTATTTATCAACTCTTTGATAGAATGGCTTAGCAATGGTGGGGGAGGTGCATCCAGGGGCAGAGGGGAAGAGTGGTAGGGGGGAATTTACCCCAGGTCGGTTCCTCGAGAAATAATCCACCAGTGGAAGAAGGCCCAACTCCCGTGACGTTTAATTAGGGAGCTCAGTATATGGCTGAAACCCCAGCAAGGGTGGAAGCCATTATAGATGTGAAGGAAGTGGAATTCATTTGATAATATGAGACCCATCAAGGGTGACCTTTATCTACCAATCCATTTTCGATGGTGCATATCCTATTAGCTCGGGATATTCGACAAAATCTGCAATTGGCACATGGAATTCGAGAATCTCTTTCAACGATCAGACAAGGGAAGCAAGAGTTTTTCGTGGGCTTCCGAATCCTATGCTTGATTGCGGGAGATATGCTGGGAATCCTAGGGGAGAATCCCTAAGAAATGCCACCCTCTCTCAATGATCCTCCGCAGAAGTAAGGCCCGGGGCTGGGTAGCACTTTTGGACTTTCGCCTGTTTTTATTTCTGCGTTCTGTGATCGATCGTAGTTATCTGGATATCTAATGCATATAATGAATTTTGTTTTGAATGTATACGATTGTAATATTTTTGATTGGGTTGGAATAATGAACAGTGAAGACATCACCAAATATCTGTCTCTATGCAGATACTGGGGTGTGTAACATCAGGATTTTTGTATATGTAATCGCTTTGTTATGACTGTAATTAGCATGGGAAAGGGTCTGGATGAAAATAACCTAAGAGAGATAAGGTGGGGGGGTGGGGGGTAGGATTAGGGGCAATTATAGTCTGACTTATCTGAAGAAGTTCTTGATCCAACATGGCTCTTTCAGCTGGTTGGGACCAATTGTATACTATTTCGGTTGCTTTAGGAGTTGGTTAGGAGGAATGGCTATTACATTTATGTTTTCCTAGCAGTGGTGCTAGGTTCTTATTATGTTTCTTATTATTAAACCTAGTTACAATAGGATGTGTGTCTTAACTTGAACTGCACCTATATTCTTTAGGCACAAATGTTTTATGCATTTGTATAGGACAAATACCTATGTTTCTTTATTTTAATCATGTCTGTAACTACACCAAAAATCCATAATAATTTTTATTATTATTTATCTCATAGTTTTACCCTATGTAACAATATTATGCATATAGTAAAATTCTATATCCAACTATTACAACACAAAATCGATAGTGACTCCATGATACATCCATTTTGAGCATACATTACTAGCTTACAGTTTTATTTAGTTCGAGGTTCTTATGTTTGTACCTGTCGTTTTAGTTTGCAAGAAGTAGTCTTAAACTTGTTTTTCATGGAAATGGAATTTTCATGTTTTCAATTGTTTTTGGCCCTCTGCCCTCATACCCTACTTAAATACCAGGGATTACGAGGCCAAAGGGTCTTACTTAGATTCTTAAAGCTAAATCATATCTTTACTTGTGAAATGTGCAGGTGTTAAAGTCGATGGAGGATTTCCCTTTGTAATCCTTATACACTAGTGCCAAAGGTGAGGTTCTAAGGGAACCCTAACTTGACTAGAGGATGAACACAAAGGTTGTGACCAAATATTATGCAATAACCATGTTATACTATGGTAGTCTAGCCAGAGATTTAAGTGTAAAAAATATCACCTCGAAAATGATTTTAGAACAACTATAGGTTGAAGGGTAATATTTTAATTAAAGTGGAGGTAGGTGGGGGTTTTAATGTGGTCACGTGGAGCCTCCAATGGAATGCTATCCAGCTATCCAAAAACCCTAGCTAAAAAGAGCTTGGGTTTAAAACTTTTGTTTTTCCCTTACATTGTTTGTAGTAAAGGAGAGTGGAGGCTCTCAGCCACTCTCGGCCCTTCCTGAAGAGAGAACGTAACTCGTTCAGCCATAGTTGGTATTCTTGTAAAAATTTGTTCTATGTTTGAAGTCTCTTCAAGTTTCTATGCTATGGATTCGATCCACAGGTGAGATGTTTTATGGTTTAAACTTATACTTTTATTCTTTGGTATTTGAGTTCTAAAATCTAGGTTCTTAACCTCTGTGTATGTTTTTTTGACAGGGGTTTTTGAGCAATTGTTTTCAAGATGGATCTTGATCTACAACATTCACTCAAGGTCGAAGGTACCTTGTAAGACCCATGACCTTGGAAAAACCTGCAGTCCCAATGATGCTTATGGTGTGAAAAACAAAGTGAGAAAAACGCTGGAAACAAAATTGATTTCTTCTTAGGTTTTGGATTTGTTCTTGAAGGTTATAAACATCCTTCATTATTTAGTATGGTATACTTCTTGTTTAAGAATTTTGCTTACAACATTTAATGTATAGAGTGAAGGTTTAGATTCTTTTTTGACTTAGACTGTAACGTCCGTGAGAGGGTTTGCAATGAACTCCTGTTGTGTATAAATTTAAGGCAGTATAGCCATTTTGTATCTCTAAATTGGTTTAAATACTATTTGAGAGAACCCTCAGTTCCAACCGTAGCTAATTTCATTGTAAATCTTATTTTTCTTCTCTGTAAGATCAAGGTTTTTGATTAATGGCATATGCTAGTTATGTTTGATACTTTGTTTACTACTTATGATATATTGAACTTTATCATTTGGAAATTTTCTTGTAAATCTTTATGTTGATTGTTAAAGGGTTGTGGTCAGTAAATCTGTGAAAAAAAATGAAAGGATGACGACTTGATATGAATATGTTTTATTGTGTGCGATGGAAAGTTACAGCCCACTCTAAATTGGTTTTTATATTTTGCTTTTCTTGTATTGCATGAAGATGTTCTTGTAGAATTTGTTCTTTAATATGTGAAGTGTAGTAATTTGCCGCTTTAAAAGACAAAAATGGGTTTTAAAATTGTTTGTTCTGATTATTGTATTTTCATTGAAGAAAGAGTTTATTTTTATTTGGTTCTTAGTTTTGGAACTCGACATTTCTAGAAATTTGTACATAAATGGTTTCTACGCTCTTGTCTTATAATATTTGTAAATGTTTGTTAAAAACAATCTATAATTTATATATCTTACTTATAATCTATTAAATAAACTTGTATACAGAGTTACTGCATATAAGCTTTTAGGAGGGTTTCTTAAACTAATTAGGTGAGAGTAGTTATGACTTTGTCTTATTATTACTGAATCAAAATGTTAAATCAATTTTTATATATATTCTAGTTACAGAATACCTTTATAGGATGCAACTCTCTTACCTGTAACAAATTCCTTGGATGTTGTTTATTCGTTGTAATATAATACTTTTACTAGAAAATTTATGCAGGGTTTTTAATTAGGAAAAGGATTTGACCTCTGGAATGATTGACTCGATTATTGTCTTATAAGTTTTTAACCCTAAACGGTTTATAAATAAATAACTTATTTCGTTTTCTTTTAAGGAAAACTAAGCCTCTCGTCTAAATAAAGGAATACCGATAAATTTATTTAAATAATAACTCTTTCAACAAATATATATATTATTATGAAATTTACTCCATGGGTATTATCCCTCAGTTGTAAACGATAACGTTTTCTTAAAAAGAACAAGTGCTAACTATAACATATTCCTTATTTACTTTAAAACTATAATAATCTTTAATTTAACCTTTTTATTAAACTATGAGGTTTAGAGAAGAAACCTAAATAAATATTGAATACTAAATTTTCTATGTATACCATGCTTAGTCAAACGAAATAGATATAAGAATTGTTTTAGATATGATAACCTATAAACCTTTCATTAAGTAAATACTCTATAAATATTGTAACATTCGTAAACTGATAGGTTTATAAACAAAATAGATAATATCCTACTTATTATAGAGAACTGATAATAATTCTGGAACTCATATTCGAAATTTCCTACAGATATAGACATAAAACAAATTCACAAATAATAGACAAAGTATCTTAGAACATGGGTAACTCTAGAGGGGAACAAACACACAAAGAAGACTGTTCCTACCAAATGTCTCTTGAAAGAAGTCAAGATCACTTGCTTTAGGACCCCCGAGCCTGTTCACTGAACCACCATGATGAATATGTTATGTAACAACCTACACAATATTCTCTACAACTTAGAAAACTCACTTGCAGACTTAACTCTCAGCAATTTCACTTTAGCTATCCTCTCATCAAATTCCTCTTGCCTACCTAAATTTTCAGTTTTCAGCAAATTCACAAGGCTCTAATCACTTGGAATAAAATGTAATGAGCCTCCAACTCAATTCGATGGTTTTTATAAGATTCCTTGGTCTTTGGGTCAATTTTTCAATTACATGAGCCACCTACTTAGTTCTTGTTCTCAGGGAACATGAGCACAATTTTAGGGATGTTACATCCTGCAACAGTTGAAAGTGAATGCTATTTCTGCCACTTGTCATTTGGCCTTCTACAACAGATCATTCCTCCTAGTGGGTTAGTGAACACTCTTTAACAGTCTTATATGGATAGGTGTCTCTTATTTTAATGATTTAAATAAATAAAATATTCAATTACAGTCATCCTTGACCCCCCCTTGGTCATTAACATAAAAATTTACAATAACTTTTAACATAAGTTTTTCCTCAAAATAAAAATGTTTTTCAGTTCTAAGTGGGTTACAACCTACCTCCCCCCGCCCCCCCTGGCCTCCCCTTAAGTTCAACATCATCCTCAATATTGCTTAAGTGTCTTCAGAGTCTTCTTGGAACAAAATTGGAAATGGCTCTCACATATGACTCTCCAATTCTTAGGTTGCTTCATCTGAACTAAGGTGCTTACATTGCACTTTTACCTGTCCAATGGGGCGATTTTGGAGAAAAAATTCTCACTTGTCAAGGATATAGTCTGGTTCCACTTGAAAATATCCTTTGGGTTCTACCCAAATAACATTTCAATTGATCACATGAGTAGCATTGTGCACATACTTTTTCAATATGGAAATATGAAATACATTATGTGTTCTAAGATTAAGTGGCAAAGCTAACAGATAAGTGACTGGTCTAGCTCTTGCCAATATTTCAAATGGTCCACAATAACTGGTTTCTAATTTAGCAGAACTCCCCAACTTAAAGGAGCACTTTCGGGGTTTTACCTTCAAAAAAAAATGCTCACCTACTTGGAATTATTTCTGAGTTCTTTTAAGGTCTTCATGACTCTTTTGTGTGTCTTGTGAAATTTTTAGATTTCTTTGACCTGTTTCACTGTTAGTTCTAGTTCTTTTAACAAGTCAGGTCCTAACATCAATCTGTCAACCAGATTACTCCATGAAATGGGAGTATTACATTTCCTACCATATAATATTTCAAAAGGACTAAGTTTAGCTGAATCTTGATAGTGATTATTATATGCAAACTCGACTAAGTGCAAAAAATATTCCCATTTCTTTGGATGATCTCTAACATACATCCGTAACATATTCTCTAGAACTTGATTTACTCTTTCTATTTGTCCTTATGTTTGCGGATGATAAGCAGTACTCAAATTTAATTTAGTATCTACTCCTTTAAACAATGGCTTCCAAAAATTACCAATAAACTTAGGATCTCTATCATAAATTATTACATTCTAAATTTTGTGCAATCGAAAAAATCCTTCATAAAAAATGTTAACAATATTAGCAGCCTTGTAAATAGTTTTAACAAGTATAAAATGTTCTTCCTTGCTTAATTTTTCTACCACTACCGGAATCATTTTGCTTTTGATTTTTAGGTAGCCATGTTATAAAATCAAGACTGATAATTTTCCATTTCCAGCCTGGAATTGGCAATGTTGCAAAAGACCTGCTAGGTGTCGATGCTCCTCTTTAACTTGCTGGAATTCTATACACTTAGCTATATATTTAGCTACTTCATTCTTCATATTAGACCAGAAATACTATTTTCTTAGCATTGTAATCATATTTTGATAACCCAGATGTCCTGAATAAGGAATTTTATGTACTTCATTTAAAATCAACAATTTAATTCCTGGTATCTTAGGTACATATAGTCAGTTTTTAAACAACATTAATCCTTTTTCGTTCAAACTGAAATCTATTTTTACATCTTCATATTCATTTTCTATAACTTTTGCTCTTAGATTTTGACTTTATTTATCCAATTTTACTCCTCCCAATTTATCATCCAATTCTGTTTTGTAGTTGCTAATGGCGTCTATAAAATACAGTCTTGCATTTATGCTTAAGGCACCAACCACTTTATTTTCCTTTGCTTTGATATGTTTGATCTCGAAATCATATTTGCTAAGGAAAGCTAACCATCTTGATTTCCTTTCGTTCATATTTTTTGATCAAACAAGTATTTCAACCTTATGTTATCAGGAATTAATAAAAATCTTACCGATTAGAAGTTGACGCCACATTTTCAAAGCATATATTATGGCAACCAACTCTAAATCGTAAGTAGCATAATTCTTTTCATGTGTTTTTAAATTTCTTGATTCATATGATATTACGTGACCTTCTTGTGTTAATACTCCACCCAAACCCTCATTGCATGCATCAGTGCACACAAGAAAGTCCTTGTTTGGGTTCACTATTTTTAATATAGGTGCAGTAGTTAACAATTCCTTTAACTTATTAAAACTTTCTTCACACTTTAGATCCCATGCAAATATTTTTTTCTTTTTTTGTAAGGATGTTATGTGATTCGCAATCTTCGAAGATCCTTCTGTGAATTTCTATCAATAACCTATAATCCCCATAAATGATCATACATCCGATATGTCTTTAGGAACAAGCCATTCTATTATTGCTTTTATCTTATCTGGATCTACTGATATTTCTTCCTTGGATATCACATGTGCTATATATTGTATTTTATCTTTAAAGAATGCACATTTATGGAATTTAGCATACATTTTATGTTCTCTTAGAACTTGTAATATTATCTGTAAATGTTCATCATGTTCTTCTTTTGTTTTTGAAAAAATGAATATGTCATCTATGAAGTCGAATACGGATTTATCAAAGTACTTACTTAAGACATTGTTCATTAAACACACAAAAGTTTTTGGAGCATTCGTTAGCCGAAATGGAGTAACTACAAATTTATAATGCCTGTATTGGGTTCCGAAGGTAGTTTTAAAAATATCTTCGTCTTTAATTCTGACTTAATGATAGACAGATCTCAATTATATCTTTGAGAATATCGTTTCTCTGCGTATCTGATCGAACATATCATCTATGTGGGGAAATGTATATCTGTTTTTAATGGTCATTTTTTTAAACTAGCGATAATCTATACATAAACATAATGTATTGTCTTTCTTTTTAACAAATAAAACAGGTGCCTCCAAGGGGATACGCTTGGTCTTATATAATTATTATATATTAGCTCTTGTATTTGTAGTTTAATTCATTAAGTTCTAATATGTTCATCCGATAAGGAGCCTTTGAATTGGGTACATCTCCTGGTGCTAATTCAATAGTAAAATCCAATTCTATTTTTGGAGGTAATCTTGGAATCTCTTCCAGGAAAACATCTGAGAATTCTTGTAATATTGGAATATCATTGAATTTTAACTTATCTTCTTTATTCATATGTTCGCCATTCATTACATGTACAACAAAAACTTTACAGCATTTCCATACAACCTTTTTCATTTCCAGGTATCCCTTTGACTGTAACTCTTTCTCCTTTATCATTTAAGCATGTAAATGTTTTCTCAAAACAATTTAAAACTATTTTATGTTTTTCTAGCGAATCCATACCTATTAAAACATCACAAGACCCTAGCGGTAGTACATTTAATTTCACTTGAGTTTTGAATTGAATTATAAACATTTCACAATTTTTAACATAGTTCACTACCTTTCTTTTGGTTCTTGTAGCTAACTAAACGAACCAATAATTTTCAAACATTTTTAAATGTAAATTGGATTTTTCTTCTATACTAGGTGACACATAGCTTAAACTAGCTCCTGGGTCTATCAAAATAGAAACATGTTTATTCTGTATCATACCTTCTATTTCCACCATGGATATTTGGTGATCATTCTCTTGATTCTCCAAGGCTGCATTAATTCTAGGCATTTCATTTACTACGTCACCGACCGTTTCTTCCTCCTTAATGGTATGTACATTGTTGAAATTTCTCCTTATGTTTGGAAATTTCTTTGCACAATGAGGTCCCTGACATTCCCAACACTTCACAGGTTCTCTTTGTTCATTGTTTTTAACATAATTATTAGGCATCTCTTTGCCTTTTGGTGTTGTAATGTTTTGATGTGTTTTACTTTTAAAATCTATTCCCTGATCATTATTCTTAGAAACATTTCAGGAAATTATTCTGGAAGCTTTTGTTAGGCTAAAATTTTCTTCTCTATTCAAAGTTATTTGTTCTTGGGTGAAAACTTGAGGTTGGGTAACACTTACGTGAGAATCGGGTGCCAAACCAACATAGCAGGAGTTGTTTGGCTGAATAAATATATTTATTCGACCGAATAATTAAGTTATTTAGCCGAATATTTATAGTTTTTCGGCCGAATAACTAATCCTTTATTTGGCCGAATAAACTTTAACGGTAACCATTTAATTTGAAGGAATAGATTGCCGACTGGTAATTTTTATCGGCAATTCAATAATTATTCGACCGAATAACTAGTTGGACGAATAGTTATTCGGCCGAACAACTATTTGGCCAAATAATTTTTTACCATATAAGCTCAGCTACGGGCTCATTTTCATTGTTTGGCCTGCAGTGATTTGTCGTTGTCTAGTCACCCGTCGCCCCACCTGTCTCGTTTCACCACCCGTCTCGCCACCTGCCTCATCCTTGTCCACATCACCCAACTGTCTGACGTGTGCATCTGCCATCCTGTCACCCCTTATCGTGGAGGTCTGTTCGGCGTGGAGGGTGTGGAGGTTTGTCCGGCGTGGAGATCTATCCGTTGAGGTGTACGTGGTCTTCTCGTGGTGTGGTGTTGTTGTGCTACCTCTTGGGTGTGAGGTAAGTTTTGAACTTTTATACTACTACCATTAAGTGATTGTTTAAACTATTATGTGCTTGTTTCATATCATATTAGTAAAGACATAATTACAATGGTAGTAAGGACCGAGTTGAACAGCTCTTCCCATTTGGACAGAGTTGAACAACTCTGCCAATTTGGACAGTTTACTTATTTTAAATGATTTTAATTAAACAAAATTTAACATAAAAGTTGAAATCTGTTAATGTTTTTTCTGTTAATATATTTTTTGATTAGCTTATTTTTATTCTAATTCTTATTTAGCTATGTACAAATGGACATAGCTGATCTACTCTGTTCATTTGGATAGAGTTGATCGGCTCTATCCATATGGACAGAGTTGAACAACTCTGTCTAGATGGATAGAGATGATCAACTTTGTCCATATGGACAGAGCTGATCAAGTCCCTATGTAAACAATTTATATGACAGTTGAAAACAGTATATATGTCAGTTGAAAAGATCTGTCCATTTGAACAGCTCTTCCCATTTGGACAGCTCTACTTATTTTAAATGATTTTAATTAAATAAAATTCAATATAAAACTTTAAATTTGTTAATTTTTTTTTGTTTCTATATTTTTTAATTAGCTTATTCTTATTCCCAATGTACATGAAATTTTATAGAATATTTAGACAGCTTTGTTTAAAAAAATTCCATAAATTTTTAATTACCTTATTTTTATTTTCTATGTACATGAAAATTTATAGAATATTTAGAGAGCTCTATCCAAAAAAATCCATGGCTATGTAGGCTTAAATAACTCCACCAGTATGTAGCATTTCTAAATGATATTTAAGCCATCTAGACATTTAAGACTGTACAGGTTGCAGCTCTGTCCAAATTGACAGTTCTGATCAGCTCTGTACAAATAGACAGAGCTGATCTGCTCTGTCCATTTGGACAGAGTTGATGAGCTCTGTCCATATGGACAGAGTTGAACAGCTCTGTCCAAATGGATAGAGCTGATCAAGTCTCTAAGTAAACAATTTATTTCTGTATGTTTTTTTGTTGCTAGGGAACATGATTTCAAAACCTTTTCATTTTACTACCCTGAGTTACAACTTCAACTGTAGTGTAATAACTATATAGTTTTGTTCTTAACCTCTACTATTTGCTCTAGTCCATAAAACTACTAGCCGAAGTATAAGTCCCATGGCACTTTATGAATATCTTAGTCCATGATGCATTGCATTAAGTAACATTTCCATTTCATGCTTTTCTGAAACATAGAGAGAAAATGTTAGATAGATAAAGGCAAGTTTAAAGAAATAATTGCTTTATCTTCTTATGGGGATGGAGACCAAAGCAACCAGAAGTTTAATGTAAAATGATAGGGATAGGCTGGACTAATGGGGGAAATCCATATGTGTATGTAGTCAGTCCCTAGATGCTTGCCTTAGTCCAAGCTGAAATCTATATGCCCTTGCCATTTGATGTGATAAATCCATAAAATCACAACAACTGATTGATAGCGGTTAGTTGATTCACTGCCCTTACTCTTCATTTATTTATACGACTAGAGGCACTAGGATATATAATTCATTGTAAACACTCCTGATCCTAGAAGAAGGGAAGTGGAAGTATTTAAAGATGAGACACGAAGAGAAGGCAAGGAATAATCTAGAAATACTTTCTCCCTATGAGATTCTGGGATGAGCTAGCTAATTCACCTACTATTTAAGTTCAGTTGAAGAAAAAGAAGCTCTATCTATATTTAATAGTGATGCTCTCACTAACAATTCTATAATGACTAAATAGCTAGTAGCCAGTAGTAGTGTCTTTCTGTAGAGTAGGTAAGTACTTGCACTTGCCTTAGACTATATTTTATACTTAGCAAAATGTAGTTCATGCACATGTAGTTAAAGGACTATTAAATAATATTAGTGATATCTAGGTCCTTATTGAAATATTAGTTTTTATAGTTGCTAGGTCTTTGAAGTTGATTAATTAACATGTAGAAGGTTAAGCCCTTAGTGATTGACGTATTATGGCTCTCAAACTTCAGGCCTGGATATTTAGGCCTGACACACTATCTCCTTGCATTTTCCACCTCTTGACTTGCAAAATTGTTTAATGGATCAACATGTTTGGCTTCAAATTACTCTATGTTTCAAGTTTTGGCCTCTGAACCAAAACACATTTATGGCATGTGCTGGGGTCAAACTTTTATACAACGTGCGTAGCAACCATCATATACCAATATATTTAGTGGATTTAGGGATCTTTCTTATCACGAAGAAGCCTCATTGCCTTTATATATGTTATTTCTCCATACCACCTTTGTTTTTTCTATTTTTATTACATTGAAAGCTTAATTTTAATAGTAGCTAGATCTTTGAAGTTGATTAATTAACATGTAGAAATTGATATTTGTGTAAACTTGTAGATATCATAACCAATGGAAAGAGATCCACCTTTAAGACAGAAGCGTAGGAGGTCATCACATTCTTCAGGTGTTGGTGTCCAAAATGAAAATCGAAGATTATCGACTTCACCTCAAGACTCAAGCCTATTGTATAGTTCACATTCATCTGATCATCGACGTATCGATAGTGGTAGAGATTATTCCCCCTTATCATCTATGGGTGAATGTGGATTTCGACCTTCTGTACGGGAGACAAGTGTGAAAGCAAAGCAAGGTTTGCAAGAGGCTCGTCATCATACACAGGGTGGCGAAGGTCGAGCAAGGACACACTATGTCCAGCTAGCCGAGGATTGTACACCCATTACGACCTATCCATCACATTTACTAGACGAGATTCCATGGGAAAGTGGGATTCAACAAACAACTCTTAAAAGTTGTAGGGATCACTATGAAAAGCTACAAAATGATCTTTCTAGTTTGGATCTCGCTCCAGAGAACAAAAAAAGTATAGAGATGGTTTTTTTATCTTTACAAAAATTCATTGAGGTATATGAGGATCTTGGACCAACAACAGATGGTTTTGTTTCCTTGATGCAAAGAAGAAAGGCAGAAGTGATGGGTCCAGATAAGTGGGCTGTTGTGAAGGAAAAGGTGACTAAAGAACAGGCCAACTCAATGTTCAAATTCGAAGAGGGCCTAAAGCGGAATGCATTGATAGTGCAATATTTTAAGCACCTTGAACTTGCACATTTTTTATATGATTGGTTTCTTGCAGCCTATGATCGGTTGCCATGGAACGATGAGGTTCCTAATTATTTTGCTAGGTTTTTTTATGCTGAGTTTTTTTTAGGAATGAAGTCAGACTATACTGATATTCATTCCGAGTTTTATGGAGTTGGAAAGGGAATATGTACAATCGAAAAGGTGCCCTTAGAGATCCTAGTACTCTTCGACCTCCACCTCTGATATCTTGTCCACCTAGGATTGTGACTTACAAATCAGAGATGGAGCCCACATCACAAGTTGGGACAACTACAAGGCATAATGTTGCCGAAGGTTTGACTTCGGCGTTTGTAGGAGTTGATGTTGGATTGAATCGAGAGAAGGCTCGTGCCACTATTTGGCAAAATTTTGTTTACAGAACAGATGCTGAGTTAGATTGTATGGGCATTGAAGATCTAAAGGCCTATGTGAAGCTTTGCCGTAATATAGCTTCGAATAGAATATCTAATGACACATCAAGCATAAGAGAGGTTTGTGTACTTTCAATCTATTATTTTTTTATTCATTATGAATTAAATTTTTGGTTACATTATATCTATGTATGATAAATTATTTTTTGATGTATAGTAATAAATATGTTACATAAATGTTTATTTTTTTCAGTTTTCCCGATTGTTAAATGAACATAATTTTAGAGTCTCCACTAGTCAAAATGCTGGAAATGTAGAAGAGCATATTGGAGAGGTATATTTACAATTTACACTTTTAGATTTATGTTTGAAAGGTATTTTTTTTGTTTTTAAATTTAACTATGTATCTTATTGTTAATTTGACTTATTTATGTAGGTTTCATTAGATTCGAACTTTTTAGATGATTTTCCATCTATTGTGAGCTAATGTTTTATTTTTTTTGTTTTTTAAGTTAATTGCTAAGCTTAATATTTTTTACTTTTACTATGAATTATTTATTAACAAAATTTAAATTTTAAGGGAAGATAACATATTGAAATTGGAGGTGAAGATATAGGTTCTTTGATGGATATGGATATTGGCACCGAGGTGATTTTGTTCATAATTGAATTGTTTTTTGATATATATGTTTAAATAGTTTAAATAATGTTTGACATTTGTAAATTGCTTTTATATATGTTGAAGCTTGGGTCTCTTCAATCTTTTCTCGGAAAAGGAAAGACTCCATTGGATGATAGTGTTGGAATTGTAAGTTTAATATTTTTTTTATATAGTTTAAAATAGTATAAATAATTTGTAATATTTATAAATTGTTTTTATATATGTTGTAGCTTGGGTCTACTCCACCTTTTAGAGGCAAAGAGAAGACTTTGTTGGATGACAGAGAATTGGAGGTAATTTTGTTGATAATTGAATTGTTGTTCGATATATTAGTTTAATGTTTTAATGTTTTGATTTTGGTTTAAAGTTCTTTAAATAATTTATGTTATTCATAATCTATTTTTATACATGTTATAGATTGTTACGAGTCCAAGGGAAGACCCTGGTTAAGGATAGTGGTGGAATTCTATTTAGAGAATTATTTACATTGTTTTTTTTATGTAGATATATATGTTGTAGTTGACTTGGACATGGAGGAGCTTAATTTTTGGATTATATACATGTACTTTGAACTCACATGTACATGATTTTTTTTTGGATTATATACATGTACATTTATATTACATGTTCATGATTGTTTTTTTGGATTATATAAATGTGCATTGACCTTATATATTTTTTTTGGGATTATATACATGTATATGTAAAGGTTAGGAATGTTAAGAAGTTTTGATAGGTGCAAATATATGAATGTATGTAATTTATTAAATTAATGTTTCTTGTTGAGAAGTTGAGAGTGATAGATATGTTATGAAGTTTTGATAGGTGGAATATTAGGAGTGAATGTTTTGATAGGTGCAATGTTAGGAGTGAATGTGGAAATAGGGGAATGTTAGGAGTGAATGCTTTGATAAGTGTAATCTAATGTTAATAATGAATATATGAGGAATGGATATGAAAATGGTAATGTTAGGAATGTTAGGAATTTTTGATAGGTGCAATGTTAGGGGTGAATGTGGGAATGGGGGAATGTTAGGAGTGAATGTGGGAATGTTAGGAGTGAATGTTTTGATAGGTGCAATATTAGGAGTGAATGTGGAAATAGGGGAATGTTAGGAGTGAATGCTTTAATAAGTGCAATATAATGTTAAGAATGAATATATGGGGAATGGATACGGAAATGTTAATGTTATGAATGTTAGGAAGTTTTGATAGATGCAATGTTATGGGTGAATGTGGGAGTGGGGGAATGTTAGGAGTGAATGTTTTGATAGGTGTAATATTAGGAGTGAATGTTTTGATAGGTGCAATGTTAGAAGTGAATGTGGAAATAGGGAAATGTTAGGAGTGAATGCTTTGATAAGTGCAATATAATGTTAAGAATGAATATATGGGGAATAGATATGGAAATGTTAATGTTAGGCATGTTAGAAAGTTTTGATAGGTGCAATGTTAGGGTTGAATGTGGGAATGTTAGGAGTGAATGTTTTGATAGGTGCAATGTTAGGAGTGAATGTGGAAATAGGGGAATGTTAGGAGTGAATGCTTTGATAAGTGCAATCTAATGCTAATAATGAATATATGGGGAATGAATATAGAAATGTTAATGTTAGGAATGTTAGGATGTTTTGATAGGTGCAATGTTAGTAGTGAATGTGGAAATAAGAGAATGTTAGGAGTGAATGCTTTGATAAGTGCAATCTAATGTTAAGAATGAATATAGTCAGAATGAATATGGAAATGTTAATGTTAGGAAGTTTTGATAGGTGCAAGGTTAGGGGTGAAGGTAGGAATGGGGGAATGTTATGAGTGAATGTTTTGATAGGTGAAATATTATGAGTGAATGTGGAAATAGGGGAATGTTAAGAGTGAATTCTTTTATAAGTGAAATCTAATGTTAAGAATGAATATATGGGGAATAGATATGGAAATGTTAATGTTGGGAATGTTATGAAGTTTTGATAGGTGCAATGTTAGAGGTGAATGTGGGAATGGGGGAAAGTTAGGAGTGAATGCTTTGATAGGTGCAATGTTAGGAGTGAATGTGGAAATAAGGGAATGTTAGGAGTGAATGCTTTGATAAGTGCAATCTAATGTTAATAATGAATATATGGGGAATGAATATAGAAAAGTTAATGTTAGGATTATTAGGAATGTTATGAAGTTTTGATAGGTGCAATGTTAGGAGTGAATGTAGAAATAGGGGAATGTTAGGAATGAATGCTTTGATGAGTGTAATCTAATGTTAAGAATGAATATAGTCAGAACAAATATGGAAATGTTAATGTTAGGTATGTTAGGAAGTTTTGATAGGTGTAAATATATGAATGTTTGAAATTAATGTTAGGTGCAAATATATGAATGAATCTTAGGAACGGTTAGGAATGTTAGGAAGTTTTGATAGGTGCAAATATATGAATGTAACAATGAATATAGGGGAATGTTAATGTTAAGAATGAATATATGGGGAATGTCATGTTATGAGTGAATGTGGGAATAGGGGAATGTTAGGAGAGAATGTTTTAATAGGTGCAAATATATGAAAGTTAGTTAATGTATGATTGTAGATGTAGTGTTGAGAACTTGAGAATGTTAGAATTGTTAGAAAGTTTTGATAGAAATATTTTTTATTATTAAGGTAAAATTAGCTACTTGATTATGAATTTTAATATTTTTTATACTAAGGTAACATTATCAATTTAATTATTATATTTATTTTATGTTCCTTACAAGAAAAGAAAATGAGCACTACAAAAAAAACAAACTACAAATAGTATTCCTATATAACCCCCCTAGGATTTAAAGAAATGTGATGAAATGGATAATGAGAAACAAAAAGAAAGACGTATAGAGTTACAGGGAGAATTCAAAAAGTTAAGGCCTTTCATGTTTGATGGAGAATTTGAGGAAGCGATAGAATCCTGGTTGTTAAATATGCTTCATGGCGGAAGGAGGCTAAGAGTGTCAGTAGCATATGTAGTAAAGAGTTGAGTTGGAAATTTTTAAAAAAATTATTGAAAAAATGTATATGTCAGAACGATATTATGATGAGAAAGCTCAATAATTCAATGATTTGAGACTAAGATTGTTAACCATAGAATAATTTGTAACTGAGTTTGTAAATTTACAACGCTATGTACCATATCTAAGAGTTGAAAAAGCTAAGGTATACAGTTTTATCAGTGGTTTACTCCTAGTGTATAAGGAAAATATTGTGTTTGAAATTATTCAACAATGGATGAAGCAATTAGAAAGGCCTGGTTGTGATACCATTTGTTTAAAGAAATATCCAAATTGAGTAGAAGTTGGAAGAATAAAAAAAATGAAAAGATAGATCAACGTAGGAAAGGATTTAAACCCACACCTTTTGGAAAAGGAACAAGAGGTTATATTAATAAAAATTACAATAGGCGAGGTTCAACCAATAGCAATGGGATAAAGAGTATCGAAACTTCCAATGGAGGATGGAATAGTAACCTGTAAGCACATTGCAGGATGCTTGTACTATGAATGACATAGCCAGAAATATCCCTATAGTTAATATTTCTTTGGAATATCGGCAAGTGGACCATCAATCCACCATGTTGGAAGTAGAAGGTAAAGTTTTGAATATATATGTTTCAATACTTATCGATTCAGGGTCTAGTTTAAGTTACATTGCATCAAAATTAGTTGAAAAGTGTAAACTTAGTAAGGAAAAACAAAAAAATGCATGGTTGGTATAGCTGGCGACAAAGGTAAAAATGAAAGTTACGAAAATAGTTAAAGATTTGTTATTAGGTTTTAATGACTTGGATACCTTAGTTAATTTAAATATACTTCTCCTAGGATCCTATGACATTTTGATAGGTATGAATTGGCTAGAATCTCATAAAGATTTTATCGACTATTTGCATAAATTTTTTAGCAGTATGGATGAGGAAGATAAGTATCATACAATGAATGAAATTTATAGACCTTTATCTACACGATAAATTTCAGCACTACAATGTAAAAAGTGTATTAGGAAAGGGTGTCAACTTTATGGCATCAAAATGAAAGAAACTGAGCCCGAAAAATAAAAAATGGAATTAGAACAATTTCCTATTTTAAAGAAATTTGAAGTTGTATTTTGTGATAAGATATCGACACTAGTATCATGAGCTCCATATCATAAGAGTATCCCATAATTAACAAAATTAACAATACAATTACACGAGTTGCTATGGACAAGGGATATATTAAGCCTAGTGTATCTTCTTGAAGAGTACATGTTTTGTTCATGGGTGTGTTAGTAATATGATAAATTGTAATGTATTATTATTGTTTACTATCATGCATGGATAAATTATAGTTGATGAATAGATAACCAACCATTGATGGTAGATAACTAGAAGAACACGAGCTAAATTAAATTCGGCAGACGAAAATTTGTCCGACCGAAAATTTTGTTTGTTTGTTTGCGTTGTAAATAACGGTTTCGTAACAGAAAAAACATTGTTTGGTCGAGCCATTGTTCAGCCAAATAATTATTTTTTCGAATAACCTCTGAGACCTGAAACCTGCACAATTTTCAGGTTTCTCCATTTTCGGAAGGTAAAATTGATGCCTTATACTACAAATCGACTGTCGGACTTGATACCATTAGTTTCGTCATTGAATCTACTTTCTATAGGTATAGATTTTGTTGTGTATAGGTGAGATCCACTGTTTTTATTTATTTTTGTTTCTTAACATGTGTTGAGTTCTGTTTCATCTCTTTCAACATGCGGGGAAATGGAAAATATATAACTTTAAAAATACACCACCTAAAAAATTGAAACAAAAATAGTGCGCTTAATTGAAGTGTCTACTTCAAAAGGGTATTCATATATTTTTAAATTTTATAGTCAATTGCGAGAAACGTGGCGCAACCAAACACATGTTGAAAATCGACAAGGTTTCCCCATTGATCGAATTCAAATAAATATTATAATTAGTGTATAGATCCGTTGGTTACAAATTTATAGTCATTGCAATAGTATATTGTGTGTAGATTGTCGTAACATATTTTTTTTTTGCAAAACACAAGTTTAACAATGATTTTAGTGGCATAACCAAACATGTCTATTTTTTAGTCCTTTCATTTTATAAGGACACGCTGTCAAACATTTTCTGAAATGACATATCAAATCTCAATAAAAAAAGTTGAAAAATTTATTAATAGAAAGCTAACATAATTCTCTAAAAGTTTTGCTTTTACTTGAAAGTGAAATTCTAAATGAAAATATCACTTTCGTTTGCCCAAAGTTGAAAAACATGAAAAAATCAAATTTATTTTCTCATAAAACCCGCCAAAATAGACACCCATCTTCATGGATTCACCCTCTTTTATTTTTCCAGTTAGGTATGCCTTCTTTCTTGTTCTTTCTTTATTCATAACAGAAGTTGGCATTCCTCATTGCCTCTTCAAGGGTATTTGGATTATCAAATTCAATTTTGTGCTTGAAACTCAGAGGCATACAGCTCTAAAACCTCTGTATATTAGAATTTTTGTAGATTATATAAGGTACAGATCGTAATAAACTTAAAAATTTACTACTTAGTTCCTTCATAAACATTGAACCTACTCTAAGATCATAAAACTCTTTAGCTTTTTCTTCATAATACTGTTTAGATAAGAATTTTCTTTTGAAGTATTTCTTGAAAGTTCTCCAGGTTACATATTTCTCTTTTAGGTTTTTATCTCTTTTTATATCCTTCCACCAAATGTCAGCCTTTCTAGCTAAGTTATAGATGTCCATTCGAGCTTTCAGTCTATTTGAGTAGTTATAAATTTGAAAGTATTTTTTCCTACTCGATACCATGCCTCAGCTTCTTCACCCTTTTCCACTTCTCCATTAAACATAGGGGGTTTTAGATTTTTAAATTCTCTTGATATTTCTTCACAGGGTTTATATTTCGTCTTTATAGGACCACTGTCGCTATCACTACTTTTAGTAGAATATTTATACTTTTCTTTGTGCGACCTTACTTTAATTCCTAAAGAAGTTTTACTTTCACTATCATAGAATTTCAATTTCTTACCTTTACCTTTGTATGATATTGTTCTAGATTCGGTTTCATGTTCTCTTCTTGTGTCCTTGCCTTGATTGTGTATTCTATCTAGCAATATCTGATTTAGTTTCTCTTGTTCTCTTAAGATTCTTTCATTATCTCCCTTTACACTTTGTAATCCAACTGTTAAATCTTTTACAATTTGAATTAATTCAGATAATTGATTATTTAATTCCACATATATGTTACCTAGATTATCAGGATGGGATCCATCTTTAGCAGATGCTTCTATTCCTTCCATTTCTTGCAAAATATAACAGTTTATATTTCTGTACATAAATAATTTTAAAACATAATTAGTATTTTTGTTTTCCTGTTTTGTAAGAGAGTTGAACCAATCTTTAGGTCTAGTGTTTGGAAACTCGCTTTGATACCACATGTAACTACACCAAAAATACATAATAAAAAAAATTATTTATCTCATAGGTTTACCCTATGTAACAATATTATGCATATAGTAAGCTTCTATATCCAACTATTCCAACATTCACCTCCTTATCAAATACTTAAACATCGAGTGTATGACAACACAAAATCGATAATAACTCCATGATACATCCATTTTGAGCATACATTACTAGCTTATAGTTTTATTTAGTTCCAGGTTCTTATGTTTCTACGTGTCGTTTTAGTTTGTAAGTAGCAGTCTTAAACTTGTTTTTGATGGAAATGGAATTGTCATGTTTCAATTTTTTTTGGCGCTCTTCCCTCATACCCTACTTAAATACTAGATATTACGAGGCCAATGGGTCTTACTTAGCTTCTTAAAGCTAAAGAATATCTTTACTTGTGAAACATGCAAGTGTTAAAGTGGATGGAGGATTTCCATTTGTAAGGCTTATACACTAGTTCCAAAGGTGAGGTTCTAAGGGAACCCTAACTTGAGTAGACGATGAACAAAAAGGTTGTGACCAAATATTATGCAATAATCCTGTAATACTGTGGTAATCTAACAACAGATTCAAGTGTAAAAAAAAATCACCTTGAAAATGCTTTTAGAACAACTTTAGGTTGAAGGGTAAGATTTTAATTAAAGTGGAGGTAGGCAGGGGTTTTAATGTGGTCACATGGAGCCTCCAACAAAATTCTATCCATCTATCCAAAAACCCTAGCAAAAAAGAGATTAGGTTTAAAACTTTTTTTTCCGTTACACCATCTGTAGTAGAGGAGAGTTGAAGCTCTCGACCACTCTCGACCCTTCCATGAAAAGAGAACCTAACTCATTTAGCCACTTTTGGTCTTCTTGTAACCATTCGTTCAACATTTGAAGTCTCTTCCAGTTTCTATGCTATGTATTCAATTTGCAGGTGAGATGTTTTCTAGTTTAAATTTATACTTTTATTCTTTTGTATTTGAGTTCTAAAATATGAGTTTTTAACCTCTGTGTACATTTTCTTAACAGGGATTTTCGAGAAACTATTTTCAAGATGGATCTTGATCTATGACATTCATCTGGGATCAAAAGTACCTCATAAGACCAGGGATAATTTTAGGGCGAATTTTAGCCCAGTGGGCTATTTTTTGATGTTTTTCTCCCAAAAAAGACTTGCCATTTTGCATTTTTTGAAGCCCTGTTTCACCCAATTTTGATGGGATAAAATTTTTTCACCTTAAAAATCACCAAATTATTATATAAACGATATAAAATCCTTGGAAATTAAAATTATTTTTGAAAAATATCGCCAATCATTTAATAGTTGGTGTTGTAAGAATTGGTAACATTCAACAACATTTATATACTTTTAAATAAGTATGGTTCCTTAAAATCATCCAAGCGTAAGACCCATGACCTTGGAAAAACCTGTAGTCCCAACGAACTTATGGTGTGAAAAACAAAGTGAGAAAAAATATGGAAACAAAATTGATTTCTTCCTAGGGTATGGATTCGTTCTTGGAGGTTATAACCTTCCTTCGTTATTTCGATGGCATACTTCCTATTTAAGAATTTGCCTTACGACGTTTAATGTATAGAGTGAATGTTTATATTTTGTTTTTCCCTGGATTGTAGGGTCTGTGAGAGGGTTTGTAATGAACTCCTCTTGTGCATAAATTTATGTCATTATAGCCATTTTGTATTTCTAAATTGGTTTAAATTTTGTTTGAGATAACCCTTGGTTCTAACTGTAGCTAGTTTCATTGTAAATCTTAATTTGGTTCTCTGTAAGATCAAGGTATTTCGATTGATGGAATACGCTGGTTATGTTTGATACTTCATTTACTACTTGTGATATTTTGTATATGTTATCATTTGGAAATTTTCTTGTAAATATTTATGTTGATTGTTAAAGGGTTCTGGTCTGTCGACCTGTGAAAAAAAATGAAAGGATTATGGCCTAATACGAAGAGGTTTTACTTCCTGCGAAGGAAAGTTACAACCCACTCTAAATTGGTTTTTATATTTTGATTTTCTTTAGTTGCATGAAGATATTCGTGTAGAAGTTTTCCTTTAATATGTGAAGTGTAGTAATTTTCTGCTTTAAAAGACAAAATTGGGTTTTAAACTTGTTTTTGTTGATTCTTGGATTTTTGTTGATGAAAGAGTTGATCAGTCCAATGTAATTTTTTTGTTTTAAAAACAATGTAACTCTCCTCCCTAGGGTGCATCTTTTTGTCGAAGCAGAATCCAATTCTGAGGTTTTTCAGTTTTGGACCCGACACTACTGCTGGAAATTAGGGCTTTCTACAGAAGTGGAATTTTTCAGTGAGCCCAGGCCTAGATTGATATCTTCCCCAAAATCGGATTTTAGAGATCAAGATCAAAGCATTTGGTTGGACAGAACTCTGGAAAAGAAAAACCCTAATCTGCTCTTGAACCAGCACTACAGAATTTCAGCTCCAAATCGAGATCCGACATTTTGACCTGGTGAGATCTAAATATTTTGTATTTCCATTTGAGGTTCTCAGTTAAGATGTCTTATCATACCAAGCTTGATGAAAATATTGAGGGAGCTGATAACTTCCAAGCCTCGAAATATAGGATCTCCCTGGTTCTGGAAGAAAATGAGTTGGACTCCTACATCCTTGAGGAGGCTCCAGTTCTAGAGGGAGATGAGGCTAAGGCCTTTCATAAGAAGAAGTTGGTTATTGAAAAGAGGATTATTGCTGATTCAATCAAGGATCACCTCATACCATAGGTGTCCTCTCTCAGGACACCTAAAGCTATGTTTGATGCCCTAACCAAACTGTTTGAAGGGAAGAGCATCAACTGAAAGATGACTCTAAGGAACCAGTTGAAGAATGTAAAGATCTAGAATGAGGAGACCATCCAGTCATAATTCACAAGGGTATCCCAGATAAAAGAACAATAGGAAGCAGTAGATGAAGAAGTGGAGAATGCATAAATTGTGATGACAACCTTAAATGGTCTCCCTAGGTCATGGGATTCTTTCAGCCAAGGAATCTATGCTAGGAAGAAATTAGTCAAGTTTAGTAGACTGTGGGAAGAATGTTCTCAAGAAGAAGCTTGAATAGCAGCTTGAGAAGAAAAGATGGGAAGTGAATATCAAGCTCTCACAGTACACTCCAAGAAAGGAAAAAGGGATAATCATCATCACCAAGGTAAGCATTCTCATCAGAAAAATTCATCCAAACTCAGATGTTATAAATGTGATGAAATAGGACGCTTTGCTAGAAATTGTCCCATGAATAAGAATGGATCCAAGAAGAATAAGAACTCCAAAAGAAGACATCATGCTCACACTGCTGAGGATGATGATCCTCCCAGGAAGAAAGTAAAACAAGAAAGTGAAGACTCTTCAAGTGAAGAAGAATATGTTCTGATCTCCGCTCTCACAGGAACTGCCACTCATGGAAGCAAAGTTTGTCTTATTGACAGTGGGGTTTCCAAAAACATGACGGGTTTCAAGGAATATTTTGAGAAACTATCCAAACATAATTCACCCCATAAGGTGAAACCTGGGGATGATTACCAATATCCCATAAAATGTAGTGGTGAGTCCTCCTACAAGCTAGAATCTGGAAAGTCTATAAAAATGAAGGATGTCTTATTTGTACCAGGACTAAAGAAGAATATTCTCTCTATATTGGCACTAGATGCAAGGGTTGCATTTGTACATGGCCAAGTCTTCATGTGGTCGAGAGGAAAGACTATTGACGATGCAATAGTAATTGGAGAACAAGAAGGAGAATTATACAAATTGAAGGGCCATCCAGAATAGGCTTTGGTCCATGACACAGTAGAGCCAAATGAACTTTGGCACAAAAGGCTTGCACATGTGCACTACAGAGCACTACCACTTGCAAGAAAAGTTGTTCAAGGTCTTCCAAAAATTCAAGCAAAACATGAAGGGGTCTGCAAAGGATGTGCAAAAAGAAAGAATACAAAGAAGACATTTCCAAGTAGCGAGAGCAAGGCAAAAGGAAAATTGGAAATCATCCACTCCGATGTATGTGGACCAATGTCATCAAGCTCACTAAGTGGGTATGTATACTATGTTTCTTTTATTGATGATTATTCTAGGAAGTCATGGATTTACTTCATGAAGAACAAAGATGAAGTTTTCAGCAAGTTCAAGGAATTCAAAGCCTTGATCAAGAACCACACAGAAAAGAAGATGAAGACCTTTCGATCAGATAATGGCAGAGAATTCACATAAAATCAATTCAAAGACTTATGCAAAGAATCAGGGATTAAGAGGGAGTTATCCACTCCATATAATCCACAACAGAATGGGGTTGTAGAAAGGAAGAATAGAACTATCATTAAAGTTACAAGAGCAATGCTTCATGATCAAGATCTTCCCATGCATCTATGGGCAGAAGCTGCCAGAACAACGGTGTATGTACAGAACCGTACTCCACACAGAGTACTTAAGAGCAAGACACCTGAAGAAGTCTTTTCTAGCAAGAAACTAGAAGTCGGCCATATCAGAATATTCAGCTGTCCAGTGTACATACACATTCCGAAAGAAAAGATGACAAAGTTAGATCCTTCAGGAAAGAAGGTTATATTTGTGGGATACTTTGAAAGCTCGAAGGCTTACAGAATATAATTCCTAGGATTCAAGAAGATCGACATTAGTAGTGATGTAACATTTGACGAAGACTCAACTTACAACAGATCCAAAAAGAGACTTGCTGAAGATCCTAAAGAAGCAGAAGCACCCAAAATTCATGATACAACCATGAACGAAGAAATTCAAGAAGAAGATCAAGAATTTGAAGAACCTCAATAGTCTATAGATCCACATCAAGAAAATAATCCTCACAAGAGGAAACCTACTTGGGTACGAGAAGCTATCCAAGGTGTGGAAAGATAGGGGCTCTAGAAGAGAATCACAAAGAAAGAAGGAGAACCAGATCCTTCTCTGGGTATGTAACTTTACTATGTGTCTTTATCAATAAATAACCTTCTAATTATGATGAAGCTATAGAACGGAAAGAATTGAAGGATGCTATGATTGAAGAGTATCAATCGATCATGAAGAATGATGTTTGGGATGTTGTCCCAAGACTAGAAGGGAAGTCGGTTGTAACTTCCAAATGGATCTACAAGATCAAGCATGTTGCAGATGGTAGCATAGAGAAATATAAAGCAAGATTTGTGGCTCATGTTTTCTCATAGAAAGAAGGATTAGATTATGAAGCAACCTTTGCACCTGTAGCCAGATACACTTCCATCAGATCAGTACTTGCTCTAGTTGCAGTAATGAAATGGAAGATACACCAAGTGGATGTCAAGACTGCTTTCTTGAATGGTGTAGTGGAAGAGGAAGTGTATGTAGAGTAGCCACTCAGTTTTGAGACACATGACAGGGAGTCTCATGTGTGTATATTGAAGAAAGCCCTATACAATTTGAAATAGGCATCTACGACATGGTATGGCATAATTGACAGCTTTCTATCCAATTTGGGCTTTACCAAAAGTAAAGCAGATTCCAACCTTTACTACAAGGTTGAAGATGGAAACCCAGTTATGCTCCTACTGTATGTAGATGATCTATTTGTAATAGTTGTGGATGGGTTGATTGCTGATGTGAAGAGAAATATTGCTACTGAGTTCGAAATGAAGGACTTGGGTATGATGCACTATTTCCTAGGCATGGAGGTATGGCATAATGCCGATGGAATTTCCCTCGGACAAGGGAAGTATGTAGTATAGATCCTGAAGAGGTTTGGGATGATGGAATGCAAGGCCATGACCACACCTATGGCATCAAACTTAAAGCTATTGAGTGATGCTTCATCAGAAGTGGTTGATGCTACGATGCATCGTCAGATGATTGGGTCTTTGATGTACTTGACGAACACGAGACCACATATTTGCTTTGCTGTGAACACCTTGAGACAGTTTCTAACAGATTCGAGACATGTTCACTTGATTTTTGGAAAGAATATTCTGAGGTACCTGAGGCGTACAATTGATTGTGGGCTCAAGTATGAGGTGAATTAGAATATTAACCTGGAGGGTTATCTTGATTCAGATTGGGCATGCAGTGCCATTGATAGGAGGATCACTTCAGGATGTTGATTCAGTATGGGATTAGGTGTGATCTCTTGGTTTGGCAAGAAGCAATCCTGTGTGGCACTGAGTATAGCTGGAGTAGAGTATGTCACAGCTTGTTTAGCTAGTTGTGAGGCAGTATGCCTGAGGAAGCTATTGTTTGATTTATTTGATCTCCAGATGGATGCTACTTCTATATATTGCGACAACCAGAGTTGAGTGAAGTTGTCGAAGACCCCGATGTTTCATGACAAGTCGAAATATATTGAGATCAAGTATCACTATATCAGGGATGTGGTGCAGAGGGGAGCAGTGAAGCTCCAGTATGTTGCGAAAGACGAACAGATAGCTGATGTGTTGACAAAGCCATTGGCTAGGGTGAAGTTTGAGTACTTCAGGGAGAAGCTTGGTGTTCTTCAAATCAAGGTTCCCTCCAAAGGGAAGTGATGAGTCCATGAGCCATTCTGACATGGTGAGAGGATTGGTTCCTTCCACGGTCAGATGTAAGGGCTGAGCCATTCTGTTATGGTGAGAGAATTGGTTCCTTCCATGTAAGATATAAGTGCTGAGCCATTCTGATGTGACTGTAGGATTGGTTCCTACATGATCAGATATAAGTGCTGAATGCCATTCTTTGAATGGAGGCACCTGGTTAGTTACTAGGAATCCTCAACCTGGGGCTGAGATCCCTTCTGACATGTATGCTAGATTGGTTCCTCGCATGAGAAGATGTAAGTGCAGATACCTTTCGACATGTAGGATGGATTGGTTCCTCGCATGGTCGAATATAAGTGCAGATCCCTTTCGACATGTATGTTGGATTGGTTCCTCGCATGATCAAATGTAAGTGCAGATCCTTTTTGACATGTATGTTGGATTGGTTCCTCGCATGGTCAAATGTGAGTGCTGGGCCTTTCTGATAGGGTTGTGGGATGTGTTCCTACATGGTCAGATGTGAGTGCTGGGCATGTATTTTTGATATGATTATAGGATTGGTTCCTACATGATCAGATATAAGTGTTGGATGGGCTATTCTGACTTTGGGTCAGATATAAGTGCTGGAAGAAGAACAACATGGAGGCTAGGCCTACAATTAACATGAAAAAGGGTTGGCTCTGTAGAAATTCCTATGACGAGAAGAATCATGAGATAGCACCTGTGATGATCCAGTGATGATGATCCAGCAGTGATGATCCATATCCAGTGATGATCCTGATCAAGGGATGATCTAGATCCAGTGACAATAATCCAGATCCAGATGAATATGACTTGAAGACGAAGATGAATTGAAGATAGAGATGACTTGAAGGTGAAGATGACGAGGACTTGATGATGATACAGATGATACAGAGAAGAAGACTTGTGCTAATAAATTATGTTGAGAGAATACCTTCCTATTTAAGAGGGAGTGTTGATGTAATTGTAACTTTGGAATGTATTCACTTGTATTTCTTATGTATTGTACCCCGATGTTTATTCCAGGATGTGTCTGTAATGTAATTGATTCATGTCATGCCCCGATGTTTCGATCAAGAGTTTCTATAATGTAATCAAGTCATGCCAAGTCAATGTCGGTAACCCTCCTATTGCTCAAGGGTTAAAGTCCCTGTAGTTTCGTGGCACTAGGGTTGTTAGACTCACCTAGTGAATTTGGCCCTAGTAGGGTTTATTCAAGTTGAGAATTAGTATAAATAGAGAGCTAGCCTCTCTATTTATCACACACTCACTCACACTCAGTTGTAGCGCATAGTTGAGGAAGAAGAAGACACTGGGCTAGGAAGAAAGAAGGTTACTACTGCCGGGAGATCATCTTACTGTTTTGGGTTTTACTTTTGGTGTTGATTCTATCTTTGAGGAAGTTGAGAGGTTTTCTCCATTTATGGTTTCCCTGAGGAAAAACATTGTGTTATTGTCTCTTGTGTTTGATTGTTGTGCTTGTTATTCTCTCAGTTAAAGATCATAATATAATGCTAATTAATGTTAAAATTCTAACAATAATATAATACTTTTACTAGAAAATTTATGCAGGGTTTCTAATTAGAAAAAGGATTTGGCTTCTGGAATGATTGACTCTATTACTATCTTATAAGTTTTTAACTCTAAGTAGTTTATAAATAAATAACTTACATTGTTTTCTTTTAAGGAAAACTAAGACTCTCGACTAAATAAATGAATATTGGTAGATTTATTTAAATAGTAAGTATTTCAGATAATATATATATTATTATGAAATTAACTTGATGGGTACTATCCCTTGGTTGTAATCCATAACGTTTTCTTAAAAAGAACAAGTGCTAACTGTAAGATATTACTTGTTTACTTTAAAACTATAAAATCTTTAATTTAACCTTTTTATTAAACTATGAGGTTTAGAGAAGAAACCTAAAGAAATACTAAATACTAAATTATATACATATACCATGCATAGTCAAACGAAATAGATGTTAAAATTGTTCTAGATATGATAACCTATAAAATTTTCACTAAGTAAATACTCTATAAATACTGTAACATTCATAAACTGATAGGTTTATAAACAAAAGCGATAATATCCTACTTATTATAGAGAACTGATAATAATTCTAGAACTCATATTTGTAATTTCCTACAAATATAGACATAAAAAAAATTCAGAAATAATAGAAAAAGTATCTTAGAACATGGGTAACTCTAGAGGGGAACAAACACACAAAGAAGACCATTCCTCCCAACTGTCTCCTAAAAGCAGCCAAGATCACTTGCTTTAGGACCCTCGAGTCTGTTCACTGAACCACCAGGACGAAGACGTTGCGAAAAAGCCTACGCAATATTCTCTACAACTTAGCAAACTCACTTGCAGACTTAACTCTCATCAATTTCACTTTAGCTATCCCCTCATCGAATTCCTCTTGTGTGCCTAAATTTTTCAGTTTTCAGCAAATTCACAAGGCTCTAATCACTTGTAATGGAATGTAATGAGCCTCGTGCTCAATTCAATGGTATTTATAAGCTTTCCTTGGTATTTGGGTCATTTTTGTAATTAAATGGGCCACATGCTCAGTTCCTCTTCTCAGGGAACATGACCACAATTTTAGCGATGTTGCCTCCTGCAACAGCTAGAAAGTGAATGCTATTTCTGCCACTTGTCATTTGGACTTCTACAATAGATAATTCCTCCTAGTGGGCCAGTGAACACTCTTTAACAGTATTCTATGGATAGGTGTCTCCTCTTTTAATGATTTAAATAAATAAAATAATCAATTACAGTCATCCTTGACCCCCCTTGGTCAATAACATAAAACTTTACAATAACTTTTAACATAATGTTTTTCACAAAATAAAAATGTTTTTCAGTTATAGGTGGGTTACAATGTCTGTAAAATGTTAGATTAATTATTTATGCATCTCAGATCAGGTATCCATACCTAAATCAAACATTGCTAGTAGTGGGTATTATTATAACAATTAGTAAATTTTGAGCATAATCATTTTAAATATAGTTATTCTTGTTCTGGGTTCGAATCTTTACAATAGCTTCATTTAATAAATTTAATGTCTGTAAATTATTACCGCCAAAGCTATTCACTCAAGGTGAATCAAAGGGATAAAACTACTATTTTAAACAAATCAACATTTATTTTAAAATCTGGTCGAGAGCTGAAAGACATTATCAATTTTATAATAAATATTAAATACATCATATTAAAAAAAATTTGTTACGAATCAAAATTTTATAGATCTGGAATGATGGATCGGGATCATTTGGATCCGATTAAAATATATCAAAGGATAATCTTCTTATGAAAATTATCAATCTATATATGCTAATAACTCACGATTTCCAAATAATTAGATACAGATTCACAAATGTCCTATCTAATTTATTAAAACTATCAGTCAACAATTAAAACAAAGGAAACCACCATTATCAATGCTACAACATTTAAATCAAAACACCTAAGTAATCACAGCAATGAATATTTCATTTCCCAAGTATGGTTGTAATCCCATCGAAGGATGGAAACCATTATTCTACGCAGAGGAGTCTTATAAAAATTCTATTTAATTTCAAAATAAAATATACATGCGTTTACACTTAAACAGTAAATAACCCTTTTTAACACTTCTATGTGACAATAAGTCCATTTGAGATGGAAACCGAGTGTCTCTAAACATAATCATTCAGATCTAAAAAGGATTCTCACTGAAAACACATACAATTATTTCATAACAATGATTTCAATTGATGAACACAAGATTAAATATTTCTTCTCAAAGATATCAAAGACCCTATGTGTTGTAGAAAGAATCACAACTTTAAACCATATCAAATATAAAAAATACAATTCATAACAATATGGTTGTAAGACCATTCAATGGCATCCAAAATCGATCAAAAACAAAAAAATCCATACTAATTCTATCAAGGTTATAGGTGGTGGTAAGTCCATCTATGATGGTTCCTGTGAAAACCCTTTTAAACCCTAAAAACAAACTACAATATCTTAACGAGGAAACATCTAAGTGCGAAAAGACAGTTTGTGGAAGCCTGGTTCACAAAAGTTGAAATGCAGCCCCGTAACTCGCAACTGCGGAAGGAAGGAGTTCCCATAGATTTTGGAAATGGCAATTACAGAAAGATCGTTGCTAAAAGGGTAAAAGTGGAAGCCCTGTAACTCGCAACCCACAATTGCAGAAAGAAGGAGTTCTTGCAGATTGTGGAATGGGTGATTATGGAAAGATCATTGCGGAAAGGGTAAATGTGGAAGCTTAGTCCAAAAATTTTTAAAGGAAGTTCCGCAATGTGCAACCCACAATTGCAGAAGGAAGGAGTTCCTGCAGATTGTGGAAATGGCGATTGCGGAAATATTATTGCGAAAATGGTGAATGCCGAATCCTGGTTCGAAAAAGTTGAAAGGAATCCCCACAACCTGCAACCCACAATTACGAAAGGAAGGAGTTCCTGCAGATTGCGGAAAGATAATTATGAAAGGTTAATTGCGGAAGGAGTTTGTGGAAGGAGGATGTGAAACTACACCTGCAATTGTGAAAGGAAGGAACGTCCACAAATTGTGGAAAGAATAATAAACTTAGAAGTTTAGGACTGAATAGATAAATGAATTGGAGACTAATATTCATACTTGCGTTCAACGATTGAGGAAAAATTGAAAGAGCAAAGTAAAGTTAAAAATGAACAATGAACCTTGAAAATTTAAACAATTAATTGAAGAACAAGATAATTTGATACAAAAAATCACTTGTAGGTTGAAGAACACCTGATGATATTGTTCCCTTAGAAAAAATATGCATTGCACAACCTTCCATATAACAGTAAAGTATGTATTAGTAACAGAACAAAAACTATGACATATGTATTTAGCGGCACATATGAACTTTAATGGTGTGTGTGTGTGTGTGTGTGTGTGTGTGTGTGTGTGTAAACAATTAATTGAAGAATGAGATAATTTGATACAAAATATCACTTGTAGGTTGAAGAACAGCTGATGATATTGTTCCCTTAGAAAACATCTGCATTGCACAACCTTCTATATAACAGTAAAGTATGTATTAGTAACAGAACAAAAACTATGACATGTGTATTTAGTGGCACGTAGGAACTTTAATGATGTGTGTGTGTGTGTATAAATATATATTATATGGATATTTGAGCTGTGTGAAAAAATGGTATCAGAGCATGGTTACAACACTAGGCCTGAACCGACTCAACACTAAAACTGTTAGTTAAACTAGAAGACTAATTTTATTTTATTTTTGGTTTTATTCTCTTATAAACATGAAGAGAAGGATAAATTTATTTTTGTAGGAAAAATATGGCAGAAGTAGGGATGTCTGTAGAAGAAGAGTCTCACCCTAGAAATCCTATAAACAATGAAGAGGGTAATCCAAGAGATGGTGAAATATGGGTAAACCTTAATGAGAGTCAAACTAATAACCGATCTGAACTGAAAAAGATCTATTAAACAACTAAGGTTTGAGTTAAAAAGGGTTAGGGAGGATAATGAACGAATCCTGAAAGCTCAAGAGGAACTGAATAATATTTTACTAGCTAAAATACATAATGATGAAAAAGAGGAAAACAAAGAATGTGAACATAATATGCCAAAAAACTACACCTTAAAAACGTAGGGGAAGAAAATTGAAATTTTCCAGTCACGGGACTGAAACTTCTAGTGAGGACTCAATTAAACACCACACATAAAAACAAAAAGATTACAGTGAAAGTAGTGATGCTAATAAAAACAAGTATAAACCATATGAAGAAATATCTGGGGAATTTAAAAATATTAAACCACTGATGTTTAACGGTGATATTGAAAAAGGAGAAGAGGTGGAAGCCTGGCTGTCAGGGATGAAGAAATACTTCCAAATTTATAATTAGTCCAACGAACTGAAAGTTAAAATGGCCATATATAATTTACCTGGAAAATGAGATATATGGTGGCAGGATATAAAGAAATTAAAAGAAATAAAGGAAATATACGTAACTTGGAAAAATTTTAAAAATCATTTTAAACAAAAATACCTCTAAGAACAGTACTACAAAGAGAAGAATAATGAATTTTACGAGTTAAGACTAGGAGCTATGGTCACGAGAGAGCTCTGTAGTAAATTTATGAGCCTGGTTCATTACGTACCATACATAATAGATTAAAAGACAAAGATACAATGTTTTCTCATTCATTTTCCTATCAGGTTTAAGGAGCGAATTGAGTATGACCATACGAAGACACTGGAAGAAGCAATGAGAAAAGCAAATTTTTGTTATGACCAGAATAAAAATAAAAGAGAAAGTGTATCAAATTGGAAGACTAAAAGACGAGATAAATTTGATCCATGAAAGAAGAATAATAAATTCCACAAAAATATAGGGAATAATTACAAAGGGTATCAAGGCAAAACTATAAAAAATTTAAATCATAGAATCCTACAGCAAAATAAAGAGAACCTCCCACTACTTTTAATAAGAACACTGCACAGAAGGAACCCTTAAAATGTTGGGAATGTGTTGAGCCACATTATTTTAAAGATTGTCCTGTAAGAAAGAAAACTTTAATGTTCACTCCATTCAGGAATCTGTTACAGTTGGAGGCATGGAGAGGAGTATGCCCAGAATCAGTGCTGCGTTGGAGAATCGACAAGACAACCATCAAACTTCAATGGTCGATATTGAAGGTATGAGAAAAAGTCAACCCATTTCTATACTAATTGATCTAGGTGCAAGCTTGAGTTATGTATCACCTAGGATTGTTGAAATATATAAATTAGCACAAAAAAATTTGATAAGTCATGGCTGGTACAATTAGCCACAGGTACTAAACGTAAAGTCACTAGGTATGTTAAAGGCTATGAAATATTAATGAATGATTTCAATACACATGGTAATATGAATATTTTACCATTAGGTTATTATGATATGTTTTTTTTTAAACAAAAACAGAGTGGTAGATTAAAATAACCGGCAAAACAGCTGCCGGGTGCTTTAACACAGCAGAGCAGAGATTCAGATATCCAGAGCTAATCTATGACCAGTAGAACGGCCTTATTATAGATATTTAGCATAGGAGCACAGAATAGCAGAGAGAAGGGGCGGGAACAGATCTTCAGTTCATCATTTCAAGTCCAATTTTGCTACAGCCTCTTCCAGAGCTGCGAGTCGCTTGCCAAAGTCTCCATGGACATTTGCTTCGTCCTTAAACCCAGCTCGCACTTCGGCTTTGAAGCTTTTCATCTTCCCAGCGGATCCAGCTTAATCTTCTCTTAACTTTCGTAGATCGGCATTCAGCAAATCCCAGGCTTTATTCGCAGCTTTATTGGAGTCGTCCAGTGACTGCTCTAAACCAGACATTCGACCACGGATTCTCCCCAGAGTTGATTCGACTTCTTGGAGTCTCGCTTCCACAGACAGGCCCGAAGAGGATGAGCTATCCGACGCCATGGAGAGCCGAAGGGCCATTGTAGAAGCTCGCTACAAATCTGAATAACCTTCAGCGCAGATTCAGTAGAGGGATCAGGGGCAGAGCACTTCAAAGCATAGGAGGACGGGAATAAAAAGAGCACGAAGGGCGATTCGGTCTCAGACAGCATGAGAGCAGGATCGAGGGACAGTGATTTCCTCTGCAATGCCAGACAAAGGACTGGGAATCTAGGAACAACAGCGTTCTGCCAGGCGAATGAGGACGCTTGACCCTGCTAGGGGACGTCCCATCTTATTTCATTGCAATCCATGTGAAGGATTCCTCTGCATAAACGAGCTCCTTCATTCGCTGCTTTATCTGCCTTAGCGTTCAGCTTTCTGAGGATATGGAAGAAACTAATTGCGTGGAATTATTCACAAAGGGTCTTGATTCTTTTCAAAATTTGAGCTAAATGCACATTGGAGGGTCTCTTTTTGGAGGAGATGGCTTGGATTAGAAGCCGAGAGTCCCCGAAAACTAGTAGTTTGGTAATACCTTTAGTCTTCACGATCCTCAGTCCTTGATAGAGCCCACAGAACTCAGCCTTATTATTAGTCCCATTACCTAGGCCCCAGGCGAAGCAGCTGATCAGGTTGTCATTTGCATCAGTAATAACTCCACCACAACCGGAAAGCTCCGGATTCCCCTTTGCTGTGCCATCAAAGAAAAGAGAGGGAGTATTCATTGCAAGTTTCCAACTGTTAAAGTCATTCTCATCTAGCCTGATTTCCCAACTAGCTAAGAGAGCTTTTGAGGGAGTTCTGATGTGGTGATTGTGGACAAACTGAGCAAGCCAATGAGATTCTTCGGGCTTGAGAGGTGCAATGTTAGCCAGAGAGGAGTTCTGTTCCAGTGCTTCCCCGACTATAGCTCTTGCTTGAGCTGCTACTCTAGAAGGGTGACTTTCCTTCCCCCTGAAGATTCGACTATTCCTTTCCGTCCAAATTTTCCAACAAGTGGCTTTAAGGATCCAGTTCCAGGCTGCTTGAAGGAGCGGTTTCTTGTACAGTAGGAAGGGGGATAGTTGCCCCCAGCTAGAAAGGAGATCATGGATAGAGGACGGGTGAATTATGCTCGGATTAATCCTCAAGGCCAGGTTCCAGACTTCTTTGGAGAAGTTGTAGCCAGCGATGAGGTGATCAGCTGTTTCAGTCTCCATTTTGCACAGAGAACATCTTGAGGGACCTTCCATCCCTCGTTTCTTGAGGTTTTCGCCAGTAAGGATACTGTTGTGGGCCATGGTCCAGCAGAACATATCTATTTTTGGAAAGAAGCAATTTTCCCACAGGCGTTTCCAGATTGCAAGGTTAGGAGCAGCACCAGGGGTTGCTTGAAACTTCTTGTATCCTTCAGCAGAGGAATAAGTTCCAGAGTTACTTCCCCAACCTCTTTTGTCTCGGGTTCCTTCCTTGACAGGAGATTTGCCTTGGAGGAGGACTAAGAGCAGATCCAACTCAGCAGCGAGTTCAGGTGGGGGGTTTCCTAGGTTCCAGCCTATCCAACTGTTGTCTTCCCACTGGGACAGATCCGATAGCAAGGTGATGCCTTTGTTTAATATCCAGTTTCTGATTTGCTCCACTTCCCTGCATGATCCAAGAGGGGTATCTCCCATGATAGAGTCATCCCATACTCTTATAGTTTGACCATCCCCCGGGATCCAGTAAAGGTTACTTCGGAAAGGTTCCAGAGCTTTAAGGCACATCTTGTAAATCGGAGATCCATTTCTTCTGGGGGGGGGCATATCCAAGCATATTTTTATTGGACTGGGGAAGTATTTCTTCCTTAAATCTTTTTTGCTCCAACTGTCTTTTCCGGAAACAATCTGCCAGAGAAGTTTGGCTCCAAGGGCCAGATTTTGAGAGGAGAGACTTCTGACTTGCAGCCCTCCTTCAAAGCGAGGCCTTTGTATATTTTTCCAACTGATCAAGTGGAATTTCTTCTCATTCCCCTTGCCTCCTTCCCACAGGAATTTTCGAAGCATACTTTCCATTTTATGAATGACCAGAGCTGGAGCTAGCATGATGGAGGAATGGTAAATGGGCATACTGTTAAGGACAGCTTTTAAAAGAATGGTTTTACCTACGGTATTGAGCCAGTTAGAACCCCAACTTTGTATTTTCGATTTGATTTTATCTATGATGTTATCCCAGTAAGCTGACTTGAGCTTGTGTTTGCAGATTGGTATGCCCAGGTAGGGGAAGGTCTCCCAGTTCGTTGTGCCATCCATCTCAAGAATTCTGGTTATACCACGTAGCTCTATTGCTGAACAGTTCCAGCTGTATATCTTGCTTTTATGGAAGTTAATTTGGCTTCCAGACACCGTCTTGTAGATTTCCAGTTCATTCTTAAAGTATTCGGCGGAATGAGAGCTCGCTCCTCCTAATAACAATGTATCATCAGCAAATTGAGCATGGTTTATGCTCCGGACACCGTGCACTATTCGCAGACCAGGCAGCGTTTGGGAGTCCTGGCAGAGGTTGAGTTGAAAGCTGAGAACAGAGGCTTGAATGGCGTAAAGAAGAGGGGATAACGGGCAGCCTTTCCTGAGTCCTCTGGTTGCTTTGAAGAAGCCCGAAGGGCGCCCATTTACCAGAGGGCTAATCCAAGGAGAGTCTACACAGCCTTTTATCCAGTTTATAATGGTAGAGGAGAAACCAAATTTGGCCATAACAGCAAACAGAAAATCATGCTTGACACGATCAAAGGCATTTGCTAAATCTAGTTTGATGATCATACCTTTCTCCTTTCGCTGGCAGCTGGAATGAATTGCTTCTTGGACGAGGATGATGTTGTCCAAGATTTTCCTTCCTTTGATGAATCCACCCTGATTATCAGGAATAATTTTGGGCAGAATTCTTTTAAGTCTGGAGGCAATGATCTTGGTGATGATCTTATAACCTGTGTTGCACAAGGAGATCGGTCTAAAGCGGTTGAAGTTATTGGCACCTTTTTCCTTCGGTATCAGTGCTAGGAAGGATGAATTGGTGCTTCCTCCCAGCCTATTAGCTAATTGAGAATGCCGCACCATTTTAAGGAGGTCATACTTTATTATCGACCAGTAGCTGGTGAAGAATCTAGTGGTGAAACCGTCCGGTCCAGGCGCACTGTCCGGTTTCATAATCGATAGGATCTCTTTAAGTTCATTCATAGAAACTGGAGTTGTGAGGAGGTTGTTGTCTTCCTGATTAATGAGGGTGGGGATAAGGTCAAAAGGGTGGGCGTTGGTGTCAATCGGACCCTCAATGGGGGCTGTGTATAACTCTTTGAAGGAATTATGGGCAGCTTGCTTGATGCCCTCAAAATCTTTGATCAGGACTCCCTTATAGTTGATTTCAGAGACTGCATTGTGGTTTTTCCGAGCCTCAGCCTGCTTGTGGAAATACTTGGTGTTTTTATCTCCACTCATAAGCCACATATTTCGGGATTTCTGTCTCCAGTAGTCCTCCTCCATTCTACATGCTGAGAAGAAGGCTTTCTGGAGCTCCTCTTCCTTTCTGAGCATGCTGTCAGTTATATCTGAACCTTCCATAAGGCATTGGTGATTTTCCAAATCAGCTTGAGCTGCCTTTCTTTTTGAAGAGGGCGTTACGAGGCGTTTTGACCACTTTTTCAGATCTGTTGTGAGTCTTTTTAGCTTGGACTCCCAAATGAAGGAAGGGGACCCTTTAAAGGGAGAGGCCCAGGAATCAGAGACAACTTGAAGGAAACCCTCTTGCTGGATCCAAAGGGGGCTGAAGCGGAAGGGGATTGGACCGAGGTTAGGGGCTAGAGACAGGTCTAGCTGGATGGGGTTGTGATCCGAGGTACAGTGAGGGAGGATTTTGGAGGAGGCCAAAAGACCAAGGGTGAGAAAGGAGGAGTGGACAAGGAACCTGTCAAGCCGGGCAGCCACATGACCCGGACCAGCTCTCTTATTTGTCCAAGTGAACTTCCCTCTAGCAGGTTTGATGTCAAGGAGATCCCATCCGAGGATGATATCCTCCACCCATTCCCGCGAGGGATCCCTGACCAGCGATCCACCTTTTTTCTCACTTGCGGCCAGGGTAACATTTAGATCGCCAGCCACAATAATATTATCAAGATGCTGATGATTGAGGAAGGATTCTAGGTTTTTCCAACAGTCTTTTTTTTTTCTTCCGAGTGCAGAACGAGAACATAGAGATTGAAGAGACTTACCAGCTGCCCTGAGGGTCTGTGGAGGAGTTTGGTAAAGATCCAGTGGAGCTCATGGACTTCAGCTTCAAGAGTGTAGAGATTGGTGTCCCAGAAGGTTGCTATGCCTCCAGAGGCTCCTCTAGAGTTGATAGCAGTTCCAGTGCCTTTTTTCCAGAACTTTTCCCCAGCTTGGAGGGCAGCAGCTTCCTCCATTTTTGTTTCCTGGATAAGCAGAATCTCAGGGTTATGAATTCGAACCAGATCTTTCATAGCTTCTTCTTTTAATGAAGACCCTAGACCTCTGCAATTCCAGGAGATGTAGTGCATTAATAACGGTGGGGGGAGGTGGCCCCTTTGGAGGCCGGGCCAGATCCTTTCTTCGATCTAGTGTTCATGATACCTTTCAGTGTTCTTTGTGACCCTTCAAGGATCTCTAAGTAGGAGGCTTCTTCCCTCTGCTTCTTTTTTGACTTTCGACCTCTTGGATTTTTGAAGGGAACCGATGGTAGACTGCATGAGGAGTCCCCTTCATCTGATTCTTCATCTCGATTTGTTTCTAGTAGAAGAGGGTCTGCGCTGGAGTTTTTGAGAGGACTGGCTGGATCAGCCGGGGAGGCTTCCCTTGGATGAGGGATTTCCCCCATTTCCAATGGCTCTTCAATATGGGACGCGACCTCTTTCCCTTTATGTGGGTTGCTGGTTTGATTTTCTGCAGGTTCGCTGCTTTTTCCTGGATCTTTGTCCTGAATGACGATTGGGGTTGATTTGATGGCTTCCTGGAAGGAAGAGCTTGATGGCAGATTTTGCATGTTACTTCCTGACTTTTTTTCATGATTTTTGTTACTGGGTTTGCCTTTTTTTACTTTTTGCCAGCCCTCATCTTCATCGTTGGCTTAGATTTGGGGGCAGTTTCTCTGGAAATGGCCATGCTCGTGACAATGCCGGCACTTGAACGGGAGCTGCTCGTAGTCCAGCTTTTGGTAATGATGCCAGTCTCCGGCTTTCAGCTTTACTGCTTCAGGTAGCCTAGCTTCCAGGTCAACCTCCACACAAATCCTGGCGCATGAGTACTGTCCTTTGTTCTCTGCTTTGTCTATGTATTTCCCAAGGGCATTCCCCACTTTTTCGAGGGTTTGGGAG
>LPNX010907329.1:0-104743 GCA_001517045.1 Pseudotsuga menziesii
CAGTTATATTAATGTTGATGAGTCTTTATATTTATTAGCATGCTAAATGATTGATCTCACTGGGCGTTTGAAGTGTTTTGATCTTGGACAGGATCTACCACTTTGGAGAAGGGTGTGAGCTCGGTTGCATCTAGCTCATCTTCAAGATCACAAGTTTTTCTTTTAACATTGGTTTCTTTGCAGGATCTACAGAAACTTGGATGTTTCCAAGAAGAAGGCTTTAAGAGTCTTTGTTTGCTTCAAGTTCCATCTCATAAGTTCTTCTTTAAATTCTTTTGGTTACAGGTTACTTAGGAAGCCCTAGTTTACTTCTTTCCATCCTTTGGATTCCCTTTCTTTTCCTTGTTTGGCTCGCCTTTCCTCCTTCCTTTTCGCTGCCCTCTTTTTCCTCCTTGTGGACAGCCCTCTTTTGACTGTTCGCTGCCCTTTTTTTTACTGTTTTGCAGCCCTCTTTCTTCTCTTTGGACAGCCCTCGTTTTACATAGTTTTCACCCATTTTTTTTCATGCTTTGGACAGCCTTCTTTTTCCTCCTTGTGGACAGCCCTCTTTTGACTATTCGCTGCCCTTTTTTTTTACTGTTTTACAGCCGTCTTTTTGCCTTTGGAAAGCCCTCTTTTTCACATTTAGGACAGCCCTCTTTTTCCTCCTTGTGGACAGCCCTCTTTTGACTGTTCGCTGCCCTTTTTTTTTTACTGTTTTACAGCCCTCCTTTTGCCTTTGGACAGCCCTCCTTTTCACATTTAGGACAGCCCTCTTTTTCACCTTTTCTCTCTCCCTTTTCTTGGTTTTTCTCCTCTCTCTTTCCCTTTCTTTCACCGCTGGTTTTTACCCTCCTTTTTGAAAATTTAGTTTGTAGTTTGTCTTTAAATTTTTAAGTAACATATAACGTTTGAATTGTTTAAAGCTCTTATTTGCAGGAAGAATTGAGAAAAGCCCAAAGGGCCTTAAGCAAGCAAGGAAGCAAGCAAGAACAAAAAAGACAAATCTTCCCTCTTCTCTCTATCCCTTTCTCTCCATGTTCTTCCAAGGCAAAGGAAAAAAATAAAATCCATCAAAATTGTAAAAATTAATAAAAAGCGAGTGGGATTACGGCTCCCACACGCTTCTTCCCCCATTTGGGGGAAGCCTGTATCGTCTCATTGTCATGCTTTTCATTTTTGGTTTAAATTGTGAATGATAGGATAGGGTAGGATAAGCTGCATAATCATAATCAAATAGTTCATGTTTTGATTAATTCATTATGTTTTGAAAATGAAGTAAAAGTATTGATTTGAGTGTTTGATTAAATATTGAATAAGCTCTTACTGTATACTTACCCCCTTGCTTTCCCGATTAGGGCCCTAAAAAGCCTGAAAGAGACTCTTGGGTAGTTAGATTTTTTATGTTCTATGTCTTTTTCAAGTTTAACAAATTAAGTAAGACTCTTGAACTTGCAGTAACACAAGTCAAGAGCACTCTCTATCGGAGAGCATTCATAGAACTGCATATCCCTGCATTAGGCATCTTAGATTAGATAAGTCTCTTGAACCACTGTCATAAGATGGGGTCAAGAGCGCTCTCTGCCGAAGAGTCCTAATTAATTAATTTAATAAAACTTGCAACTCACATCCATTTAATTAATTAACCCCCTTCCCCCTTTGCCAGAGTATGCTCTGACCGATCTTCGATCGGAATACCCAGAAACGGCATTGGATCTCTAAACCCCACAAGAGGAATTTAACTAAAACTTTTCCTTATAACCAACGCACCGGCGTTGTTCGATAAATACCGAGGCATGTGGGCAAATTCCAAGTGTGGGCGCCGGGCTACCTAATCTGGGCACTGGTAGTTAAGTTATTGAACACTTACCTTTGACCCCAGACAGGTCCGTCATGTCTTCGAACGGAGCCACTGAAGGTATTACCGGTTAGGACATCCAGCCACCATAAGCAAATATCACAAGCAAAAAACTCTTAAAATATACCAAGAGCACTCGCATCACCTAACATTCACTAGCTTGATTTCTAGACTTGTGTTTAATTCTTTAGCGCATTTCATCTTCATTGACTCCATAAGGCACTGGTCCTTTTTAATTTTCATAATCATATTATTTGATCAATGGTCTATGGTTTATCGTAATTTCTTTCTTTGAATGCACTATTAAAGTCTAGAATTTTTGCTCATCTTTGTAATCTCTTGTTAGCAACGTGGATTGCTTTTGATTTAGTGAATTTTTGCTCATCTTTGTAATCTATTGTTAGCAACGTGGATTGCTTTTGATTTAGTGTCATATTCATAATAAACAAACACTTCAAATCATAATAACTCCTAAAACAACACCCATCCGCATCCGCAACTAATCAAAACACTTTAACAACTTTAGAGCCATAGAAACTCTTTTGTAGGGACTACCCCCCTTGGCTTCGTTAGGAGTTAGCCTAAACGGAGGAGCTAGGAGTAGGTGACAGTACCTAGCTCTGTGCTTGCCCCCAAGGTCACACCTCTCCCACTTTCTCAAGTGAGGAGACAGGTTTCGAAAGATTTTTGCTGCAGGGGTGCAATCGGCGGACAACATGCTCATGAATCAAGAATGAACAGGTATGATGATACTCCAATAGAAAATAATTTTAAATCATAGTTACATGTTACTAGAGGTAGAGACAGAGGAAGAGATAGTAGCATAGGAAGAGGAGGTCGAAGTGCTAAGCACAGTGACAACAAAAATGATTCAGAATCTATAGAGAAGTTATGCCAGAATACTCCTAGTGTAAGGGGAGTACCATGAGAACACGATAGCCAAGAAATCAAAGGTATGATAGATCTAAAGTTCGATGTTTCTAATGTAATAATTTTGGGCTTTTTTTTAACAAGTGTTGGAAGAAGCAAGCAGATACTAGTAAGTTTTCTACACACATCACACATGAGACTAAAAATGAAGAGAAGCCTATGTTTTTAACTGGTAATATCACCCAGTAAAGTTCAAAAGATATATGGTTCTTGGAAAATGCATGAAGCAACAAGGAATTATTTTTAAGTCTAGATACAAGCATTCACTTTGAAGTGAAGTTAGGTAATGATAGTAAGGTAAAAGTTAATGGTAAAGGTGTAATTGTTGTATATGCCAAGAATGGTAAAACAAGAAAAATTCATGATGTTTACTATGTTATTGGTTTAATGTGCAATTTATTAACTATTGGACAATTATTAGAAATGAGTACAGAGTGTTCTTTAAGAACAAGGAATGCATTAATTATGACAAATATCCAAGTAAGAAGTTGATAGCGAGAGTAGAGATGACAAGGAATAGAATGTTTCCGCTGATTATGAGAAATGATTTGACTAACTCTTTGAATAATTTTAAAACTAAGTGTTTAGATCAATCATGGTTATGGAATTTGAGGTATGTGCATTTACATTTTGGTGGCTTAGATTTGCTATAGAAAAAGAAGATGGTAAAATGGTTGCCCATTATTGAGTAGCCAACAAGCTCATTTGAAAGATGCATATTGGGAAAGAATCATAGAGCGAAATTCATTTCTGGATTCTATACAGAGCAAAAGCATCATTAGAGCTGGTATACACAAATTTGTGTGGACCGATGCAAACACCCTCTTTGAATGGTAATTTTTATTTTATAACTTTCATTGATGATTTCAGTCGAAAAACTTGGGTGTATTTGTTGAAACATAAATCTCAAGCTTTTGATGTGTTTAAAAGTTTAAAATCTATCGTTGAAAAGGAGAGTGACTGATTTATTAAAGTCTTGAGATCAGATAGAAGAGGTGAGTATATGTCAAATGGTTTTGTGGAATTTTGTCAATACTATGGAATTAAAAGATAGTTTACTACTGGCTACACTCCACAACAGAATACAGTAGCAGAAAGAAAGAATCGAACCATTATGAACATGGATAGAAGTATGATGAGGGAAAAGCATATTCTCGATGAAAATTGGGGAGACATTGTTACTTGTTCAGTATACATTTTGAGCAGAAGCCCAACTAAGAGCATGAAAGATCGAGTTCCCCAACAAGCATGGAATCGTAAGTGTAGCATCATATCTCATTTAAGGATTTTTGGGTGTGTAGGTTATGCACATGTATGTGAAGAGATGAGGAGAAAGTTAGATGACAAAAGTCAGAAATATATTTTTCTTGGATATAGTGAATAATATAAAGCATATAGACTTTATAATCCCATCACCAAGAAGTATGTCATCAACAAAGATGTGGTGTTTAAGGAAGAAGAAGCATGGGATGGAAACATAGATAAGTTGGTTGAAGAGGACATTGTTATGCCTCATGCAGAAGATGAAGAAGAAGAACAGGGAATTTGTGGAGGTCAGTTAACTCCACATAATTCTATAGCAGCAGTAAGAACACCTGTCATAACTCCCAGAATTAATGAACATGGTGAACCATCAAGTGTTGGTGGATGACAAGGAACAAGATCAGAGGTAAGTAATGAATCAAATCCTATGTTAGATTCATTAAGAAATAGAGTTAGAGGTGAAAAGACTAGAAGTTTAAGAGAAATGTATGAGAAAAATGAAGAAGTAGATCAGGTTTCGAATTTTGCATTAATAGCATGTGATCATGTAGATGTTGATGAGGCTGTTAAAAAGGATGTTTGGATAAAAGCAATGGATGAATAAATTGATGCCATAGAAAGAAATAATACTTGTGATCTTGTAGATTTTTGTGATAATAAAAATTGTATTGGTGTCAAGTGGATTTATAAGACTAAGTTAAATGCTCATGGTGATGTTGAAAAATGCAAAGCAAGACTTTTAGCTTGGGTGTTTAGTCAACAACCTAGTATTGATTATAATGAGAGTTTTGCACCTGTAGCCAGACTTGATATGGTAAGGATGGTATTAGCTATTGCTTCTTATAATAAATGGTAGGTACATCAAATGGATGTAATGTCTTCATTTTTTAATGGATCTTTAGAAGAATAATTTTATGTGAGACAACCTCATGGATATGAAATTGATGGATAAGACGACACGGTCTAGAGATTAAAGAAATCATTGTATGGATTAAAGCAGGCACCCAGAGTATGATACAACGGAATTGATGAATACTTGAATAGTTAAGGATTCAACAAAAGTCCAAGTGAGCCAACCTTGTATACAAAGGTAAACCAAGAAGGTAAAACATTGATTGTTTTCTTATGCAAATGATTGTATCTTCACTGGAAATCTTGTAGTAGATGAGTTTAAGAAAGCCATGAAAACATAATTTGAGATGACTGATTTAGGAATGCTGAAATATTTTCTTGGTATTGAAGTAACTCAATCCGAGGATGGTATTTTTATCAATCAAACTAAGTATGAAAATGATGTACTAAAAAAATTCAGAATGATGAATTGTAAGCCATCAGTAAGGAGGATGATGGGTCAAAATTTTATCCAACATTGTGTAAGATACTGGTAGGAAGTATCATGTGATCTGATATACTATTTGCAGTAAGTTTGATTTTGAGATTTATGGAATCTCCAAAGAATTCCCACTAGAAAGCTGGAAAGAGGATTATAAGATATATTTTTGGAACAACAAATTTTGGTATCCAGCATACATCAAACTCAAATTTTAAGTTGATTGGATATATTGATAGTGATTTTGCAGGTTCTTTAGATGATAGGAAAAACACATCTCAATATGTATTCAGTTTTTGATCTGGATAAGTAGCATGGGATTCAAAGAAGCATCCCATAGTGTCATTATCCTCTGTTAAGGAAGAGTATGTTTCAACAATAATAGTTGCATGTCAAACTGCGTGGATGAGAAGAACTCTTTTTGAATTGCAGCATGAACAAAATGAACCAACTGAAATTTTTTGTGACAATAAATCAATTATTGCACTATTAAGAAATCACGTCTTTCATAAAAGAAGTAATCATTTTGATACAAGATATCATTTTATTCAAAAATTGATAAATAACAATGAAATTAGTATGGAATTCTGCAAATCAGAAAATCAGTTTGCAGACCTATTTACAAAACCTTTGGGAAAATATTTGTTCGAGTTTCATAGGAAAACAATTGGGGTTCATAAGCTGTAACAAAACTATAGTATTACAAATTTTTAATTTTTGGGTGTAGTAATTAATGGGGAAAATGTTGGAAGTCGATAATTAATCCAACGCTAGCCACCGAAATTTTAAAGAGGCAACACCGCCCACATGTGTAAATGATGAAATTTTCAAGAGCTTCCACCGCCACATTGCCTTATTCAAAGAGGCAGTCATCATATTATTAAAATTGTGAAAATCCATTTTGACTCTACAGAATCGGACTAGCAATCGCATATCATTCCTGAAGGGCCAACCTAGTTTTTTTTAATTTTGTGAGTTTGTAACAACATTTAGTTTTGCATAATTAAGTTTGTTATGAAGGGCCGATTAACAGTTAATGACCAACTAAGATGAAAACACTATAAATACTTACATTGTAATCGTGATTCAGACATGACAAAGATATAGATATAGATTTGAAGTTAAAACTCAGAATTTTTCTGTGTATTTTTTTATACTCTGTTTTTGAGTTTGAAAACTCATATTTATTTTGAAATTAGTTTTTGTAGAAACTTGAGAGATCAAAGTATATTTTTTTAAGTATAGATTTGTTAAATGTATTTTATTGCTGAAAAATAGTATCAGTTTTAATTCTATGAACGCAGGGGTGATCAAAACAAATTTAAACAGTCAGTTGCAACTGTAATGGTCTGTTGTAACTTAGATGCTATTATCTTGTAGATTACTATTAGATAAACTACTAGCTGCAATTGTCACCTACTACAATCCTGTAGGTGAAAATTTTTGATGTTAGAGATTTGTGCATGTTGCTTAGAGTAAGAGTAGAACTCCCCTTCCTTCCCACACAATCTTCCATGAAAAAACAAAATTAAATTAGTTTCATGCTTAGGTTGACTAAATAATGTACCATTTTTCAATTGCAAAACCTGAATACTAGGGAAATAGTGCAGCTCATCCATCTCCACCATCTTAAAGGCTAGATGAACTTCATTTTTCATCTTGCAAATGCAATTAGGAGGAAAATCTGGCCAACATGTTGAATGCCTCAAGTTATAATGAAAATGACTACAAATACACCCATTATGCATAAGATGTGTATCTAATTTCTCATTATAACCTTATGGCTCTTATTTCAGTTAAAAAAAAGGCAATTTTAATGTGCAAACAAGATGTGTTGATAATTGATGTTGTGTAGTTGATAACTGATATTGTGTAGAATCATTGACATTGTCTATTTTATTTTTAGTTTGCTTATGTTTGTCAAATAATTAGCAACAATCTTCACTCCATGCTAATGTATGCTACAAATATGATAAATTTACAGAAATCTAGAGCTAATTTTAAATAATGAATTCTTTTACTAGATTTCTTTGAAATGTAATAACCATAAAATAAATTAAATATGCAACTTGTTAATCAAGGGATAAGTAATGAAAAGTTTTTTGTATTGTGTTGAATACAAAAAGTTGTCTTTGTTGTTATGCTATTGTTTCTTTTATGCTTGTTGTAAGTTTGGATCTTTCATCTCAAACCTACTCATCATATAAAATTTAAATTCATCCTTCATCATAGAAATTCTACCCATATACAACAAGTCATCAACATATAAAATGGCAATAAGAAAATCATTACCTTCCCTTTTGTAGCAAAGGGTAGGTTTACTCTTTCTCCTTATGTAGCCGATAAAAAGAGATGAAAGTTATATCCAAAAAGTTAATCATGCAAACTTAAGGTCTACAGGATGTATAATCCTCTCATCAATAGTATTGTTGTGTCAAGAGATGTGATTTTTGATGCAGGTGGTTTATGGTCATCAAAATGACCATGTTGAGAAGTCAAAATATGGCTTGAATGGTAATTTTGTTGATGATATTAATCATGATAATCCCACTAATGTTTCATTTCCAAATGCTACAAATCCACCATGTAGCCCCTCATGTAGTTCTCTAGATTCAAGTCCAGCTCATACAAGCAAGGTAAGAAGCTTAAATGGCATTTATGGGAGTAGTACAAGTGTGGCACATGAATAAAATCTAAGCCTGGTGAGATTGTAAATTTTTCTTTATTTTCACAAGCTTCTTTTCAACCATCAATTTTTGAAGAAGCTTTTATTAATTAGTTTTGGTGAAAACTATGCAGGAAGAGATATATTCTATTCATAGGAATGATACTTGGGATCTTACATATCTTCCACATAATAAGAAAAAATGGGTACTAAATGGGTTTACGAGAGAAAGTATGACAATGATGGGACTGTTGAAAGACACAAAGCAAGGTTAATTTATAAGGGATTCACACATAGGTATGGGATTGATTATGAAGAGATATTTTCACCTGTAGCAAGACAAGGTGACTATATGAATGTTTATTCACTTGCAAGTCAAAAGAAATGGAGTATTCATCACTTGGATGTGAAAAGTTCCTTTTTGAACAAGTACTTAGAAGATGAAATATTTTTGGAACAACCAAGGGGTTTTGAAGTGCAAGGAAAATAAAATCAAGTGTATAACTTGAAGAAGGATTTGTATGGCCTAAAGCAATCGCCAAGATCTTGGTATCGCAAGATTGATGGATATTTTCAAGAAAATGGCTTCAAGAGAAGTAAGAGTGAACCTACCATTTACTACAAAAGGAACGTAATGATATTTTTATTGTCAGTTTATATGTTGATGATTTCTTGTATATGGATAGTAGTTCTAATATGAGAATAAATTCAGATTTCCTATGATAAGTGAATTTGAGAAGAAAGATTTAATCCTCATGAAAAAAATTCTAGGAATTGAGGTTTGTCAATGTGAAGATGAACTTTTTATTTGTTAGACAAAGTATGCAAATGATATGTTGAATAAATTTGATATGTATGACTGTAAACCATCCTCCACTCCAATTTCTCATGGAGTTTTGTTCTGTAGAGATTATGGTGCCGGAATAGTTGACCTAGGACAACTTATTGAAGTATTGTTGGAAGCATGATGTTTCTAACCCACACAAGGCCTCATGTTACTTAATCATTTTCACTTGTTTCTAGGTATATGATAAAGCCATTTGAAATGCATATGAAGGAAACTAAAAGAATTATGAGGTATGTGGAAGGAAATCTAAATTTTGGCATTCATTACTACTCTTCTAAGAGTTTTGAATTGGTTGTACTTAGTTATTTTGAGGATGTATTTTTAATGACCAAACGTATAAATCTCATAAATGCTTTTATTTTGGTTTTGGTTTGAACACTTGGGGTTCAAAGAAGAAAAGTATAGTTTCTCTTTCTTCTACAAAAACAAAGTATGTTGTGATCACCTTAGTAGGTACACACGCATCATTGATTATAAAAGTTCTCTAAGAAATTTAAGAGAAACAAATTCAACCTATAGTGTCTTTTTGTGGTAATATGTGTGCCATAAAATTGACCAAGAATCTGGTATACCATAGTAGGACAAAACATTCTGAATTGAAGTATCATTATATTCAAGATTTGGTGCAAAATAATGAAGTTGAATTGAAATACATTAGAACTAAAAAACAACAAGAAAATATATTGACTAAGGAGGTTGCAAAGGCCCAATTTTTAAATCTCAGAGATTGTAAGCCCTCTCAGCATCTAGGGTGAGCATGGTGATAACTTATGTAGTGAACTTGATAACTAATGTGGTACATAACCATTGACCATGTATATTTTATTTTTAGATTTCATGTGTTTGTTAAATAATTAGCATCAATATTCATTGCATGCTAATGCAAGTGAAGAAAATAATAAATTTACAGAAATTTACATGTAATTTTACTATAAGTAAAGATTGAATACTTTTATTGGCTTTATATGCAATGTAATCACCATATAATAAAGTAGTTTCGGGACCTCTTGATCAAGGGATAAATAACAACAAGTTTTTTTTACTGTGTTGAATACAAAAAATGTCTTCGTTGTTTTGTTGTTGTTTTCGTTATTCTCTTCAAGTAAGTCATCACTATGAATCTGCATTTTAGAAGTTTTTAATAGAATGTTATTCTTAAATTAAGTAATTGTAGTATTTTTTTATTGCATAATCTCACAATTGTTAATCACATGCTTCTTTAGATGTTTCAATATCACTAATAATTCATTATTCACATACCAAGAATAGGCCTCACTATAAATTCCCCTCCCTTGAGGTTGCATTCCCATATTCCACCAATGCCCCTCCCGCTAGGGTGCATTAAAAAATTTCCACTTGCATTCATGGATAGTTAGGTAAATAGTTTCATCCCTTGAGATACATGCATTTACATTTTTATTATATATAGTAGGGCACAAATTGCATGTATCTAATTTATAATTTATTTTAGTGTTATACTTTATGCAATTATTTTAATAGTTAGTTTGCGTAGTCATTGTAAAAACTATAAGAAGAAAGTACTAGCATCCCACATAAAAAAATATATTTTTATGTCGCCCATGAAAATAGGGAATGCCAACAACACATATTCCTATACCTTTCAACTTTATGTTAGTCTTTTGGGAAAATCTTATTCCTCCTAACTAACTAACATCTAGCAGCGTGCCATTATGTACATTCATCCATACTTCATAGATACTTATAATAGTAAAAGAACCCAAGGCATGGAATTTATGATGATGAAACAATCCAAAAATCCTTGATCGTGCCAATATGTTGTGAGAAGATGGTGCTTGAATAAAACCTACTAAGGAGAGCATCGTTCTACAAACTAGAGCACCCATTTGGAAACAAATATGCTACCTTGAAATATCAATCAACCCTAAACCTCTCGTATCCATGGCATAATGAAAACAACCCAATTTACCATAGGAATGCTCCAAATTTATACTTGCACCACACGCACAAATGTAGAAGTTGCTCCAATCTATGAAACCAAACCCTAATATTCCATTTTTCATGATTTCTCTGAATATTCTATGGAATGATATATTATTATAGAGATTACGGGTCTTATTCCATCATAGTGCATGTTCAAAATTAATATATGCATGCCTATCCAATTTTGGAATGATTATGCATGGACTTGGGGTGCTCCCTAGTTTAATATGATTCTAAGAGGATGCATTGTCTTTTCCATTAGTTGTAAGAACTCAATTGTGTTCATTATCATGGTGGGTGTTTGCTAATGAGGACATACATTGGATCAAGATATTGCACAGTGTCTGGTTGATTAAGGTAAAAAAAAACAATAAGAGTGTGTATGGATATGGATTTACTTGGTTCTTCATATCAATACATTGTTAATAAAAAGTGGTATCTTGAATGGACTTTTCCTTTTATACCTCAGGATGGAAAAAGTGAAGCACCTTTTCTAGGATTGTCATTTTGCTAGGTTGTGTTAGCAATTTGTTCAGCAGGCTAAGCTTCCATCCATTTTGTAGGGAAGGTTGCATTAGAGAGTAATGTTGTTGCATGATTCCAAATCATTCTTGTGTTTTTCACTTTGTGGTTTCTAGAATTGCTTGATGATTTCAGTGTTGTTTGTTTTTTGGAAACTTTTGTTGCAAATATGATTTTGAAAATGAGGTTATTATTTGTTTGTATTTTGACAATTATGCCAAAAAGTAGTAGGTATCCATTTGCTAGATAAAATTCCTTTTTTCTTTATTAAAGATTCCAAGGGGTTGCATTTAGATGCTTATTTGTATTGTATTGTTGTTTTTAAAGGTGTGTTATTCTTAAATTAAGGAGTAGCAGTCTTTGTTTATTGCATAATCTCACAATTGTTGATCGTATGCCTCTTCAAATGTTTCAATATTATGAATCTTCATTATTCACTTACTAAGAATAGCGCCTCACTAGAAAAATGCCCCTCCCTTGAAAGTGCATTCCCATATTTCTACTTGCATTAGTGGATATTTATGCATATACTTTCATCCCTTGACACATTAAATTTTCTTTTTTTCTAAAAGTCACATGTGTCAGGTGAAATAACTCCCGAATTCATATTATTTCTCCATAGAATGCCTTTATTTATACATCTACAATGACTCTTGGGATAACACATTCGAGAGTCTCTTCATATTCCTAATATTTACAATAACGTATAATCCTGACAGATTATATTCCAACAATCCCCCCCTTAATCTGAAGGGGTGTTAGTAAGTCCGAGCATGTTTCTGAATCTTTCAAACTTTTCTCGTCCAAGCGCTTTGGTGAAGATGTCTGCAACTTGATCATTTGTGGAAAAATGTCAAATATGGACTGTCTTGGCCTCTACATGATGTCGAATCAAATGATACTTTGTGTTGATGTGTTTGGTTCGATCATGGAATCTGGGATTCTTAGCCAGCTTGATTGCAGAAGTATTGTCGATCAATAATGGAGTGGAGTTCTCTTGTTTTTCTTGAAAATCTTCAAGTATCTTCCTGATCCATACTATTTCTTTCGTTGCTTCAGCTGCAGCCACATATTCTACTTCTGTTGAAGAATCTGCCGGAACTGACTGTTTGCGTGATCTCCATGAGACAACTGCTGATCCAAGACTCATAGTGTATCCAGAAGTTGATACTCATGTCTCCTTATTGCCATCAAAATCTAAGTCTGAGTACCCAATAAGTTTGAAGTCATCCACCTTAGAGTACTTGAGTCCAACATCTTGAGTCCCCTTCAAGTATCTTAGAACTCTTTTTGCAACTAACCAGTGTCCTTCACAAGGTTTATGCATGAACCTTGAAAGTATGCCAACAACATAAGAAACATCTGGTCTAGTTGTTGTAAGGTAGATAAGTCTTCCTACAAGTTGTCGATACTTGGTCGCATCCTAAAATTCTTTTCCTTCGCTTGATGTGAGCTTCATTTTCTGTTCCATTGGAGTAGAGATAGGGTTGCATTCTGTCGTGCAAAATTTGTCTAGTAGCTCTCCAACATATTTTTTCTGAGATAGGAATATGTACTTAGGATGTTGAGTGACTTCAATTCCTAAGTAATAGTGGAGATGTCCCATATCTGTCATTTCAAAGATCTTTTTCAAATATTTCTTTATGGATTCTATATAGCTCTCATTGTTCCCTATCATCAAAAGATAATCTACGTACACCACAAGATACACAACAGATCTTCCAACTTTCTTTATAAACAGTGTTGCATCATCAAGATCAAAATGTTCAAAATTTAACTTCAAAAGATGCTCGGTTAATTTTTCATACCATGCGCGAGGGGCTTGTTTTAGGCCATACAAGGATTTGACAAGCTTGCGTACCTTTTGTTCTTTTCCTTTCACAACAAATCCTTCTGGCTGAGACATGAAGACATTCTCTTTCAACTCTCCATTCAAGAAAGCAGTGTTCACATCCATCTGATGAACTTTCCACCCATATTGAGCAGCTAAAGAGAGTAAGGTACGGATGGTAGCCCATTTTGCTGTAGGAGAAAATTTTTCTTCATAGTCAATTCCTTCCTTCTGTGCATAGCCTTTTGCTACAAGCCTCGCTTTGTGCTTGTCAAGTGAGCCATCTGATCTGTATTTTTTCTTGTACACCCACTTGCAGCCAATTGGTTTGGTTCCAACTGGAGGGTCAACCAACTTCCAAGTTCCATTCTTCATGAGTGCATCATACTCATTCTGCATAGCTTCTTTCCACTCAACTCGAGTAGAATATTCTTCAAAGGAAGTTGGTTCAAAGTTAGCAGATAAATTAAAATCACAATCAAATGATACATCCATGTCATCACCTGAATTATCTGCTTCTCCTCCATCTTCATATCTTTTTAACTTCTCGTTCTCGTCTTTCCAACTTCATTCGGATGGACACTTTCAAGTATCTTTGTGGCCCATTTAGGAATCTTCCGTGATGGTCTTGGTTGATCAGCTGGTGGTGCTTCATTTCCTTCAAGGTTGAGTCTTCCAAGTCTCTCAATCACATCATCCAGTTGAATCTCTTGTTTAGGTGAAGTAGTAGGAACTTCTTCATGTGGGGGAGTTGGTGCTTCATATGGAAATTCCAAAGGTTGATCCAGAATAGGAATACCCCCTTCAAGGTTTGGAATTTCATATTCATTTTCAGAATATTTCTTTGGATGAGGATATTTTTCCAAATGATCAAGCTGTCTCTCAATGGACTAGTCATTTTTATTAGTCTCAAGAAAAATGACATCTTTGGAAATAACAAACTTCTTGTTTACCTCATCATACAGACGGTATGCCTTGGATTTTTCTTCGTACCCCAGGAAAATTCATTTTCTGCTTCGAGCACCAAGCTTGTTTCTTTGCTCCTTTGGAATCAAGGCATAACAGGTGGAACCAAAAACTCTGAGACGCCTGACTAAAGGGAGATGGCCAAACCACATTTCGTGTGGAGTCTTTTTATCAAGAGCATTTGAGGGGCTTCTGTTTCTCAAATAGGCTGCACATTTCACTGCATCACCCCAAAGCATTAGTTTTACATTCTTAAAAAACATCATTGAGCGTACCATATTCATTATGGTTCTGTTCATTCTTTCTGCTACACCATTTTGTTGAGGATTGTAGGGAACTGTAGTCTGATGTGCAATTCCATGTTGGTGAAGATAATCTTCAAAAGCATTTGAAGTGTATTCTTTCCCATTGTCACTACGAAGTGTACCAATTTTAGATTGTGCTTGTTTTTCTATCAATGCATGAAAGTCCTTGAATGTTTGAAATGCTTCTGATTTTGTCTTTAATGTGTAAATCCAACACATTATTGATTAGTCATCAACAAAGGTCATAAAATACTTATTCCCATTGGCAGAAGGAGTTGGCATTGGGCCACATAAATCTGAATGCACTAATTCTAATTTCCTACTTGCTCTGAAATTAGATTCATGGAATGGCAGCTTACTGTGTTTCCCTAATATACATGCATCACATTTGCTCTTCTCTTTGGGAATGGTGGGAAAACCAAATACACCATTCTTTCTCAACAAACAAAGACTGTTATAATTTAGATGACCAAATATTGCATGCCACAATAAACTTGATGACAAATTACCTTCTCCATGCTGAGAGAGGTAGGCATAGTTCTGAACCCTTGCAGATGAACCCTTTAGCTTCAGCAGCTTCCCATCTTCGTATCCAGTCATGATGACTTGGTTATCAGAGGACTTTCTTATTTCTACGATTCCATCAAAGATGTGGATGGAATGGCCTTGCTGTCGAATATGCACCAAGGACAACAGGATTCTCTGCAACTCTGGAAGATAAAGAACATTCTTCAACAAGAAATCAGGGAATCCAGGCATCTTCAGCTGAATGGTGCCCATTCCCTTTGTTTTAAGACTTGACTTATCTGCAAAGTAAACTATGCCATTTATTGTTTCATTAAGTTCTTCAAAACAGTCTTTTCTAAAAGTCATGTGTGATGTTGCACCAGTATCAAGTAGCCAACAATCTGTGTAAGATGAAAGTGAAATCATTTCATTAATACCAAGATTACAATGTGCAACAATACAATGAGCAGAATCTGAAGATTTACTATCATCTTGGTTCTTATTGTCATCTTTCTTCTCGTTATGTCTGTCTTTGATGGAGTCCCACGAAGCCTAACACTAATTTGCTATGTGTCCAATATTTCCACAACGCTTGCACTTCAAATCTGATCTTTTGTTGGAGTTGTTTCTGCCTCCTCAACCTCTGAAGTCTTTTCTTCCTTTGCCTCTCATGCTGCTTTCTCCTTTGGGATGATCTTTGGATTGGTCTTTGGTGTGGTTCTTTGCTTTTTGAGCAAAGCAAAGTGATTCTAAGCAACTAAAACAATAGGAGAAAAAGAAGAAAGAGTAAAGGTGCAGGTCTAAGTCTTTGCCACACTCCTCAAGCTTTACAACAATGCCAATGATAATCAGTCTTCAAAGCGGTCACGACAAACACCAACAATATTCTCCTATACTGGTCACAGTTTCGAGCTCAAAGCACAGCTTTAAATCGAAAGGAGAAACCCCAGCACTCCCATACACATACATTCAAACTCAAAGCTTCAATACAGCAGTCACAAGCCTCTTCAATACATAGCAACCATATTGTACATATGAAAATATTTGTAGACTTTCCAAAAAAACTCCACACAGAGGAATTAGGGCATAAATTAGGTTTTATGCACTTCCAACGGTCATAGGTAATACATAAAAAATTATGCAACTTATTACCTTCATGCAGTTGTTCCACATAGACTTTATTCTTCAAGGCAGGTCGCAACTCCAGCAACTTGATGCACTACTTCTAGTTGTAGTAGTAGAATAATTGCACAGTAGCAATATTCCCAATTGCATGAGCAGTCTCAATGCAATCAACACCAACAATGTGAACAATTGCATTGCCGAGTCTCTCCTCTTCAACAATGCAGCTTCAAATTTTACAGCTCTAGGAGGAAAGCGCAGCCATTCCAAGTGAATACAATGCAAGTTCATAGCATATCCAGGTGAAATAACTCCCGAATTCATATTATTTCTCCATAGAATGCCTTTATTTATACATCTACAGTGACTCTTGGGATAACACATCCGAGAGTCTCTTCATATTCCTAATATTTACAATAACGTATAATTCTGACGGATTATATTCCAACAACATGCATAATGTTTATATGCATTTTTATAACAAGTATATAAAAAAAACATTTATATAAATAACAAATACATAATTGATACAAGTAATTAGTTGAAGCTTAAGATATTTCATAAAACCCATTAATTCTAATAACAAATGCATTACAATTAGAAACAATTTAGCAAACACTTAATAGATCAACATAATTGGTTAACATACATTACACAAGAACAAAACATATTTCACAACACTAATTTAGTATATATTTAAAGCTAATAAGGTACTTCTGGGTTGTGACACAAAGTAACTATGACATAAGCGATGTGACACAAAATATGCTATAGAAGAGATGTAACACGAGCTCTAAGACATGATATGTTTTTCTTGTGTAGTAAAACATGTGGAGTAAGATTTATCTTTAGATATTCACACTATAATTCACAATAATAAAACAAAGGCAATTATCAACATACAGTTAGTCAAACTTCAAGTTATAAAATTTTCATATTATTATGACAAGGGAAACAATAACCCAACATGTTTATTTAGACTTAATGTGGACTTAATATGTAATAAGAATTGTGTAGGGTTCACATACGTTAATTTATAAATCTTTCTAATGCATAGAATGTAATCGAGTCCATTGTAATTTTTTTGCGCAACCCAAAAGAATTCCAATTCTTATAAAATAAAAAAAATACCATTTATAATTAGCTAAGGTTACTTGTAAAAATAAAAAACAACTTGGTTAATTGAACTAAATTAATTATTAAGATAAAACACTCCTAAAATAGAATAAACAAATTCACCCTATGGTTTTTAAAACCTAAAATTCCATCCATGCAAGAAACAATAAAAATGATAAATTTAAGATATAACATAAACATTTACTTACTTTGAAGCTTCAACATAAACATTTACTCTACTTTACCTAAATCAATTCATCCTCTTAAGTTTACAATTTACCTATCTAGCATAATGGGTAGATACCACCTTGGACATAGGTACTTATTCTTCATTGAATAATCCTTTCAAACATTATATTTAATTGGTTAGGAACCATTTGAATAATTATGTCAAATTTTTCATTTAACTCTTAGGAACTATTTTCCTCAAATAAGATTCCTTAGACATAAACATTTAAAACTTCTTTGAATAATTATGTCAAACATTTTACTGAAATCTTTAAGAATTATTTATTTCTAGTTATATAGAAAATAAGAGTGAAACTCTTGGACATACTTTGAATAAACACTATGTTTACAACTCAGTAAACTAGTAATTACTAGTAGCAAACTAGCAATTTCTACATGAAATTACAATGATAATACTTATTTGCAATTTAAAACTTCAAGTTATAAAAACAATGAAAATTAATTGAATTTCAACTTATTTTTCCATTCAAATATTTATAGATTTTAACTAACATATTGCATAGTAAAACTTATACACATTCCATATACACTAATTTTAACCAAGCAAAACATGAAATCAATCCTTGCATCCAAACTTAGAAAATTAAACAAGAAAATCATATAAATTTTTACCCATTACAATTAAATAACATCTCAGAAATTAAAACACCATTTCCAATAATTTAAATCTTATATAGAAAAATATTCGAAATGGGAAACTAGTTGTGTGTGAGGCACCTTCAACGTAACGGTAGGTAATTTTGATAATTAATCTCTCATCAAAACACCACCCCCGAGTTGACACTCATGTATTCACCAAATATGCGTCTCTCACACACTTATAAATTTTCAAAATAGAAAAAATCAATATACTCTTTTATTCGAGTGAATATTGTAACATGTATAATTGGTCATAGCATGAACAATTTGTTGTTATGTGTAAATTAACATATAATTGATTCTTATTTGAATTGGATAGGTATTACTTCATATGTAGTTTCCATACGGGTATCAACGACCCTAACGCCACACCTAAACGTTATCTTCTTATTGATTTTATATATATTTTACCATGTGGTTTCATTAGGGGTTGGTAAGCCTAAAGGCTAAGGTTTTGTCCTAGCAATGATGCTATACTATGGTGTAGACCATAGTCCTAGTTGCAGACACAAGGTATATGCCACTATAAAGCTTATGAAAAGGGTTAAAGAGTTTGTTTGAAATGTAAAGTCTTTGGGACTATAGCGCTAACACCCTAGTCATGGTTTTAACCTTGGCATAATCAACTTCAAGGATAATATAATATAGTCTTAACCATGCATTACCGGGAGATACAAGGTTTATGGGCATGCTTCCATTGGATTTTGTCCTTTGGAAATGACTCGGTCCTGACTATGTCTTGACAGCGAAACCAAATAGTTAATGGAAATATTAAATGCATGTCTGAGATGGATCTCGACCCTCCATATGTCATGATTGCTCACAAGGGTTTTTGATAGGGTTTAATAGAATTTAGCTTTGTTTAGATTTTTCCATTTTGTATTTGACTTTTGGTTTGCAACCTATCATTGGAATGAGATCGACCATTTCCTAGCTGCACTATGTCATTTGCTCGAACCCCTTCACAGTTGGTTTAACATAGCTTCTTATTTGTTTCTGAGGTATGCATTAAGGTTTTTAGTGGATTTAATGGCCGTCAATGGCCTCGTCCTTAATGGTTTTTTATGGAGAAGAAGAAGAAGACCAACATTCATTAGACCTTCCACTCCTTCTACCAGGTATGAAAAAATCCTAATTGAGTTCCACTTAGTTTTCAAATGTTAGTTTTCAAAAAATAGGTCATGAGCAAACAAACTGACTTTGGCTTCATTTTACAGGAAGAGGAGTGATAAGGCTGTCTAGGAGGATCCAACCCCTGTCCCTCTCTGCATTCGTAAAAAGGTAAGGTTCTAAACACAGTTTATCATTCTTCTTCCTACAGTTTTCAATACTTCAAAAATATTATGATGGGATTGTGGGTAATGTAGGTTGAGATATGGTTGACGAGGGTGGTGACACGGTAACCTCCTCTCAGGCCTGCCAGTCTAAATTCCAAGGGTGAGTGTGTGAAACCTTACTTTGTTTAAATTTAATCCAGACCAAAAATTTCATCATCAAGTATTAACATTACTCAGTTGTCAGGTATCTACATGGAGTAGTAAATAGACCTCTGATGTGGGAAGTGCATGCCACAACGAGAGTCTGCATATGAGGAGGTTTTGGTGGAGTAGCAGCTTTGGGTGGGGGATGCGATACCCCCACTGCTGAACAATGGAGACGACAGCCTCAGGGAGGTAGTTTCCTAAGGAAGGCGAAGGAGGAACAACAAACATTGAAGGGAGAGAAGCTGGAGTAGGGATGGGAAGGAGATTGAGCCTGAGAGGATGTATTCCTAAATCGCAATCCATATCGACCATTCAGATCAGATCTGATAAGATCAGGGGAAAAGTTGAGATATGGAAGGAGAAGGATCTCATTGGAAAATTTGTGGGGGTCTTTCCTCGAGAAAGAGATTTATTCCATCGAATCAAGAGTACCTGGAACCGTAAAGGTCATTATGTCCTCCATTTGGGCTCGAAGAGGTTCTTCATGATAATTGTAACGTTTCGGTTTTGACCCCGTTTGCATGATGTATATAATGTAATTAATCGTGGTGAGGAGCTCAAGGCAAAAGCCCCACCATTGATTTGGTTGTGTAAGTTTCGGCAATCGGGATAGTTGCCGATGGTATATCGTGCTATTGGGCACATTGTAATTCAGCATCATGTAAATACGCACATCAATTAAAACTAAAACCACAACCAGCTACGGCAGTGCAACATTGAATGAAAAGGGCATGGTTCCAAAGGATAAGGGGTGGGGGATGTCAAACCTTGGTTTATGGGGAAAAAACCCATGTGTTGCCACCTTGTTTGTTTTTCCACCTTTCTTGTTTCACCAACCTCTTCAATGACTTGGTTTTGTTGTTGGGGGCAGTTATGGCTGGTGGTTGAGGCAGTTATTGCTTTTGGGAGTGGGGTGGCAGGACTGTCAGTCCCTTGCCCACGTGCCCACTCCACCCACGACTGCATCCACTCCTTTCTTCCACGATTTCCCCATTCTCCCATGGTCGGTTGGTGCCACATGATTGTTTGTTCTCCCTCACGCACTCTCCATTACGCAGGTTCTCTGTGGTCTGTCTGTCTTTCGTTGGGGATTGCCTATTCATCCGTGCGCTGAGGAAGTGGTCTATTCATCTTACTCACGCACCCTCACGCATGCTCTCTGTGGTTTGCCCATTCCTCCCATTGGTTGTTTATCCGTGCGCATGAGGGGAGCTGTACACTCTCACACAGCCAGAAGAGGAGCTGCCTTTCAGTGGCCATTCATGTTTTCTACAGAGTGGAATCGGGTATGATTTCCTCTATGTTTTGTGGTTTGGTGCAAGTTTCCTCACGCACAGACTGCTTGGGGTCGTTTTCCCATGTTGTGTTCTGTGCTCACTGCTTGTGTTTTGGGGTTGTTGTCTTCCCCACGTTTTGTTGGTTGTGGTGCTCAATTTCGGTTTGGGCCACTGTTGATTTCCAATCTGTTGGCTGAGTTTCCCTGTTTTGGGACTATGGATTGCTGTTATCATTCATTGTGTGTTTGTGGCTGCTGGAGTACCCTAGTTTTGGGTTGCAGCTGAGTTGTTTTGGCCACGGTAGGGCCAAGAACAACTCTGTGTTGCCTTGTGGGCTTGAGCTGTGCTCATCATTTGTTTGGGATTATCCCTGGTCGTCTTTACTTCTTCACAGGGCCGTGAAGGGTGGTTTTGTTGCATGTAAGCAGTGGTTGGTCTTTGGACTATGCTGGCTTGGATGGTCTGTTGATGGCCTGATAAACCCAGCTGTGTTGGTTTGCTGAGTGTGTCCCCTGGCTATGTGTAAGCCTGCATTGACCCTTATCCTTGGAGGAATCATGCCCAGCTCCGGGGTGGCAGCATTGCTAATAGATTGATGAGCAAGCTGGCCTATGGTTGGGTGGAACTTTGCAGCGATGTAGCTGGTTGCGGGACTCTTCATCAAAATATAAGTACCATTGCTATTCCATCTCTGCAATTATATTGATGTTTAATGAGTTATGATGAACATGCTGAATGATGGTTTATGAATATGTTTGCTTCCGCTGAATGATTGAGGAATTATGCATCTCGTGTGATGTTTTATGCACTATGTTATGCATGTTGTTTAAGCTTTTAATATCAGCATTTTTACTGTTTATGTTCATGGGGCTGTTTTCTCGGTTGAGTGATTGGTGTTGGTCGTGTCCTCCTCGCCGGTCGGAGGGTTAGGGACGTGACAATAATTGATGCAGGGGCATCATGGCATGCCGACAATGTAATGAGTTGGTCACATGTTGTGGAATATTTTTTATTTGTTTATTTTGCTAAGTCATAGTTTGTTAGCCATAGGAAGGATTTTGTATCATGACTCCCTAGATGAAGATCAAGCATCTGATTGTTTGTTTGAGATAGGGACGTTTCTCATCATGATATGTAGTCGTTTGTTTTCAATTCCAGGACCACTCAATAGAGGCAGATGTAGCTCTAGGTTAAATAGATAGTTTGGAGAAGGTAGGGGGGTTTTGAGTCTTCAAAATTTAGAATTCCGAGTTGTAGAGAAGAGGACATACCCATATCTGATCCCTACTTGTAATTATTTTGAAGAATCGGAAGGAGAGAGATCCAATATGTGTACATTTTACTTTGTTTCTTAATAGAAGCATTAATCATGTGTTCATAGGGTTGTTAGCCTTTATGCATGTGCTATGTTGAACTGTGTATCTATGCAGAGCCGGCTTCGGCACTTTTCCTTAATATTTGTGTATTCCTGAGAAATTATTGTATTCGCGCATCAATTTCTTACTTGAATAGTTGAAGTATAGTGTAGATGCATGCATAAGAGTTTTAGGATAAAGAAGTGGAACAATTGCAAGTTGGATTGATTAATTCCATGATTAATTGCAGAGAATGAATGGTGCAGATTGAGTCTGCAGATCAAGATATGACAATCTAGAAGAATCCTGCAATGGGATTTGTGAGGAAATTCACAAATCCACAGATGTTTGAGAGGCCCGCACCAAAAGTAGATCGACGGTTGTAGTGAAGGTCACAAAGATCTAATGGTTAGGAGAATTGCAGAAAAAAAGTTGCAGAGATGAAATTGTGGGGAAGCAAACTTGGAAAGTTGGCATCCCTCATCCCACATCTCGAAATTGGCTTGTGGAAAAGTCGTTGCAGAAACAGAATTGCGAGAAGGTAAGTTGCGGGGGAACAATCTGGATAATTGACATCCTGCATCCCGTAACCCGACCGCAAAAACTCTGTTGTGGAAATAGAGTTGTGGGACAACGATTGCAGAGGAAAAATTGCAGGGAGGAAATTTTAGCGCATAATTTAGCCATTAGGCTAAATTTGGTGGTCCTGCTAAATGTAGGAGCCACTAGATTCTAGAATTTCTGGTTGGGTTGGCTAAGGTATATCCCCACCTGCACCAATTTTTGTATTAGAGAAGGAATATATTTCTCATTGAGAAATTCTACAGTTGAGGTTGTGGGTAGAATTTCTGAAGGAGCAAGGAGAAGCTCATGAAAGAGAGAAGCGTAGCCATGGAATCCTGTAGAGAGAAAATAAGAGTACTCAAAAGGTTCTGGATAGAGGACCAGTGTTTCCAAAATACCAAGGGCCGAGAAGAGGCTTGGTGAGGTAATTTGTAGCAGTGTGAAAGAGAACTATTATTGCAGAGGCTTAGTGTGAGAAGATGGTTGCACACATTGGAAGAGCAAGAGGTCATGACAGAGGTTGACCAAGAGGGAACCCAGAAGTTCTAGAGGAAATGAGAGAGTTAAGGGCACATTTGGAAGCCATGGAAATGGAAAACTGAAAAGACCTAGAAGCAAGGGATGTAAGTTAACCTCAGGATGAAGAGAAAAGAGAAGAACTTGCACCTATGCAGGAAACACCCGAGTTAAGATATTGCAGATCTATGGGAGTGACTTCAAGGACGAGACCAGAGTTTCGTACCTATGATGTAAGTCTCGTCGCGGAGCATCTCATTATCTAGATCAGTGAGCTGGACAAGTACTTTGAGTACAATGAGGTAGAAGAAGACAAGAGATTTAGACTTCCTATGACGAGGTTGAAAGGGCATGCATCCTTGTGATGGGATAGTGTGCAAGCAGAAAGATGGAGGAAGAATAAGTCGTTGATAAAAAGTTGGGATAGAATGGTAGCAAAGATGAGGGCTAAGTTCTTCCCCAAATATTACCAGTTAATTATGTATAGACAAGTACAAAACCTTAGGCAAATATTGTTAACACTGAGAGAGTACACTGAAGAGCTTTACAAAGTAAACCTAAGAGCTGGATATGTGGAAGAATTAGCAGAGAAGGCTGTTAGATATGTTAATTGTCTAAGGATGGATATCAAAGAAGATATTAGGATGATATCACCCAAAACGATGGAGGAGGCGTATCAATGTTCCTTAAGGGCAGAAGAAAATATAGCAAGGAATCAAAGCTTCAATAGAGGTCGTGGTTCAGCCAGAGGAAGAGGGAAAGCAACTGGAAGAGGAAGATTTGGACCATAGAGAGGAGAGTCCAGTAACTCTATCTAGCAAGAACAACATGGTAGAGGAGGTGATTCTAGTAGAAGAGGACCTTACCAAAAAGGTAGAGGTAGAGGAAAAGGCAGAGAAGCTGTCGTTATATGCTACAAATGCAATCAGTTGGGGAATAAGTCATTTGAATGTCCAGGAAAAGAAGATGTAGGATAGAGGGGAGCCTATGTATCTCAGAATGAGAAGCAGCATGTACAGACAAGCATAGAGGAAGTCTTGCCAGATATAGGCGAGTCATTGATGATGAATAAGGTCTTGTTGAAACCTTATAAGGATCATGTAGAGCATGCTGAAAGAAAATTGTTGTTTGAAACTACGTGTAAAGTCCAAGCGAAGTGTTGTAAGATGGTGATTGACCATGGGAGTACTGACAATATTGTTTCCATAGAGATGGGTGAAAATTTGAGTTTAAAGAATACCAAGCATCCTATTCCATACAAAGTATCTTGGTTACATAAATGACATCAAATCCTGGTAAGTGAGAAGTGTGTAGTTGATTTCCAAATAGGTGCATATAAGGATAAGATTTTGTCTAATGTGATGCCCATGGATTTTTTTCATATACTGTTAGGCAGACAATGGCAATTTGATAAGAGAGTGACTCATGATGGTAGGAGTAGCTGTCATAGTTTCGATCAGAATGGGATAGCACATGTACTTCACCCTTTATAAGAAGGTAGTACAACAGGATAGTCAACACCTAAAGTTCTGATGTTGTCAGGAAAGGAATATTTGTAGTAGGTTGCGAAAGAAGAGTTGACTATGCTATGGTATGTAGGCCAAGAGTGTTGACAATGAAGACAAGCATGGAAGGTCTACCTGAGGAGATTCAGGAGATGTTGAGTGAGTCTAGCGATTTTTTGGTGGATGATTTACCCAATGAATTACCACCAATAAGGGATATAAGTCATCAGATTGATTTTATTCCAGGATCCATTATATCAAACAAGGAAACATATAGATTGACACCTCAAGAGAATGAAGAATTGAGGAAGAGGGTCCAAGGATTGTTCGACAAAGGGTTGGTTTAGAAGAGTCTGAGTCCATGTGCAATACCATTAGTATTGACACCAAAGAAGGATGGTGAGTGGAGGATGTGTATTTACTCTAGAGCAATTAACAAGATCACAATCAGATATAGATTTACATTACCAAGGATGGATGATATGATGGATTGTCTAAGTAGGGAAACGTGCTTTTCAAAACTGGATTTGAAGAGTCGATATCATCAAATCAAGATCAAAGAAGGAGATGAGTGGAAGACATCCTTTAAAACAAATTATGGGTTGTATGAGTGGTTGGTCATGCCATTTGGATTGTCCAACACACCAACCACTTTCATGAGGTTGATAATGAAGTCTTGAGAGATTTCATAGATAAGTTTGTGATAGTTTACCTTGATGACATTTTGGTTTTCATCCAAATAGAAGAAGAACATATGAATCATCTAAGATATGTTTTAGAGAGGCTGTAACATGAGAAGTTGCTGATAAATGTGAAGAAGTGCACATTCATGAAGATAGAACTAGTATATTTGGGTTTTGTTATCTCGAGAGATGGGTTGAAGATGGATCTAGAAAAGGTGCAAGCAATCATTTATTGGGCTTCACCTTGGAACATATCTGAGGTAAGAATCTTTCATGGATTGGAAACTTTCTATAGGAATTTTATAAAGAATTTTAGTTGTATTTATGCATCTATCGTTGAGACAATTAACAAGAATAGACAACCATTTCAATGGACAGCAGAGGCTGAAAAGAGTTTTCAGTTCTTGAAGAAGAAGATCACCGAACAACCAGTATGGAAGTTACCAGACTTCAACCACCCTTTCCAAGTGAAGTTTGATGCTAGTGGAGTAGCAATCGGAGCTGTACTCAATCAGGAGGACAGGCATATAGAGTGTTTTAGTGAGAAGCTGAATGATGCCAAGCAGAAGTATTCATCTTATGACAAGGAGTTTTATGCTATTGTTCAAGTAATGAAGCATTGGAGGAACTACTTGATGCCTAGAGAATTTGTGTTATATTCATATAACCATGCATTACAATACATTATGCAGCAACCTAAGTTGAACCTGAAACATGTCAAGTGGGTTGATTTCTTACAGAGCTTTACCTTTGTGTTGAAACACATAAGGGGACAGTCAAATAGAGTAACTGATGTTTTGAGTAGGAGACTATTGATTATGCAAGAAAATCATATCCAAGTCTTGATATTTGAGCATTGGAGAGATTTGTATGAAGCTTACATTGATTTCCAAGAAGCTTACATGGATTGTAAGAATCCAGTAGAGGTGGAAAAAGAGCCATGGATGGAGTATACAGTTCAGGATGGTTTAATCTTCAAAAATAGTAAACTGTGTATACCAATGTGTTCTATGAGAGAGGACTTGACAAAGGAGAAGCATAATGGAGATATCGCAGGTCACTTTGGAAGTGATAAAATCTTCTAACAATTGGGTAATTTTTGTTTTTGGCCAAGGATGAGGTATGAAGTCGAGAGTGTAATATCCCAAATTTTGGACCTAACACTTATAGGCATGTGTCTATTGATTATGATTATTATCTCGATGTTTTATTTTATATTGGGTCAAAGAGCCCACTACATATGAACATGATGGTTTGTTGTATATATTCCACATAAGCCAATTATTGATGACATATGTATATGCTTGTTTGTATTGGGTGTGGACCCTGAAGCACATGATTGACGAGATGTTTTGTGTTGAGTGAGGAGCTCTCGAACACTTGAGTGATTGATGATTTGTGTTGAATGAGAAGCTCTGGAGCACATGAGTACTTACCTTTGTGTTGAGCGAGAAGCTCTGGAAAACATGAAAAGATAATTGGATGTGTTGGGCATAATCCCTGGAGCCTTCCATGTTGATGTTGATCATAAGCTCGGGAGCATCGCATCCTTGGCCATTGTATCCCTAGGTGTATCGTACAAGTACATCCTAGAATTTAGTGTTGAGCGCAAGCTCTGGAATTGCACTATGTTTGTAGCTCCTTGCTATAGGAGTTGAGTATGGGCTCTAGTAAGTGCTAGGGGTTAATGAAAAGAATTTAATAACTTTCGAGTAAAAACGACTTGAGAAAAATATTGAGCGCAAGCTCTGGAATTGCACTATGTTTGTAGCTCCTTGCTATAGGAGTTGAGTATGAGCTCTGGTAAGCGCTAGGGGTTAATTAAAAGAATTTAATAACTTTCGAGTGAAAACGACTCAAGAAAAATATTGATCTCATCATACTTATTTATAAGTGATTAAATGAAATTTTGAATTTCTGTATTCTCATCAAATTAATGAAGAGCTACCACATTATACGAGGGAAATCCAACATGCAGGGATGTTTAGAGTTTCCTAGCCTAGTAAGACCTAAGCCACCTATCTACTTGACCTTAATGAAGAAGTGCCATTGAGTCTAGGGATCATGGTACATGATGCTCAAAGACAATGTTTAACAAGTATTATAACACTATGTATTTTATACATAGTATGTATAAAGAATTAATTATGATTAAATATATATTTAAATAAAAGAAAGAAGAGAAGATCCATCAATTATTATTTATTATTATTAAAGGATTAATAAATAGTATAATACCTATGAAAGTTTAACTAGGAACTAGTTAAAAGTTCTTAGGTTAAGTATTGAAAATTACCCCAGTAATTAAAAAAGGGTTAAATCAAGAAACCAAGGTTTCTTGATTTAAGTGTCCCTTTGATTGAAAAGTGTGTCTATAAAGACTAAATCCAAGCAAAGGATTGGGGTTTCTGATTTTTATCTTGGAGAATTATTATTCTCCCTCTTTTTGTCTCTCAAGTGTTTTCCCAGAGAACTTTGTCTTGCAAGGAAAAGAGGACTGATTTAGAACTGAATACTAGTTAGAAAACACTACCTTAGGAGCTCTAAGCTACTCGCATGTTGGATTCCAGCTTGGCGGGATCCGAATTAGAACCGCGAACAGTTTCGGGTCATGGTTGGGAGGAACCTGGTAGTTCCCAAGTGATTTGGTCATCAAAATCAGAGGTCAGATCTGTCTTAAATTGATAATGTTGGTTATTTAAAAAGTATGCAGGCTCAGCCATTAAAGGAGCTTCAGGAAGATAAATTACAGGTATGAGTTCTTAGTATGCCCAAGTTCATTTCTAGGGTAAATGTTGGATTCTTTATGTAAATGCTTTAATATATATTATTAACCCTGGAATTGATTTGGTTCTGTCCATATCTCATAGGGTTACATTTATTAAAATCTAACCCTATACTGTCTATTCTATATTCTAGATTATATAATGAATATGTTAAATGAATGTACCAATGTATTTACTAACCCTGTGTAATTGAAGTTCTGCCTAGGTTCTGCTAGGGTTTGTATTCTCTTTAAATGCTCCCTAGGGTTGTAAATATTATCATAGGCTGTATATGGCTAAGATTTCATCTCTAAAGTTTATTTCTGTATTCATTCAATCTTCATAAATTATTACTGTAAACTAGGTAAATCCAGACCTGCTATTTGTTGCTCACCTATTATTTATATCTTTACTGACATATTACATTTGTCAATAAAGAAATGTTTCAGATTATAGTAGATTTAATCATAGGAGTAAGTTTAAAGAAATAAATATACTAAATAGATACCTTAGTGTATTATTTACAAAGATAACTATTATATATATATATATATATATATATATATACACACACACACACACACACACACACACACACACACACACACANATACACATATGTGTATATACACATATGTGTATCTATCTATCTATCTATCTATCTATATATATACAGATAAGGCCATCAGGTATAAACATATATGAAAACTATCTATACATTTAATTCCAAAATTAAATAACTCATCTAACACCTTTCAAGGTCTGTATCCATATTACAAATTTACATAAAAAATACTCCACATAAATGAAACAACATTATCAGAAAATTAGAGGAGGCATCGTGACCATCCATGTGGTCCTTTACAGTTCTTGATCATATTTCATATAAAAGAATCCACAGTTATAAATTTTCCATCTAAATATAGCTCAACAAACATTACCATAGCCAAATTAAAATAATACATCGTATACAGTAAAGAATATCATAGTAAATCAACATCAAAATCATATCATAAGCCCATATATTGCAAACAGTAACATGAATCGAATCCTATGGGCATGGAAGCCGAGTTTGTTTTATTTATTAAAATACATTTCATTACAATTCATTACATTACAAACCCTGCTTACGAATGTAGGTTGCAACATCGATTCCGATGGATTTCCAGACCCACGGAAAATCCATAGTAAAAACCCATAAGTATTATAAGTACAAAATGACAACCAAATCCTATAACCATTTTACATAGGCCACACTATACATCAAATTGTATGCGGGTTGTGGTCATTAAAATACAACCATTACATATTAAACAACAAATTTCATCAAGGGTCCTTAAACCCTAGCACTATAGAACCAACGATTGCACAACACTCATATAAGTCATAGCCTCAGCCAAAGTTTTATTTTAATACACAGTCCTACCAAGATTAACCCTATGCTATACTATTGCAGCACTATGGAAGGGTCATGCTATTCATGGCATGGCCTACACCCACGCTATCCATATCTTTAAATTACAAACTAAGTAACACCATAATACACATAGCCTTCAAGCTGGAGAATTCCCACATAATCCACCATAACAACAGAATAACACAACGAAATCGTGTTATGCATATCACAAGTTAAACCATGGTAATCAACTAATCAAAATAGTATGCATCCATTTACATATAACTTTCCAAGTAAACTACTCAGTCATCATATCAAAATGCTTGCCAAGTAAACTACACAGTCATCATATTAAAATTTATAAGCAAGTTTACACATGCATGCCAATGGGCGAATGCACCATTGTAAGCAATGGTGCAGCCCATGCCTAAAATGCCTCAACAAAAATGATTTTCTTAACCAAAAACCAAAGGTTCCATGAACCCCAAACATTCCTCTCTTCGCTGCTAAAACAACCCAAGTAAAATTTCAAACCCAAATTTATACACAGAACTAGAGGGAGTGTGACTTCACCTACGGCTGAAGCCATTTCAACATTGTTCAAAACCCAAGTCTATAATTGTATGCCCGAAGGTGAAATTTAAAACCCGACATCGAAACCCATAACATAAAACCAAAAACCAAACAGAAATCTATGCGCAGTCTTCCCAAGAGGACCGAAAAGTAGCAAGTAAAATCTTGCTCATAGGATTACCGTGGCCACGAGTGCAAACGTTTGGATCCCACAGAAGCAAAGCCACACTACTCCTCATTCCCTTTCGGCCCCTGCAAAACACAAGCCAAATGAGGGATGAGAAGCATGGACATGAACAAACATTAAACCAAACCAATGTGCAGTCGTGTTAAAACCAATGAAGACTTACCTCACAATCTAGAGGTTGTCTCCATGGTTTTGCCTCTGCACAGAGCCAAAGTGCAAAACCCCAAATGACAAACAAAACACAACCATCATGAGCCAAGCCTATGGGAAGGATGTCATGTTTCACCAAATGCATTGAATGCACCAGCTGGGAACCATTAACTCTACATAAAAACCCACTCTCCATAGTTTTGTTTTGCTACATTACAATGTATGAACACCTCTCAAATAAAGACTTAAACCCTTCTATTGTATGGTTTATACCATAAGTTATGTCGCCACCCAAACTCTATCACATGTTGTTATAGCGGATTTCACCACTCTAGGTGAATCACACTTTGTATGGCCTTCCCCTGTCCCGCTGCAGAGTCTTTAGACCCCATGGAATATATTTTATCCTTTGATAGTACCTTGATCATCCCTAAAAAACTATATAAAAGATGATATACGCGGATTTTTCCCCGATAACCGCGTACATACGCGAGTTTGACCCTTGTATCCGCGTACATCGGGATGTGTGCATAGTCCAAATCATTTTGGAGTTTTCCTTGACATGGATCCGACTCATTTGACTCCTGGCATTCTATATGCCTTGAGATCGCTCATATTCGACCCTTCATTATCCCTTGTGAAGCTATATAAGGAACCCCTTGTTACATTGAAGACATATAGAGAGATTGAAAGCATCGAAGCTATAGTCCATTGTTGCCGGAATTTATGCTTGAGTCTGCATCCCTTTGTCCCTTTGGAGCACTGTTGTGTTCTTCCCAAGCTTGCCTTTTTCTAGTGAGCTTTCTATCTAAGTGATGGAGGATTAAGGTGGTGGAGGCCCAAGTGGGGGATTCAGTTTCTCCGATTCGCAGACGTGCCGTCAGAGTTTGTATCTATCTTGTAATCTCTGATTTATATTAATAAGAACTATCTTTCCTTGTCCAATGATGTGTATTTGATTGAATATTGTATCCATTGGAATATGTCCAATGCTTTTACATTATTGATTATATATGCTAGAATAGATCTAACACCATGATATATAGTATGCTTGTATTGTTTACTTGTTGTTGAGGAAGTATTATATCAATTCAAGATGAAGATTGGAAAGCTCAACGGGGATCTACTTCAACCGTCCGGAATAAGGTACGAGGTCTGATCCTTTAGTGTTAGACATTTTATTTCTATTGCATATTGGGAAAGATTGATTTTTGGATTTATAGTTGTCTGTTGTGGTACCCCAAGCCATAGGAATTTCTCTCCGTAACAGAATTGGCAACTCCACTAGGGAGTTCCTAGTAGTTGTCCTTTGGGGGTGATTTTCTCGGCTTTCAATGTATTTGAATTGCTCTTTCTCTCTTGTTTCTGTGTCGGGTCTAGGGGCATGTATGCCTGGTAGAGTCTGATTGGAGTGAAGTCTGTCTCAGCCTATCTGTTTACCTTGTTTTTATGCACCTTTTCTTCCTGTACGCGGGTTTTTAATTTACAGTTGTGTATAAATGCGGTTTCCTCTATTATTTCCGCGTATACACGCGGGTTTACTGTGAACAGTCGCGTATACCCTGGGTTTTTCCCTTTTTTTGGAATTTAATGGGTTGCTGGGTGAATGCTGTTAGTTGCTGAGTCTCCTTTGGCACTGCCTGAGTCTGTTTTGACCTCTGGTTCTGACTGGAAACTTTTTTTTTAGCCTAATTTTTTTTTTTTAGGTAAGTTCTTGTCATGGCATTTTTTATTTTTTATTTGAGATTAGTGCATTAGAGTTCTTTTACCTTGGTGCTGTGCTTGTATGTTTTTTATGTGTGCTTGCAGAGTCTGAGGGTGGTAGAATCATTCTTTTGCTTTTTGCATCTCTTATATTTTCAAAAAATCCAAAAACATTTGCTTATCATAATGCATTGCATTTTGCACTTTGCATTGTACTTGCATTAGATCTAGATTTGCTTTGGAGTACTAGTTAGGAATTCATATAGGAAAATTTGCATTCATCATTTGAAGAAGAAATTGTGCATTTCACGTAGTAGCATACCCTGTTTACATGGACACAATGCATTTGCATTGATTGTTACTGTGTGCATTTTACTTCTATTGCATCATAACACCACTAGTTGCACGACCATATCCTATTTTTGAGTAATAAAGCCAACTAAAATCAATGCTAATTAAAATGAATTACACTCTTTTCTTTTCTAGGGTGCACCAACAAGCTTAGGTTTTAGGATCTTGGAATAGTTCATTGTAAGTCAATTCTCCAAGATCACTAAACAACAACATCTAGGTGTCTGTCCAGGGAGTGTGTGAAATCCTTGGTATAACCATCGTTCTCAGGATCCTCCTCTCAAAAGGGAGTTAAGCACGAGGCAGTGTAAGAGGTTATTGATTGGGATGACCCCTAGTCATAACTGAGTAGCACCGGTGATATTGCTAGGATTGTATTCGTATCTAGGGGCTCTTTCAAGAGTTTCGGGCTTTGCTACCCTGCCCATACAGTCAATCCCGCCTGCAACTATCCACCTGAGATTTGATTATATTGAGGTGACCTTAGTGACCTTACCTAGGATATCAAGGGGGTACGTGTAGAGGTTATTCTGCATGTGTCCCGGCCAGGTTGGGGTCAGACAGCACAGTTGCTTTACGCGTTGAAGTTGAGGGACACAATAATTGGTTTCGTACCTCCGCTTGTGGTGACAAGGGCCTCTCAAGCCTCTCCTAGGTGAGACATACTGGCCACATTTGGGAGCTCACTTATCCAGCCCTTGTTTGCTTGCATTTGGATTTAGATTTTATTAGTGATTTCTATGTGCATGCTAGTTGGCCTAGGGTTTACGTAAATAGAGAGTCTTTGCTTTTTGTTGAGTCATTGTCGAATCGAGTGCGGTTCCGCGCCGTCCTCATCGGTTAGCAGGACTTCCACCTTCCACTTCTCCTCCTCCTTTGGGAGAGGGGCCTAGACTGTCCAGGCGGACTATGTCACACACTGATTCACACACCATGGAGGATCATTTAGAGAATATTCCTGAGCCACCTCCTCCCGTTCGTATAGACAATGAGGAACTTACTCCTACATACGATCCTTCACCTGAACTAGCTGAGTTTGGTCCCGTGATTTCCCAGATAGGATCTTTGCATGATAGACCTACTCACCCTAGGGTTGATTCCTCGTTGACATGCTACCGGTATAAAATGCCGGAAGATGCCGAGACTCACTTTGACCGTCCTAGCACTAGCTACGGTAGTTATGCTACGACTGGTTTTCCTATGCACGATTTGACATTCCATGTTGAATCCAACTTTGAGCCTAGCACTATGCCTGGGGGAAATCCCATTCCTTACCTTGTGGAGAGGTTTGGGAGTACTAGTCACATTGCACCTTCCATCCCAGTGGTGGAAGATCCATCTTATCCCCCTCCGAGGTCTAGGGCTAGTGATCCGATTAGGATACCGGGTCCGAGACGAGTGACGATAGGCACTAGTACATATCTTATTACTGAGATTCCTTCATCCTCGATTCTGAGTTCTTCAAATGTACATCCTCCACCTTATCCATGTGGTCCTTCGAGCCGATATATGGCTACGAGTTAGGTCCGTACTGCGGTTACTAGACCCATTGTGTCTCAGGTTCATATACCACCCGCTGCTTCAGGAGGCTATATTCACCCTTCTAGTGGTCAGCTTGTTACGTCCGGGGCATATGTACCTACTTCGGGTATGTATGTTCCCCCTTCCAGACCTTATATTCCTACCTATGGAGTGTCCCATGGGACATCGCAAGCGATGACCTATGGACCTTATTATGGTCCGCAGTATGGACAGGTTTCTTCACCTTATGGAGGCAGGTATAAACAACCTGCTTACTCTCCCAATTATGGCTTCATATCCCCTACTAGTCAAGGTCCACCTTACTATGGTACTTCCACGTCACCTTATATAGGTCAGACAGGAGGAGGACACTATGGCCAAGGCCATGGTGGTGCTCAAACCTATGTGAACTAGGGAGCGGTCCATCGACCTCATCATGCTAAGCGCCCTTTCCTTGTGACACTCAACCTTCCTGACTTATTGAGACTCACGAACGATCCTGTGGCTCAAGACCCGGCTTGGCCAGCTGTCCCTACCAAGCTTCCTTTGGATATACCTAAGTTCAAAGGCAAATCGGGAGAGGATTCGAGCAAACACGTTACCACATTTCACCTTTGGTGCTCTTCGAATTCGTTACATCAGGACTTAGTCCGCTTGTGACTATTTCAATGCACCCTCACAGGGCCTGCTGCGAAATGGTATATAAAGTTACCAAAGGGAGCCTTTACCTTGTTCGACGATCTTGCGATGACTTTTCTTAATCACTTCCAGCTACCAATGCGCTATGATGTTGGTACTGAACTCTTGTCAACATTTCAGCAGGATAAAGCCACCCATATTTCTGATCATATTCAGGAGTGGCGTAGACGGAAGAGATTAATTAGAGCCTTTATACCGCTGGAGTTCCTTCTCGAGTGGTTCCTCAAGTCTTTATTGCCATATATAGCAAAGGATGTTTCTACATCCAAAGTGCAGAATGAGGAACAAGCAATCTTTAGGGCGTAGGAACTGGACTTGATTTATGCTCAGTCCGGTTTGTTATATGAGATTATTCCCAACGCTCCTCATTCTAGTTTCGATCCCAAGGTTAAACCTGGACCACATGCCGATGGCATTGTGGGTTGTGCAAGTGCGAAACCTACAGATTCGGTTGCAAAACAAGTTAGTCAACTATCTCTCAACCAGTCTGCTTCGGGACAAGCTACAGCTTCATCTCAACCCGCCCAAATGGCGAGTGTAATTTCTGTGGAATCGTCGGACCAGAAGGGTAACCAACAACACGGACGGAATAAGAAAAAGGGTAAGAATAATAATCGAAAGGGTGGGAATAGGAATGAGAATGCTTCCAATAATTACAATAACGGTTAGAATGCTGGTGGGGACAAGCAAGCTAAACATAAGGTTAAATTCCCTTGCAAGCTATGTAAGGATGATCACCTCACCTACTTGTGCCCTAGAATTGATGAAGCTTCGAGACTCTTAGCACAAGGCCCAGCTGTGCTAACAAAACCTTTACCGCATAACCAGAATATGAACTCGGAGTCCCAGGAGCAATCTAGTGAGAATGATCCACCAGAGGCTAGTGCTCGTGGGTGCATTAACATGGTCCGTGCTGCTAAGGTTGTGACTCGCGCAAAATATTATGGATCGTCACAACCCAACCCAGGCAAAGAACCTGATCCACCAGGAACTCCTTTGCACATTGAGAAACCTGTGGATAAACCTGAAGCTACACCTCGCATTCCTAATGGGGTACTTAAGCACTCGGGGCATAATCCAAATTCCCAAGCCGCCCAGAATTATTCAGTTGTCGAGGATTTGAGCCATACTCCTTGTGCGATGTCTGCATTGGAAGTGCTTCAGAGTTGTCCTTCGGAAATGAAGGATTTGCTTTTTGCTCTTGGTGTGAATGGTGATGATTCCTCCTCAGTGATTAAATTTGAAACTGTAGGTCATCAGCCTCGCTTTCCCTACTATGTGTCGCTTTTGGTACATGTAGAATGTCTTAATATGATCATCAAGCGCACTGTGATTGACGAGGGCGCTGCTGCATCTGTGATGTCTTTGTCTTGTTGGAAGGGTCTTGGTTCCCCTGAGTTGTCGAAGTCAGTGACTATGTTAACTGATTTTGATGGGAGATGTTTTAGGCCGCACGGCATCATTCCATCCCTTAAAGTCCATTTGGGAGGGAAGACCGTTACGATAGAGGTTGAGGTGGTTGATGTGCCCCTCGACTACAATCTCTTGCTGGGTCGGAACTGGATGTATAGTATGCAAGCCGTTGCTTCTTCCATGTTTTGCGTTGTATGCTTTCCTCATAATGGGAAGATTGTAATGATTTATTAGATGGCATTCAAGAATTCCCCTATTACTGCATCTTCTGGAACTTCGGTTCAGGTCATTGAACACTCTCAGCCGACAATTGGGAGTGTGGATGTAGGTATGTATCTATCCCTCATGGGAAGCTTTAGTTGTCCTGCACCGATCCTCATGATAGGATATCATTCTGATAGGGATTCGACTTCTACGACCTCAGTGTCATTTCGCATGACTCATATGGGAGATCCTTGGATTCTTCCTACACTGAGTATTTTGAGTGAGCCTGTCGAAACCAACGTGCCGCTTCCAGCAACCATGATAGCTGATCAAGCCAATCTTATGAATGTTTCAGAGCCTTGTTCTTCTTCTTCGCGGATGGAAGAGGAAGACCCCTATGTGCTACCCGCATTGGCAGTACAGTCTTCTCATGCCCACGACTACCTTGATACAGTTTTCCCTTCAGACGAACCGATTATCGAGGCCATGTCGGGTGTTGAGCCGCCATGGGAGGAACTTCATCATAGATCATATTTCCTTCCATCGCTTGACCGTTTGGAGCATGAGGATTATAGGGAGATTCTTAGTCAAAGAGTTGGTAGTCCCATGATTCCATTAATCTCTCTTGGTCAGATGGCTGATGGGAACATGGCGAACATATCTTCCACGATTTCTATCAACATCTCTCGTGATCCTAGCACCATTGAGAATGTCTATATTGGGGAAGATTGTTCCCAGGATGAGATTCTCAAGTATACCGAGCTATTCAAGGAATTCCGTGATATTTTTTCTTGGTCATATGATGAGATGCCAGGTATTGACCCTCAGATTGTCGAACATGAGATTAAGACTTACCCCAATGCTAAGCTTGTTTGACAACGCTTACGCGTCGTGAATCCTAGGAAAGCACCCGCCATTAAGGAAGAGATAGAGAAGCTGTTGAAAGCCGGTTTCATCTATCCCGTTCCCTTGATGGAGTGGGTTTCAAACCCCGTTCTGGTGGATAAGAAGCAGGGAGCGATCCGAATATGCCCTGATTTCCGTGATTTAAATCGTGCCTGTCCTAAGGATAACTTCCCCACACCATTTATACATCAGATTTTGGATGAGTGTGCTGGTAGCGAGGTGTTCTCCTTTATGGACGGCTTTTCCAGGTATAATCAGATCCAGATTAAACCTAAGGACCAACACAAGACTGCATTTATTTGTCCTTGGAGAACGTTTGCATATCGAAAGATGCCTTTCGGCCTTAAAAACGTCGGAGCTACATTTCAGCGGGCAATGACCTTGATTTTCCACGATCTCAAGTCTATTATCAAAGTATTTTTGGATGACCTCGCTTCTCATTCTCGCATGACAATGCGTCATTCTTATCACTTGAGATTGGTCTTCGAAAGATGCGGCCACTATTCGGTTTGATTAAATCCTCATAAGTGCTTCTTTTGTGTAAATTCAGGTCGTTTATTAGGATTCATCGTTTCAAAAGAGGGCATAAGAGTCGATCCCTTGAAGTTTGAGGCAATACTTCAGTTGTCTCCCTTGAAAAATATTCGTCATCTTCAGTGTTTGCAAGGTATGGAAAACTTCTTACGAAGATTTGTGGTCAATTTTTCTGATTTGAATAGAGGATTCATGCGTCTCTTGAAGAAGGATACTCCCTTTGAATGGGATGAGCGAGCCCAGGAGTCCTTCGATGCACTTAAGCGAGCCCTAGCATCGACCCCGGTGATTAGTCCTCCTGATTATAGCCATGATTTCCTATTATATGAGGCTGCGTCTTTAGAGACGATTGGTATGGTATTGGTTCAGGAGGATGAGGAGCTCCAGGAGCATGTCATATATTATCTGAGCCGAAACCTTATTGACGCAGAGATTCGGTATTCTCATGTGGAGAAGCTTGCCTTAGCGACCATACATGCGGTTCAGCGTTTGAGACATTATGTCCTCCTTCGCCAGACCTCGGTTGTGGCCCATGTCAATCCGTTGCAGTTCATCGTCACACGAAGGATGACTGGGGGAAAGTATAATAAATGGATTGTCATCCTACAAGAGTTCGATCTCGAATTTGTTTCGGCAAAGTCGAAGAGATCGTTAATTTTTGCAGAGCTTATATAGGATTTCCCGAGCGAGGCCGAGGAGTTAGTTTGTGAAGATACGTTTGTTGATGAACACATCTTCTTAATCTCGACATCTGACCCATGGTATGGAGATATCATAGTATATTTGCAAACACAGAGGACCCCTACTCACCTCTCATGAGATGAACGATGACGATTACGTCACGTCTCTAAGAACTACCTTATAGTGGACAATACTTTGTACTGCCGTGGGGTAGATTCCATTTTACAACATTGTTTAACTCACGAGGAGGATGAGGTTGTGCTGAATGATTGCCACGGAGGGGTGTGTGGTGGTCATTTATCTGGGCTTTCTTCAGCTCAAAATATTTTGAGAGCAGGTTATTTCTGGCCATCAATCTTTAAAGATTGTGTTGATGCGGTCAAGAGGTGCCACCCTTTCCAAGTGTTCGCATGAAATATGCACTCAAATCCTGCCCCATTACATCCCATTATTACCGCTGGTCCCTTCACCAAGTGGGGGCTCGATTTTATGGATTGCATCCCAGCTTCGGCTGGCGGGCACCATCATATTATAGTGGCTGTGGATTATTTCACGAAATGGGCTGAGGCAATGCCTACAGTAAAATTCGACGGTGAGACAGCCGCTCACTTTGTATTCAACCAAATCATTACTCGGTTCGGGATTTCGAGAGAGCTTGTCACTGACCATGGCTCGCACTTTCAGAATTGTATGATGGAAGAGTTGGCATCCAAGTTAGGGTATAAGCAAGAGCACTCCTCTTCTTACTACCCCCAAGTGAATGGACAGGTTGAAGCAGTGAATAAATCACTTAAGTCTATTCTCCAACGAACCATCGCACAGAGAAAGACGAATTGGCATATTATGTTATACCCTGCTTTGTGGGCATATCGAACCACGGTTAGGACTGCCACTGGTTTTTCTCCATATCATCTTGTGCATGGAGTGGAGTCAATATTTCCGGTTGAATGCGAGATTCCTTCGTTGAAGCTAGCTGTGGAACTCTTACCAGACACTTCACCTTTGGAGGAGCGTTTGGTCCACCTCGAGCAACTTGATAGGCAACGTCGAGATGCCTTGGTGGCTCTAGAGGTTAATAAGTGTCGCGTTAAGGTCCAATATGACAAGTCTGTCCATCTAAGAGTGTTTAGTGAAGGAGACTTGGTCCTTTTGTGGGATCAATCGAAATAACCCTTGGGGGCAGGGAAATTTAATCCTATGTGGCGTGATCCTTACGTGGTCAAGTGTGTCTTAGAGAAGGGTGCCTATGAGTTAGTCGATTATGAAGGCACAGCTTTGGCGGAGCCTAGAAATGGGCTCTATCTGAAAAAATACTATGCATGATCTTTAGCCAAGGCTTCCTGTTGTATATTATTGTACAACTTTGCATAGTTAGGTCTTTTTCTTATCGTGATCGAGTTTGTGATTAGTTTCCGTTTCTTGTGGCAGATGTCAATGGAATATTCCACCTACATAGGATTCGCGGATGGTGCAAGCCGTCACACTCAACACTCAGCCTCTGCTGCTTGGGTGATTTATACTCCTATGGGTCAGGTATTGTCTTCAGGAGGTGTATGTCTACAGCCATCTTCCAACAATGTTGCTGAATATAGTGCCGTTATTGAGCTTCTACGGGATGCCATTTCACATGGTGTTCTATCTCTTGAGGAACGTCTTGATTCAGAGTTAGTAGTGTCACAGCTCAATGGTTTGTACCATGTTAGAGATACGACGTTATTGAGAAGATTCTTACGTGTGAGATTGTTAGAACGGTAATTTGACAGTATTACATATATACACATTCCAAGCCTAATCGTAATCAAGTTGCTGACTCATACGCTAACTACGTGTTAGATTGGCATTTGTTTCATTCATAATAAATTAATCATAAACATTTTTACACATGTAAATAAATAAATCGATCACCATAAAATTTTTTTATATATATCAAAATGTGGTAATACATAGTGTCATATACAAAAGTGGAGCTTTCAAAGCTTCCATCATATAATACACGGTAATACAAAATATATACTCCCAGGTGTCTAATCCTGTGGAGGGGGAGGGTTGTGATCATGATACATCACTACGGCTCTAGCTAGCCGTCAGAATAAATGCACCCATGCGCATGGTACACCCACCACCTGTCGCTGCATGGCCTCAGGCAAGTCCTCGACTTGCACCATGGTAACCCTGTGAGTCAGTCGCACGAAGTTGGTATGAATGCCCTGGAGCGTTCGCTCCGCATCCGCACCTATGATGTCATCCCCTCTTCCCCTCCGTCTATGACGTGGGAAGCCCTCTGGTCACCGTGGTCCTACATCTACACATGAATGGTAGATGTCACTATGTGTTGTCACGCACAAACATGTCTTTTTGATTCCGCATAATCAAGAAAATACAAAAAAATTAAATAATTCAAAAAAATTTAAAAACAGTGAGAGTCGAGATTCGGTACCTATCTCTCCATATGCCGATCCTGGTGGTAATGGCATGTCCGGATCCCCCTGGAAATCTATCCCTCCATAGGGGTAGTCATCTATGGCAACAATCTATCGTCGCCGCCATGGAAAGAAGTCTGCTGGATATGGGTTGGCCACCCTACCACCCCCCAGTCTGCGCATAGCATCTTCCCAACATCGTTGGGCCAGATCTCGAACCCCGTGGAGAGGAACATACACTCTAGGGCTCAATCCTGGAACACGCTCGAAGAAAAACGTGCTCAGTATGCTGTTGAACCTGAAGTTTCATATCCTACCTGCCTTACACTCACTGAGCTGGTGTTTCATGTTGCTCAGTAGTGTAGTGCTCCAGTCATATATGGTCGGTCTCATACACTCCACCGCATAGTACATCAGTGGCCGCAAGGCCTGATGGAGTGAGGCTAAGCCTGCTATCTTGCCCAGCGTCAGTAGTATGGCCTTTAGGCCCAGCACCTGTATATCATTGGTAGGGACTTGACTCCCCACCTTCTTAGTATCTGGGTAGCAGTACACAGCTACGTACTCATCGATAGTAAGCCCACCGCCTGTCCCACCTCGAGAACGAAGGTTCACCACCTCCCCCCGTCTAGATAGACCTGTGATGAAGTATATGTCTTCCACCTCTATAGTGAGAGACATCCCATCTATCCTGAAGGACTCTGAGTCTGGATCCCAATAGTTTACCAGCATCTCTAGTAGTCTTGGTTTGGCCCTCAAGCCACCAAGGCACCAAAACTTGTAGAGTCCGCATATTCTTAGAGCTTGTTGAGCCATTACGTCAACCCTTACATATTCCTCTACCTCACCATGCTCAGGCTCTCTCCATTCTAGCACCATCCTGCATGAGAAATTACCCAATTGTCCATTAGATTCTTGTAAATCCGTTTGTGCGGTGTCATACGCGACTATTTTGCAAACAACCGCGTATGTACATGGTTTCTAGCCCGTTTTCCACGTATAGCCAGCCCTATACACGGAAAAAGCTTCGATACCTGCGTGGGCCACAGTGCTCATGTAGAATTGGCCTGAACTACTTCATTTTACCATGAAAATTGACAAAAATTATATTGAAATGCATGAGGAGAGCATGAGTAACTACCTGGAAGAAACGGTTGTGAATTCCACCGGCTGGATCTCCTGGAATTTGCAGTTGAATATCAGAGCTCCAATGGGTAAAAGTTTCAAATGATTTATATTTTTTACTATTTATAGAAAAAATTTCAAATATTTGAAAATTTTTACCCCCTTTCCTATAGTTTTGACAGTTTCTAACCATTTTGGACCGTTTCTGACATAATTTGTGATGTAGAAGACCATTTTCAGTGCCGTTTCAGCCTTTGGATTGACCCGTTCGTACTGATCTCAGGTATAACGTCTATACTGGCATATAGGTTAGGTTCACCACCGTTTGCATTTTGCATGACCTTATGACCATGTCACCATTACCTTAGGCACGAACCCACTCTATTATGTCACGGAACCTTCTTGCTGCTTTAGAAGTGGCATGATGTGAGTGGTAGAGTTCCACCTTACATGGGCACCCTAGTTAGTGCCTTATTTGCATTTGGTTCCCATGCCGACGTTTTCTCATTTAGGGTGTGGGAGTCTGTTGTATAGTATTACCATGACATTTAGCAAGAGTCTCATACTCCTCTTGATCTTATGCTGGCCTTTTTCCCTCCGGACTCCCCTTATGTCAATTTGTGAATGCATTATCATGAGCTTTGCCTTCCTTATTGAGCTTTATGCCGGCTCCCCAGACATTGCATTTCAGCCATATATCCTGAGCTTGTCTCATGTCTAGCCATGCAGAGCCATTTTTATATCCTTCGTAGCTTGATTCCCTTTTAACCGGGAGGGGATTTCCCCCCGAGTGTTGATATCCTACACATGTATCCTTGCATTGAGCATAGGTATGTTCCACTACTGGGAACTAGTTTGTTTGCCCTTATGACACTCGTCTCCTCCTAGTTTGTAACTATAAAGCTAGTTTATTCTTTTTTCAAGCTTTTCAAATAACTGAAAAAGTCCAAAAAAATCAAAAAACCAAAAAGCCGGACAAGGAAAGATGTTATCTTTTGGCAGCTGTCAAGGCGTGTCGCCTTTGAACAGAGCACTGTATATCACATCCATTAGTTGGGTTATATTTTGACTTAGGAGCTGTACTCGTTATCTGAGTTTATCTCCACCGACTAGTTAAGCTTCCAGTCCCTATGGAGCCTCTGTTGATGCCTCCTGTGTCACAGAGATGTCCCAGTTTGTATATTGAGTCTATGCTACCTTCATTTAGTCACCATACGCCATTATGCTCTTGTTTGAAGGAAGTTGAAACCTGTGTCGGCCATTCCTCAGTTATCTTGACTTTGCATGTTGGCCATTCCCGGTACAGTTATTGGTTCATGCACTTTATGATCGAGTCCTTCCACATTAGACAACTTTGTTGAGTACCTCGTGTTGGATAATGGAGGATGCCTTAATGCCCTCCTTCCAGCGGATTTCATCCCATCGACTTTAGATCATTTAATCTGAGATTGGAATCTAGATTCCTTTTGAGTGCCTTGAGACTTGCAGTCATTAGTGGCAGGTTCTCTCGCCATCGACAGTTTCTTGGGAATACATCAATTTCCCATGATCGATGGATCCTCTCAAGTGTTCGACCTCAACACATCTATTCACACTTGTTAGTTTTCACTCTAGTACCTTAATTCCCATTATCATTATCGGTGGGTAATCTCGCGTCTATTAACGGTATACATCAATGACCGGTAATCAAACTATGGACTACTATGTTTGACCTCGACACCTCTATTCGCATAGTAAGAGATGTACTCGTAGCGGTTTGTGTAGAAGACCTTCTAGACTAGTGGCATCTCTTATATGCTACCTCCTTGATCGTGCCAGTGTTCATGAGATTCCAGCTCTCGTGACTTGATTCCAGTGTATGTCAGACATTTCCAGCCACTATGGAGATCTTGATCTATTGTATATCTTCAGCCATTTTGGAGATCATGTTCCTTTGTATATCTTCATCATGGAGATTCTGATCTATGTATATTGTACATGGCGATGACCACATATGTGATATCATGTATTATGCCTATTCATGGCCATTGTACTCTTATGTGTCTGGGACTTCTATATGTACTTGCAGTTGTATGCAGAGTTGTATTATTGTACTATGTTGATTGGGTGGTTGGTCTTCCATTTGGGACCCTTCATCACTCCACTTCTGGAATGGATTTATAATGTATTTCGGCCATCGTATGACCCCTCTAACCTCACACATTAGGGGGCATCTGTTATAGCGGATTTCACCACTCTAGGTGAATCACCCTTTGTATGGCCTTCCCCTGTTCCGCTACAGACTCTTTAGACCCCATGGACTATATTTTATCCTTTGATAGTACCTTGATCATCCCTAAAAAACTATATAAAATATGATATACCCATCTTTTTCCCCGATAACCGCGTACATATGCAAGTTTGACCCTTGTATCTGCGTACATTGGGATGTGTGCATAGTCCAAATCATTTTGGAGTTTTCCTTGACATGGATCCGACTCATTTGACTCCTGGCCTTCCATATGCCTTGAGATCGCTCGGATTCGACCCTTCATTATCCCTTGTGAAGCTATATAAGGAACCCCTTGGTACATTGAAGACATATAGAGAGATTGAAAGCATCGAAACTATAGTCCATTGTTGCCGGAATTTATGCTTGAGTCTGCATCCCTTTGTCCCTTTGGAGCACTGTTGTGTTCTTCCCAAGCTTGCTATCTAAGTGATGGAGGATTGAGGTGGTGGAGGCCCAAGTGGGGGATTCAATTTCTTCGATTCACAGACGTGCCATTAGAGGTTGTATCTATCTTGTAATCTCTGATTTATATTAATAAGAACTATCTTTCCTTGTCCAATGATGTGTATTTGATTGAATATTGTATCCATTGGAATATGTCAAATGCTTTTACATTATTGATTATATATGTTAGAATATATCTAACACCATGATATATAGTATGCTTGTATTGTTTACTTGTTGTTGAGGAAGTATTATATCAATTCAAGCTAAAGATTGGAAAGCTCAACGGGGATCTACTTCAACCGTCCAGAATAAGGTACGAGGTCTGATCCTTTAGTGTTAGACATTTTATTTCTATTGCATATTGGGAAAGATTGATTTCTGGAGTCATAGCTGTCTGTTGTGGTACCCCAAGCCATAGGAATTTTTCTCTGTAACACACGTTAACATATTACAAAATTTTCCTTATGATAGAATTACAATAATACACAGTCCATAGATGCGCTAGTCCAAAATCAAAGAACCCATGCTTAAAGTATTTAGATAATGTTTATACCACAGGTTTAGTGCTTAGGGATTTAATCCCTTAGTAACAAAGTATTTATGCTTAAAAACCATGGCATACAAAGTATGCCATGATAAAATCTCTGACTATAAAAATCTAAAGGTCTTCTCTTAAACCAATATAATAACCTATCAATAAAAGAATATAAGAGATGTTAATAGGTATAGTAAGAATATACATAGAATGTAAAATGTATTAATGACATATAGACTAACGAATTTAAAACATAACAAAGAATAATTAGTGTAGAGGAAATTTAACCATAGTAGCTCCATCGACGATAACAACACTTACCAAGTTATAAAACCAAGTCGATAAGAAGCGTAACAACTAGCAGCAGGTCCTCTACGATCAAGACGGTCAACACACTTTACACAAGTTTCCATCGCAAGCTTGAATTGCATGTGAATAAAAGAGGTGCCTTAATTCGATTGAACTAGGTAAGCCTACGTAACAAAATAACACTTTACATCTCAAACCATCATGGGAGAACAAGTCCTGCCACTCTGCCCACTTTGTTTCCACAAACAAAGTTAAGTTAGGACCCCATATTTAACAAGTGCGACAATGCAGAAAGGACGAAGCACATAAGTCTAGTGACAACACATAAGCGACGAAAGTGTAAACATAATACTAAGTAGTAAACAATAGTACAACCTCATAAGTAAAATACATTAAAAGTAACGACTGAAATATAAACAACAAAATGTAAGAACAACTTACGACTAAACATAGATATATAAAGTGTAGGATAGAGTTCTGTAAGTAAATAATGTTCCATCTAGGTAGTTTTTACTAGCATATAATTTTTTTATTTTTTATTTTTGGGGACATTACAAGTGGTACTAAGATCTCAGTTTCAATACTAAGAGTGTAACACCCCGGTTTTGACCCTGTTGCACTAGATGTATATGATGTGTATATTGTAAATGATCATGGTGTGGAGCTAAAGGCCAAGGCCCCACCATTGATTGGTTATACCATGTTTTAGATTTAAATTATCATCGATGGAATATCGGGGCATGCGACATACATATTGAGTTTGTCATCATTTAAATATGCACCTTTAATTAAATAACCTGACTAGCTATGTTCGTGGCAAATAAATTGAGAAGGGGCATGATTTTCACAAGGATAAGGGTGGGGAAAATTGCCAAACCTTGAGCCATGAGGGAAAAACCCATGTGTCACCACCTTGTCTCATCCAACCACCGCCATTAAAAATTACTGCTGGTAGTTGGGGAAGTTATGGCTGGGAGTGGAGTGGGGCAGGACTGTCAGTCCTTGCCCACATGCACACTCCATCAATGGTTAAATTCACAATGGCAAAAGAAACCACTGCCATCACTCCCGCGGACATACTACTCTCTCCACGACAGTGTTGAAACACCCACGCACTCCCCACTCACGACTCTCGATTTGTCTGTTCATCCTCACGCAGGAGTGGAAGTCTTGTTCACTCTCACACATAGGGATTTTTTTTCCTGGTTTCGGGTTCACATAGCGAGCTGGGAGCTGTGCTCTTTCATCCATGATTTGCTGTGAAGGGCCATTCATGTTTTCAGCTGTATGTTCTCCTTACGGACTGGTATGGCCATGTAATCTCCCCGTCATTTCAATGTTGAGATTGGAACAGTTGTTCTTCCCGTGAGTTATGGTTTCCGCCGCTCTCCTCAAAATTTTTTGTGTTTTTGTGGTCTCCCTTACGTGGTGATTGCTGTGGTATTCTTTATATTTTGGGGACGGGAGCTTGTTCATTTCACGTACAGGTTGGGAGTTTGTATTCTTCTCTTCCTCAGCGTGGTCCATGTATGTTTTCCCGATGACGTTTTTGCCCAGGACGGGCTGTGGGTTTACTCGTGTTGTGATCAGTGTTCACTGATACGTTTGGGACTGTGTAATTCGCTTGGGAGTCATTTTCCCTATTAAGCTGTAACAGTTGATTAATTGCATGTGTGCAAAGGTTGGTCTTCGGACTTTGTTGGGAGCAAGGATGGGGGCTTGGTTTCCTTGATAAACTTGGTGTCTAGAAACCACACAGATAGAGATAGAGGGATAGCTTTCTTCTCCACAACCCCTGAATAGCACTGGAAGGGAATGCAGGGCCTGAGGGACTGTGTAGCAGAGAAGGGATTGATTCCTTGTGCTGGGTGTGTGTGGGTGTCCTAGAAGCCAGGCTAGTTCTGGTGTAGGTGTTCCTAGCTTTGTAATGAGCTCAGCAGCTTAGCATTTATCCTTTCCCAGCTCCTTAATGGCCTGATAAACCTAACCATATTGGATTGGCTATCTTGTTGATGGCCTGATAGACCCAACTGTGTTGGCTTGGCTGTGTTTTGTGTATCCTTGGCTATGTGTAATCCTACTTGTTCCCTTATTCCTTGGAGAATCATGCCCAGCTCAGGGGTGGCAGCGTTGCTGAGAGATTAAGGAGCACACTGGCCTATGGTTGGGTGGAACGTTGCAGCGACGTAGCTGGTTGCGGAACGACTTCTTCATAAGATAAGTGATCTTGTCCATTTTTACTTCTGCAACCATATATACTGTTAACGATTATGATGGACATGTTGAATGAGTGCTTGTATAGATGTATGTTGTTTCCACTGTGTATGATAATTAATTGCATCGGTGTATGTTCTACTTCAGACATTCTGTTTTAGCATTTTTATGAATTCACATGTTCATGGGGCTGGTAGCCCGGATGGTTAACGCCCTAGTAGCATCCTCTTCGCCGGTCGGAGGATTGGGGACGTGACAAAGAGACCTATGGGTGCACCAAGCATTCACGCAGAGAAAATAAAGTATTATTATTAAAATTGTTACTAACAAAAAAATTTCTGTCATTTTAAGTTTTTTTTTGCTTACAGGAAATTTTTACAGCACTATTCAATTTATGAATACTGAGGAAGAAAAAATTCATCAAGGGAAGATGACCACCCCCACTCTGAAAGTGGAGCTGGTGGTAGAGCTAAACTATGATATTTTGAATACTTTACATAGTATTCAAGCTGAATTGATAAGTTTCAAAGAAGACAGCCTGAGTGAAAGGAAGGAACAACAAGCTATAAATGAAGCCTTACTGAGAAATATGATGGGAGGAAGCTCACAAGGTAAACCTACTCCATCCACAAATAGTTCCAAAAGAGAACCTTACCCAAAAATAGCTAGCAGCCCAAGAAAAGAGGAAAACAAATGTACCCCTGAAACAACTAAAGAAGATCATCACAGTCCTTTTAGTGGCGACTCACTTTCTCCACAGAGAAAGAAGAAAAAGGGCAATGATAGTCTTCAGGGGGAGTTCCAAAAAATAAGAGCCCTGACCTATGAAGGTGAAGTAAACAAGAGGGAAAAGGCTGAAGAGTGGCTGCTACGCATGAGTAAGTACTTTTAGGTTCATAGCTATTCAAGAGAGATGAAAGTTTGAATTGCCGTCTATAACTTGAATGGAAAAGCAGCTAGATGGTGGAGAGATTTAAAACAAAACAAGAAAGATGAGCTACGGGAAATATGTTGGGATACTTTCCAAAAACTTTTCCAAGAAAAATATATGTCGAAAAGATTCTTTGACCAAAAAGTGAAGGATTTTCATGAACTATGCATGGGATCCATGACTATGGATGCGTTTATTAACAAATTTCTAGATATGTTGCATTATGTACCATACATCAAGGAAGAAAAGGTAAATATACAACAATTCCTAGGATGTCTTCCTCCCTGTTTTCGGGACAGGATTGAATTTGACATGCCTAAGACTTTGGATACCACGCTACACAGAGCTAGGCTTTGTTATGAGCATGGAAAGCTAAGGCAGGAGAACCTAAATTGAAATCGAGAGAAGTCTAAGATCTTCTTTGATAACCGCAAACCTGGGTCCAACCCACAGCCATACAAAAAGCAGAATAACAACTTTCAAGTGAACATGAACTTTAATAAACCCGGTACAAAGCCTTATGTACCAGCTACTAATGTTAACAAACAAGTAGCAAGTGGATCCAATGCTACCTCACTACAAATCAAGTGATGGATATGCAGCAGGCCTCATTATGCCCGCGATTGTAAGAACAAGACTGGTGGTGTCTTGCATAACTTACCTAACTGTCGAGGACATAGTTGGAACACCCTAGATCTATGCAGCATTGGATGGCTGACAAGCAGATAATCAAGCTATGATGGTCGAGATAGAAGGTAATATTTTTAACACTTCTGTGTCAATACTTATCGATCTCGGTGCTTGTCGGAGCTATGTTGCACCTAAAATTATTGATATATGCAATCTAGGAAGAGTAAAGCATGATAAACCTTGGTTGATTCAGTTAGCCACAAGTACGAAATGGAAGGTTTCAGAAATTGTTAAAGAATGTGAGGTAAACCTGAATGGTTTTCTTATGAAAGTAAACCTGAACATCCTACCTTTAGGATCGTACAATGTACTTATCGGAATGGACTGGCTGGAACAACACCATGTCATGCTTGATTGTTTGTACAAGTATATCTTGTGTACTGATAGCCTAGGGAACCAAGTGAAGGTTCAGGGAATTCCAAAGAAATTTTATGTAAGAAAAATATCTTCCTTACAACCAAAGAAATGCGTGAGGAAAGGCTACAAGTTGTTTGCAGTAAACATCTGAGACATAGAGTTTGATAGGGAACAATGCATAGAAGACTTCCCTGTTCTTGAAGAATTCAAGGATTTGTTTCTTGAGGAAATATTTGGATTACCTCCAAAACGAGACCTAGACTTCTATATTGAACTGACCCCAAGATCAGTTCTATCCTCCAAGTCCCCTTATCTCATGAGTGCACCTGAGTTGGTGGAAATCAAACTACAATTGCAGGAGTTGATAGAGAAAGGGTATACCCGATCCAGTGTCTCCCCTTGGGGAGCATTGATTTTGTTCATAAAGAAGAAATACAGTACAATGCGGCTGTGCATTGATTACCATTAGTTGAACAAAATGACTATAAAGAACCGTTACCCACTTCTTCGGATCGATGACTTGTTCGATCAAGTGGGAGGATCTAGAATCTTTTCAAATATTGACCTGTGATCCGGATACCTTCAGGTACGAATTCACAATGAAGATATTCACAAAACTACCTTTCATACAAGGTACAGGCACTATGATTTTGTAGTGATGTCGTTCGGGTTGACCAATGCCCTCGCGAACTTTATGTGTATGATAAACAACATATTCTGTAGGTATCTGGATAAGTTTTTCCTAGTCTTTATTGACGACATCCTGGTTTATTCCAAGGATAAAGAGGAACACAAAGAACACCTTCGTATAGTACTACAAGTGTTAAGAGAACACCAGCTTTATGCTAAGTTTATTAAATGTGATTTTTACAAACCACGGATATAGTATCTAGGTCACATTATATCTGAGACAAGGATAGCTCTAGACCCAGAAAAGATTAAAGCCATAAAGGATTGGCCTACCCCTAATAGTGTCACTGACATTAGGTCATTCTTGGGATTAGCTGGATATTATTGAAAGTTCATTGAGAACTTCTTGAGAATCTCTTTCTCAATGACTACTTTGCAGAAGAAAGCAAATAAGTTCATATGGACCGACAAGGTCGAAGAAAGTTTTCAAAATATTAAGCAACTTTTGATGACCGCGTCGGTGTTGCAGATTGCGGATCCTAATGGGGATTTTGTTGTTTGCACAGATGTAATCAAGGAAGGACTTAGAGGAGTCCTCTTGCAGAATGATCACATGATCTGTTACGAATCGTGGAAGTTGAAAGAACATGAGAAAAATTAACCTACGCATAATCTTGAGCTAGCATCCATCATCCATGCTTTGAGGATGTGGAGGCACTACCTCATGGGAAGGAAGTTCCTTCTGAAGATAGACAATATGAGTCTGAAGTATTTATTTGATCAACCGGATGTGAATGCGAGGTAATCCAAATGGTTGGCTTTCCTCAGCGAGTACCATTTTGAGCTTAAGCACATTAAGGGCAAGGAGAATAAGGTTGCCGATGCTTTAAGTTGATGAAATCACATGATTTATGAGTTGACTTCGAGTCAAACCGATGCATATTTGCATGAAAATATTAGAGTAGCCAAAAATGTCGACCCCTTCTATGTAGAGATCCTCAAGAAAGTCTAGGAATATAGGTTGTTTCAACAACAAAAAGGATACAAGGTCGACGAATCCGGACTACTATGGTCAAAATATCGCTTGTATGTTCCAGAAGGAGAAGACCTTCAGTCCAACAATCTCACATAATTTCATAGGGCACCCTACTCGGGGCACCCGGGATATCAAAAGATGATATCTGCTATCAAGAGACACTTTTTCTGTCCTAAGTTAAAGTCTGACATTGCAATGTTTATTGTGAAATGTCAGGAGTTCCAGCTATTCAAGGCCGAGCATCAGCATCCTAAGGTATTGTTGCAACCATTACCCGTTCCGTAATGGAAGTCGGAAGTTATTAGTATGGACTTTATCACCGGTTTACCGAAAAGGAAGAAGCAAAATGATTCTATTTTTGTGGTCATCGACAAGTTGTCAAAGGAAGCACACTTCATTTCTGTAAAATCGACCTACAAGGCCGTGAACATTGCTGATATATTTTTGAAAGATAAATTTAGATTGCATGGGATACCCAAGGTAATTATCTCGGATCGAGTTCTTAAGTTCACAGGGAACTTTTGGAGATCTTTATTCTCCGGATTGGAGACACAGTTGAACTTCAGTACTGCATATCACCCGCAGATAGACGAGCATATTGAAATAGTAAACCAAATTGTCGAGGAGATGATCCGAATGTATTTTATGAACAATACCACAAAGTGGGAGGATTACTTGCATCTCACAGAGTTTGCGTATAACCATGGTTATCGGTCTTCCTCCAAGACGAGTCCCTTTGAGGTACTCTATGGACGGAAGTGTAGGGCACTAGGTACTTGGGATAGCTCAGTGGATCGGCTCATGTTAGGTCCTGATTTGTTGATGGACTTGGAACATTTGGTTACCAAGGTCCATGTGAACCTTAAGGAAGCACAAGACCTCCAGAAAAGTTACACGGATCGGAAAAGAAAGGATAAGGATTTTAAAATAGGCGATCATGTTTACTTGAAAGTAAAATCCAAACGAAGCTCGTTGAGCTTGGGTAGGTGCGGTAAGTTAGTAGCTATATTTTATTGATGTATTTGTAACTTCAGAATGTATTCATTTATATTGTACCCCGATGTTTCTATCGGGAGAATCATTTGTATTTCATTGTACCCCATTGTTCCTATCGGGAGATTCATTAATATAATAAAGTCATGTAAAGTCATTGAGGTTAACCCTCTGTTGTAAGTCGAGGCAATGGTCCCCACAATTGAGTTAAGGTTAACCCTCCGTTTTGATCGGGGCGAAAATTCCCCACAGTTATGGGGCACTAGGGTTATTAGACTCTCCTAGAGAAGTCAGCCCTGGTAAGTAATTGTTAATTGAGGTCGACTTGTTGGAGTGGAAATTAAGTGAATGAAAGAATATAAATAGAGAGTGAGCCTCTCTATTTATCACAACACACACTCACTCAACTAAGGCACATGAGTGAGAGAGGAGAATCTCTCTCAAGTGAGAGAGAGAGAACAACTGTTGGAGATCATCTTTTCTGTCTTTGGGTTTTACTGCTGCCATTGGTGCTCATTCTATCTCTGAGGAAGTTGCGGGGTTTTATCCTTTATGGTTTCCTAGAGGAAAAATATTTCTATCTCTTTTCTCTTATGTTTATTGATGTGCATGTTATTATCTCAGATAAGATCCTAAGATAATATTTCTTAAATGATAAAAATCTAACATGGTATCAGAGCTAACTTGAGAAGAAGACACTATGCAGCTGTAGAAGCTATGTATTCTTACTTTTTGGGTCTCTCTCCACAATCCATCAGGAAAATCATGATAGTATAACTGTCCATTGAAGGGCGCATCTTTCTGTCGAAGTAGAATTTGATTCTGGGCATTTTCAGTTTTTGCTGCGGGAAATTAGGGATTTTTACAAAAGAGGAATTTTTGAGTGAGCCCAGCATAGGATTTCTCTCCTCCTTAAAATCAAAATTTAGAGACCAAGGTCAATATTTTTGGTTGGGTAAATCTCTGGGAAACTCAAACCCTAGTTTGACCCCGGGCCTGAAAAACCCTAAAATACTAAAACAGGTAGTTTTAGTACATTCTCTATATCTCGGGATTAAAGAAATCTCAAGGGCCAAAAATTTCACAGGACAAAGATAAAATCCTGATGTATCGTGTGTAAAATGTTTAGGCTCGGATTCACTATATTCTAGACGATATGATTCCTCCAAATTAGGGTTCCAGCCTCTTCTAGGATTCATCCCTAAACAAGAAACTTGGGGAGAATTGATCTATATTGGGATACAAAGGTCCAAATGAAATTTTGCAATATGGTCTAGATAGGGCACAGACTTTATATTCTGTGGTAAAATTGTTAGACCCCGAAAGTGAAACAGTGACACGTGGAAGTCCGTACAACTTCTCTATACTGAACAATCATGAAACAAGTCACCTTGGGAAAAAGCTCATTGGTGAAACCAATTATGGTAACACATATTGTGTTGGAAAGAGGATAGATGAGGTTACCTCAGAAAAAAAATTTAGACATAGAGGAGCATTAATTTTGGAGATATCGTAGAAATAAGAAATTGGTAAAGTTGGGCTTCCTGTTCCGAGAGCTTCCCTCCACTGTTTTCAGAAAAGGAGTACATTGGATAGCTTTCCTTGAAGAGGTATATGCTTCTATCCAATCATATCTAAACGATTTCAAGTTTTGAAAATTTGGGTTTCTCTAACAAACCGTAGATCAGCTAGATCTGGAACCATGACGGACACCTGAAATCGGTAAGATCTAATCTTTTGTTATTTACATTTGAGCTTCTCATTTCTAAATGACTAGTCACACCAACTTGATGACAAGATTGGTGAAACTGACAAATTCCAAGCATGGAAGTATTGGATCTCACTAGTTCTAGAAGAAAATGAATTGGACACCTACATAAGTGGAGAGGTTCGAGTTGCAGAGGGAGATGTAATACTCCAAAAATTCGTAAAAATTTAAAATTTTTCATGTAACATAAAATGTTCGCAGTGGTCAATACCTAGGAATAATTAACTGCTAACAGTTACTTTAATATGTATTAAACTAGAATGGACTATTTTGTAAAATTATAGTTTAGATTACTTACTAGTTTGTTTTTCATAAATCCATGTTTAAGGAATTGATTTATGGTTTGCTGTGACAGGAAACATAAACATAGGTTTGTCTTCTAGTATTAAGTTTGTTTACTGTCATATGACAAGTAGGATAGAACTCCAATTGATATCGATGCTTACTTATATTATAGCTAATGCAGTGAAGTGATGCTTCTGTTACAGGTCTTTTATAGGTAAGAATTTCATTACAAGTTTTTCCAGATCGAAATTTATCATCCCCACTAGCATAAAATAAATTGCTAGTTAAATTATTTTTTTTACAGCTTGAGCCAAGTAAGAGGTATCATTGATTTTTATTGTTAGAAATATTCATGATTGTTAGTAATAACAATATTTTAATAAAATGGATTTAGCTCAGTTATGCTTACTATCATAGAACTTGTTCATTTAACTTTCATCTTGTGATTTTCAGTTGAAAACTTGTACGTAATTCTAGTAGATGCATCTTGTGGAACATATTTCTTTCTACCATTAAAGAGTTACAGTATCTAGAAGATCTATGATCCAATTGGGGTCATAAAATGCTTTGATCTAAACTATACATTAACACTAATACGTGGTAAATAGGGTTGTTTAAAACTATTCAAGTACTTTTAAAAACTTGAAAAGTTTTATTACCAATGTTTTTCTTAAAACTAAGTGTTAATAATTTTTATATTAAGGGAAGAAGAATTAGTCCTCATAGAGGTCTACCCTATTTTCCTTTATATGGTTTATCATCTCACATGGGTCTTAATTAACAAAACATATATTAGTGTTCGTAGTTCAATGCTTAGACTAAAGAACTAGCTAAATATATTCTATAGTTGCAAGTATATACATATCATTGATTTCATTCTCCATTTTGTATCTTCCTAGAACCGATTACTGAGCATTATTTAACATGAGAGAAATCATGAGCATGTATAAGTCTTCTTATACATTTTTAAAGGTTCTAGCTTATACTATAGACCCTAGTTTAATGACTACCTCCCATACTATTTATTATGGTAAAAAAAAACAAACATAATCCAAAGCAATGATAAAGAAACCAAGACAAGTTACAATATGGTAATAAATTTTATACATTATTATGTGCAAGATTGATCGAGGGTTTCAAACTATAGTGCCAAACCCATCCTTTGCAAATTATTTGGAGCTACGTGTTCGATGCTCATTTGATAGGGTTTTGACTTTGGATTTTTTGTTATATAAGTTTCTCTAAACCCTAACATCTCTCCTTTACCCTATCTTTTACCATGCTCTGGAAGAGAGGCCGCAGGCTCATGGCCACTCAGCCTGTTTGTCACTCCACAGAGTGAACTTCCTCGTCGCTTGCCTTCTTTAAACTGCATCAAGAGTTGCATTTGGGTAATTTTCTTTGTTTTGAGGATATACCCTTCATTGTCATTGCTCATCTCTGCAACATAGCTACTTTCGCCACTACATTGCCTCTGTAAGTGTTTTTAGTCAATCCCTGGTGCTTTGGTGAGCTGTGGAAGTGAGCATGGCTCTTAGGTTGTTGTAGTGTAGTCTTGCTGAATTCGGGGTTTACAATTCTTACTGTTTAACTCTCGGTGTGGCATTTTTCTTTGCCCGTCGTAGCTTTGGTCTTCAGTCTTGACCTATGTTGAGACATGTTTTCTTCTGCGAGAGATTTCTTGTAGCTCGACGTTATATGTAAGGTGGTTGAGGATTCAAAAGTGAGCACTGTGTATTGTACTGTTCCTGGCCATGCCTTCCAAAGCTTATTATCTTCGCAAAAATGTGGCTAGGGTTTTAAAACTCATCTTTTCACAACAGAGATAAAGGATAGATCCCAAGTATAAAAATTTCCTTTCTATCTTAAACATTAAAGCACTGTTCAGTTAATTTCTTTTATTATTATCAGTGGTAATAATAACTCTTGTTTTCTTGTTCAAACCTTTTGCAAGCTATAGTCTAAAGGATAAACCAGGGTTGAAAGACATGAAGAGAAGGGACTCCACCGAAATGATTCTTCTGGTAAGCCTCGGTTTCACTGAGGTTCTCCCACAATGGCTTATAGTGTTGATTTTTGTTGATGGAGTGTGGAAATTGAACCCAAGTGTTAGAACAATTACACTCACAACAATTGCCAATTACACATGCAAATTACTCACAAAAGAGACTGAATATGGAGCTGAACACTAATCTGTATTGAATAAGTGTACAATAGCCAACCCTGTGAAGTCATAGTCTGCCACAATAAATAATTACATGAGGGATTCGAATGCATGAATACGCCATTCGAATCTAGTCAAAACCAGGCTTACTAAATCTAAGCAAAGCCCCCATAGGTGCATAAAGCAGTTTCCAAAACTATCTAGGAGCTCACAAATTGGCAAAATCAATTAGGCAAGCTAATAGTGGGTGGAAGGAAAACTCATACATGCTTTTCATAGGAGAAAAGAGTGGAGGATGTGGAGGACAAAAAAAGAAGTTAACTTCACCTAGTCAAACTTTCCCAATTACCTTAAAACACTGAAAAAGTTGGCAACAAAGCAGAAAAAGCAGACATGTGCTAGGGAGGCCAAGAATAAAGCAGATTTGATTCTAGGAGGTTTCCCAAGTGCTCCATGATTCAAAATTAGCAAGTTTGACCACTATGGATGTGTGGAGGACAACTTGCATAAGGTGGAATATGGAAACTAGGCAAATAAGACAAAAATTGGATTAATTAATGTCTAAGGTAGCTAACTATGGGTTGATTATTCTAAAACCCCCCCTTAAGCCTGACTTATGAGTAAAATATCAGAAAATTATAGGGCCTAGAAACAAGGCTTAGTCACCCTTTACATACTGCATGTCCATTTAACCAAGGAAAGAGGCAAAAAACCAGTGGGAAAAATCTTCCCTTAAACATGGACTGTAAAACAAAATTTGGAAATATTGTCATCACTCATGCTTCACAGCATGATCAGCAATCCCCAGCAGTGATTTTAGATTGCTGAATGTCTTCTCACAAAAAAATTTGGTGAAGATATCAGCTACTTTTTTTGAAGATGAACATAAGAGTAGGTGAATGGTGCCATCATGCACAAGCTGTCTGATGTAGTGCATATGGATCTCAATGTGTTTGGTTCTCTGCTTCTGAACTGGATCATTGCAGATTCGAATGGTACTCTGATTATCATAGTAGATAGTAGTTGAGTATTCTGATTCGAAGCCACAGTCTCCAAGTAACCTCTGCAACCATAAACATTGAGTTGCTGCATTTACAACTCCTCTGTACTCTGCTTCTGTAGATGAGAGTGCAATGGCACTCTATTTCTGGATTGACCAGTTGATTGGCCCTTCTACAAGAATGAACACATATCCTGATGTTGACTTTCGGTCTGTACTTTCACCAGCCCAATCACTGTCAGTAAATCCAATCAAATCAAGATCATATTTTTCTTTATAGAAGATCCCATGAGTCCTTGTTCCCTGAACAAAGTTAAGGATCCTTTTGGCTGCTTTCCAATGGATCTCATGAGGCTGATCCATGTATCTTGAAGCCACACTTACTACATAAGAAATTTCAGGTCTAGTATGTGCAAGATACAACAAACATCCAATCAATTGCCTATACAGTGTATTGTTTACCATAGGTGAAGAATCAGCTTCTTCAAGCTTCACTCTTGAAAGGAAAGGAGTCTTGCTTGGCTTGCAATCCTTCATTTTGAATTTGTTTAGAAAATCCAAGGCATAATTGGACTGATGCAATTTGATTCCATCTTTGGTTTGAGCAATCTTGAGCCCCAAGAATTGGCTCAATAGCCCCAAATCTGTCATGGAGAAGGCATGGTTCACTGCATCCTTCAAGGAAGCAATTTCATCTTTTGAGCTTCCTATAATGAGAAGGTCATAAACATATAAAAAATGATCATTAATGAACCGTTAATCAGCTTGAAATAGACATTTGGATCTGATTTGCATCGAACAAAACTCAGTGATAGCAGAAAGCTATCAATCTTGGCATACCAAGCCCTGGGGGCTTGGTTAAGCCCATACAATGACTTCTTTAGCCTGCACACAAGAGATGGGTGTTGGGATCTGATCTACCAATGTGAACCAGAACTTAAATTTAAATCAATCCGGGTTAGTAATCTTCGAGACACATCCAGGTTTTAGGACTTAGGGGCTAGACTTATCTGGAATTTAGCTAACTGTAAATTAAATCTACTGACAAATGAAAAATACTGCAACTTACAAATACAAAATCCTTTTACAAGGGTGACTTCATTTGTTTCTTTTTAAGCACACAGTAATTGATTTATGAAAGCAAAAAGGAGTGAGATTAAAAAGCAATTTCAAATAGTAAATCTAACCCTAGGCTACAGACTACAAGGTTCTGCCTGATATTCCAATGCATGAATGAACAATTATCCATTAAATTCCCTTACAGGACATTACTCATAATTTATAATTGTTTTCTTAACACTTCTTATTTTAAATAAACAGCAATGTATAATGTACTGAAATCGTGGTCTGAACCATCAATATCTTCAGCATTTAACCATGAAAAGAACAACGTTTATCCAATATTGCCAGTGATTGTGCAGGATATGTAAATCATAGCTTGAACCATAAAATAAAAGAACAGAGCAGTAATAAAATCGATCAGAAACTTAATTGAATTTGTTCTACAATGATAAACTAGAAAATATAGGGTTTAACACATACCAATAACACGATTTAATTAACTTGCATCAACAGGAAATCGCTGCAATCACCCAAATTGCTACACCGGCAATGTAAAAGTGTGTGAAAACTCAACGATGGGGGCCCTCCAAAGCCTTTCTCCACACACAGTTAAAGATTTACAGTACTAAAACTTGATATGCATTCAACATAAATCAATTACACAACACCACACAGTTCAGAAGCAAATGTGTTCCTCTTCAAATCGTGATCATTATTCATTGTTTTGTGAAGGATTTATACAAATTCAAAACACAACTAGAAATGCTATAATTCTACAACTTAATTAATGAACATAGCTAACGAGATCCTCATCAGAATAGTGAGACTCCACAAAATCAAAGACTGTTCCTTCTTTTGTGCTGGATGTAGAACAGGTGGCCGCCCTTGACTGAAGTTGAATTGACATCTGTACAGGCCACATCACCTAACCGTTGAATGTTCATCCATCTGTGGACACTAAGGATCCATTCTCTATCTTCCAGTTCCCTCCTAGCTGTCCTGCAATTGTTCAATCTTGGAGGTAATACGAGAAGTTAGTAAATTCCGTAATCTATAAAAATCCTAGTTAAAATGCTTAAAAAGTCTAAAACTCAATTTATTAACAAGTAATGACATTATACCTCTTTAAACAAGGTTCATGGACAATATTTAAAGCTTTTCTAATCATTATGGAGGTTTTATGAAGGAAATGAAAGATATCTAAGAGGCAAAAAGGGGTCAAAAACGGTGCCCAACATCTCCCCCAAGAGGAAACTGCTGCATGTCCTCATGCCAAAAACTTTGACCCTGTTCAAAACCAAAATTGTACTGCTAATCATCTTTCCTTTATTCTTCAGTCTGTGATGATGCATCTATTGATGCCCGAGATGCATAGAGGATCTTCAACCTTTCATACTTAGTCTTGTAAACCTTCCTTTACTTGTACCATCTATATGCTTGTTTAGTGATGTGTGTCCTCTGAACCTTTAGCTTCCTGTTGACTTCTTTTAGCTTCTCATTCTTTTGCTCAAGTTCCTCTATTTCAAGCTTCAATCTCTTGATCTCCTTACTATTTTTGGAAGCTTTCTTTTTCTTCATTTTTATTGGAAGCTGCTCAGAATTTGCATCCATACCCAATTCTCCATGATCTTGTGTTGAATACTCTTCTTCCTCTTCCATAGCCTGCTGTTCTGAGAAGAGAGAACTTGAACCTTTGGGTAATTCCTGTTTTAACTGCTTTCCTGTTTCTTTTTCCTGCTAGTCTAAGAAGAGATTGATCTTCTTTGTTTTCCTGATCACCTCATCAGGATCTAGGATATCTTTTCCTTTTTCAACTACTGGATCTTCTTCTGGACTCTCCAAAGTATGTATATGTTCCTCATCTTCTAATGCTGATTGACTTTGAGCTTGCTTGTATTTTCTTGACTTTCTCTGATAGGTGGCGAAGATCTGATCTTGTTTTTGATGTTGTTTTTCTTTCTTCTTCACAATTCGAGTTTGCATCCTTCTCTGAGGCTGTTTTGGGCTTGTTGCCTCAGAGTTATCTTCATCATCAGTTATCAGCAACACTTATTTCTTTTTCTTCTTCCCCTTTGGAAGTTTTGAGCATGTTTCCTCAGGGTATGTTATCATTAACAGTTCATCTTCCTTTGAACCTTCTTCAAGTAACTCTTCCTGCTCTTCAAATTGATTATGAACTAGAAATCCTAACCATGTTAAATTCTATCTTTGTAATTCATGCTGGATGATAATTTTAATAAGTCCACAATGAAAAAGACTTTTTACCTTGTCTTTTGGACGCCTTTGGACAGCCTTAGCCATCTTAGTTAGGCTTTGTAGCAGGAAATAAGGCATATTAATTTCACATTCACCATTTAGATGTTGTAGCAGCTTGATGTGATAAAGGTAAACAATGCTAAATCTGCCTTCACAAGTAATAAATTTCTGAATGATGTAAACTATTTCATCCCATGGATGAACTATCCAAGTTCTTGGTATCCATTTTTTCCAATTGACTGATCCTCCCCTAGACCTGCATAAAAATGGCATCCATACTTTCTCTTTAAACTGTTTAGTTTTGAATAACCTTTCCCCCTGCTGAGGCAGACCAGTAACTTGAGCTAGGATGTCTTCTGATAGTCTAAATTGCAAATTCCCCACTCTAACTCTTTCTCCATCGAAGGTCTCAGCAAAAACTAGACTAGCCTTCTCATTGTGCCCATTAAATTTTTCAAAGAAATTGATCCACTGCTTATTTGCAAAAATCTCAAGGAAACTTTCAAGAATATCTTTGGGATTAAATGTTGCTGGTTCCAATCTAGCTGACATTTTGGACTTAAAAGGAAAACATGAACCTTTCAACCTTTAACTCTGTTTCTATTTTCCTTTTCCACAACAATACTCTGAATTTGTGAAATTTTTGTTGGTCTACAATAGAGTATCTAGCAAAGAAAAGGGGTTTAAGCTTACCTCTTCTCTGTTGTAACCATTTTTTTACTTCTTCCTGCACGATTTTTGCAGAGATTGGTGTACCCACAGCTTCTCTTTCACTAACTGTCTTCTTTCCTGCGCGATTATCTTCAGCAAATGGTGTCTCTGTAACCCACGGCCTCTTCACTGTCGATTGTCTTCAGCAAATACTATATTCATACCTCCTGTAGCTCACGGCCTTTTTTCTCTGTCAATTATCTTCATACAACAATCGATTTCATATGCAAAAGAAAAAATTGGACTCGGCCTCAAAGAGAATGACCAAGTCGTGGTATATAATGCAGAAATCAATCCCATTTATGTGCTGTCGTGGGCATCATTCCACGTTTCCCTTCATCATTTCATGATATGCCATTTCCATCTGATTATTTACTTAGGAAAGGAAATAAAAGTAAAGTTTTGATAAACATATCAATCTTTTTATATGCCCAATGTTTAATGCATAAATTGCAATATATACTTCAGTTCGTTATATACCCAAATAAACAGGCTGTATAAAAGAATCTTTCTTTTCTCTAAAAATAAACCTTTCATAAAAACTGTGCTGAAGATGTATATATGCCTTGTTTTCTTCCTCAAACTAACCAATGCATGATGCACTATATACATATACAAAAGAGACCTTTGAAATTCTTTTATGTCAATGTTTCACTTTTGCTGAGAAAGAGACCTTGTTTATCTTCAACCCAATTGAAACTCTACCTTTAGTATGCAATATGCATCCTGTAGAATGCAATGTATGTCTTGTAAAATGTAGTATATATCCTGTAGAGTCCAGTATAGATGTTGGCCATTTAAAATTTCCCTTGGGTTTGATCCTGACAACCATCCTGACCCCTAAGGTGAAAAATGAAGTGCTGACATAGATTAATGGAAGGCAAGTAAGGTACTGGCAGAGACTAATGAAAGGCAAATAAGGTATTGGCAGAGACTTATCAGAATAATGGCAATAATAGGTAGTCAATCTTGCAATAATTGGTAAAATGTCATCACTTAAAAGCAAAAAGAATTCTGAAGCTTTTTAAACATAAAACTATAAATTCTTACAGACTTGCTTGATGTTCCTGTATGATGATCTTGCTGCCTGTTTGAAGTTGATTTGTATTTTGATTGTCCTTCTGATGTCTTCTGTCTACTGCTATCTTAAATTCCTTCAGCTTCACTGAAAGTCAGGTCTCTTTGTAGATCTCCTCTGCCTTAAAAGTCAGGGTCCTCTGCCTTTAAAAATCTCCTATATTGCTGGTAATCAGGTCTGGTAATCAGGTCCCTTCTGATGATGAAAAATCACAATCCTCTGCATATGAAAAAGACTTGGAGGGTTCTAAAGAAGCATGAACATGTTTATCCCCCTCACAGGCCTAAATTTTGACTTGTCCTCAAGTCAAACAAGATCTTCATTATTTGTAAAACAAAACAGGAAATTGGAAAAAGATTTTTATGTGAATTTGCAATGGCCAGGCAAGCCTGGTTTTCCACAGAAAATTCAAGTTTATATTGTGCCAGCGAACTGGTTTTCACAACTAAACTTCCTTTTTTCTTGTTTTTATATATATATATTTTTTATTTTTGTTTTTTTTTTCAATTTTTGTTTTCTTTTTCTCTTTTTGTTTTATTTGTTAGCTGTATCAGAGCAGCTAAGGAGTAGGTGAAGGAAAAAAACTGATGTGTTTATCCAACACTTGCATTTCCTTTTGCTGTGAAAACTGTTGTATAAAATCTGCCTTATTGATAGGTTTATTGTACAGCTTGAGCCGGTGGCCATTGACCACAAATTGACATGCTTCATCATCGATGGTTTGAAGTTTGACTGACCCATTGTCACAGACATCAACAATCTCATATGGACCAAGCCAATGAGTAGTGAATTTGGCTTTGAAATCTTTAAATTTGGAGTCAAATAATAATGCCCAGTCACCAATATGAAATTGCTTCTTTTTGATAAATTTGTCATTCCATTGAGCTCGCTGCTATTGGATCAGAATATTGTGTTCTATGGCATCCTATCTTATCTCATCTAGCTGGTTCAACTGAAGTATTATTTCTTGCTGAGCCTCAGAAAGATCCATGCCCAAATCTACCGCCAACTTGAATGTATGAATTTGAAACTCTATAGGGAGGAGGACTTGCTTACCGTAGACAAGCTGGTAAGGAGAAAAACCAGTACTGTTTTTCCAAGTGATCCGGTATGCCCATAAAGCTTCAGTAAGCCTTGCTGACCAATCCTTCCTATGCATCTGAACAGTTTTGGTAATGATGCCTTCTAGGGTTTTGTTGGTAGATTCCACTTGGCCATTGGCTTGTGGATGGTAAGGGGTGGACTTTCTGTTCTTGATCTTGTATTTTTCTGCTATCTCGTGCACTAATTTGGAAGTAAATTGTGCACCTTGATCAGTTACAATTTCCCTAGGTACCCCAAATCTAACAAAGATCTCTTCAAAAAGAAAGTTTACCATAGTCTGCTCCGTGGCTCTCGGTAAAGGCTTGGCCTCTACCCACTTAGTAACATAGTTCATACAGACCAGAATGTACTTTTTCCCTTGTGATGGTGGATTAATTGGACCAATGAAGTCAAGGGCCCATTTTTCAAATGGTTCAATGAGGATTTGGGGATGGAGAGGCATTTCATCAGACCGGACTGGCCGTCCCATCCGTTGACAAGTATCACAACTTCTAACATACCTCTTAGCATCTTTGAAAATAGTAGGCCAATAATACCCCAGATTGAGTATCTTGTATGCTGTCCTTTTATCTGCAAAATGACCACCACACGGCTCGTCATGACATGCCTTTAAAATATATAAGATTTCATCCTGTCGTACACATCTTCTTATAATTAGGTCATATCCTGTGTAAAAGAGATCACCATTAACCCATATATGCCTAGCACTTTGTTTAATAATCTTTTTCTTTTCTTTAGAGGTCATAGATGGTGGTAATTATCCTAATGATAAGTAATTAGCAATGTCATCATACCAAGGAGTGATAACAGAAATTGCAAACAGGTGTTCATCAGGAAAACTATCAGAAACAACAACAATCTCACCAGTATTATGTAAACGAGACAGGAAGTCTGCTACTTGATTTTCTCGTCTTGGTCGATCTAGAACAGTGATGTTAAATTCCTACATTAGTAACAACCATCTAGTAATCCAACCATTAGTGATAGACTTGTTCATTAAATATCGTAAGGCTGAATGATCTGTATCGACAAAAATTTCATAACCAGTTATATAATGACGGAACTTATTTACAACATGAACCACCGCCAACATTTCCTTTTCAGTGACTGTATAGTTTAACTCTGCAGGGGTCATATTTTTACTTATAAAATAGATTGCATAAGTTAAAGTATGTTCTTTCTGGCCCAATGAGGCCCCTATTGCAGTAGCAGAGGCATCAGTAGAAATATGAAAAGGTAATGCCCAATTTGGTCCCCTTAAAATGGGTGCAGTGGAGAGCTCCTCCTTAAGTGTTTGAAATGCAGATTGACAATCAGTATCCCAATTAAAATTCACATCTTTAGAAAGAAATTTGAACAATGGCAGAACTATCTTACTGAAATTTGCAATAAATATACGATAATAGCCTTTATACCCTAAAAAGCTTCTTACATCTATTTGAGTTGTTGGTTTAGATAAATTGTCAATAATTTGAATTTTATCAGGATCTACTTTTATACCAGATGCAGAAATATGATGTCCTAAAACTATTCCCTCAGTCATCATCATAAAAAAATTTTCATTACTGAGGGAAATATTTGAGTCAACACACCTTTTTAAAATTTTCTCCAGATTGGCCAAGGAATCCTCAAATGTACTTCCATACACTGTAAAATCATCCATGTAAATTTCGACACACTCATGAATTAGGTCTGCAAAGATGGCCAGGACTGCCCTCTGAAAGGTAGCTGGGGCATTACATAAGCCAAAAGGTAGAACCTTGTAGGCATAGGTGCCCCAGGGACATGTAAAGGTGGTTTTTTCCTGGTCTTCTGTTGCAATACTGATTTGATTATAACCACTGAAACCATCTAAAAATCAAAAGTACTCTTTGCCAGCTAGGGTATCCAACACCTGATCAATGAAGGGCAATGTGAAGTAGTCTTTTAATGTTGCTTTATTTAATTCCCTGTAATCCACACATATACACCATTTACTATTCTTTTTAGGAACAACAACCAAGGGAGAGACCCATTAGCTATCGGAAGTGGGGTAGATAAACCCTACTTTTAACAACTTTTGCAGCCTTCCTTTACTATTTCTTTTAATATAGGGTTCATTCTGCGTTGTGGTTGTCTAAGAGGCCTGATCTAATCATCTGTGTAAATATGATGAGTGCATGTATCATGATGAATACCAGGCATATTAGTGTACTCCCAAGCAAATGCATGTGAATGTGTATTCAGTAAATTAATCAATTGTTCTTCTTGTGATGGAGTAAGATGTGCACTTATATTCAAACTTTTTCCTGGACTGATTTCAATTGTCTTACTCTGAATATCTGTGATTGAATGAACATTGAGAATATCATGAAGTGCCAATGCTAGAGAATGTATTGTGCAATTTTCCTGAAAATTATAACCCAAAACTTGATTTGCTGCAGCATATTGTATGTCTCTTAATTCTTCAGAAATATCAGGTTGAGCAATAAAATAGTCTAACAAATCTTCATTATCTGCTTCCTGAAAGTCATAGAACTGGTTGATACTCAAGACAGGCTGAATTACTTCTTCTTCTTGTTCCTTAGTCTCATTAATCCATGACAGCTGATCTAATGTAGAAGGCCATTGGGCAGAAGGGTAGAGTGTAATTTGTTTCCTCTCTCTCCCATGTGAGATAAGCATGCTACTTGACCTACACTCTATGAAGGCATCTGCTGTTGCCAGCCATGGTCTGCCAAGAATCAAAGGGTGACCTCCTAGGTTATACTTTGGCTGTAGGACTATGAAATCAACAGGGTACTCCCAGGAGTCTGAAGAAACAGTGATATCTTCTAAGACCCCTTCAGGTGTAATTTTAGACCTATCAGCTAATTCCAAGACTGTTGTTGTTGGTCTGAGGTTTGTCAAATGAAGGTATTCCATTGTCTCAAGTGTCATAACATTAATGGCAGCACCTAAATCAATCAATGTCTTTGGAATTGAAAAATTATTAATAGTAATTGTAACCATTGGAATCCCAGGATCCATATACTTTTCAATGAAAATAGTGTTAGACATTAGTCCTGCTAGATTGCCTACCACATGTATTTTGGATGGATCCTTCTTCCTTTTATTAAGACATAATTCCTTAACTGCTTTAGTAAAAATTGGAATATCCTTTATAGCCTGCAGTAAAGGAATTTTGACATATGCTTCTTTTAACTCATTCAAAACATCAAAAATAGGTAAGGAAATTGAAGGTTTTTCTTTGACCAACCTTTCTGGGAAAGGAGGTTCATATGTTACTAATGTTTTTCCTTTTTGATTTTGATTTTCTGACTGATATTTTTCTGTATTTAATTTTTTTGGAGTTTTCTCTTTTTCTGTTTGTTCTTCTAAAATAACAAGAGATTCTTTTTGTAAGGTTTTCCCAGATCTTAAATTGATATTTTGTAGTGGAAGAACTAAATAGGGAAGTGCCATTCCATCATCAACATTATACATAGGTCTTTCTGTTTTATTGTTTGGATTTGGAATTGGCTGAGATGGTAGTTGGGTAGGCCGAGGTGGAGGTCGATTGGATGGTAATTGAAGTTGTTGAGGTGGTGGACCCAATTGAGGAGCCATATTGGGTTGTTGGAAAGATGGAACTTGGTAAGATGGGGCTTGATAAGAAGGAGTTTGGACTTGATGCTGCTGGTCTTGGGGATAGGATGAAGGTTGTTGATAAGGCTACAAATAAGCTTGCTGGTATGTCTGGTTACCATGAGCATAACCTCTCCAATTCGGAGCAGATTGGGCTAAGGGAGGAGACCAATTTTGCCAAGGCATGGGTGCACTCCATGAATTCTGAATAGGAGTTTGATAATTTGCATGAAATTGTTGCGTAGGGTCTTGAGACATACCTGAGAATCGTGGCTGCCAAGGTCTTCATTGTCCCATGAAGTAGAGAGACTCCATGCTTTGATTCTCCTCCATTCGAGTTTCCTGCAACTCTTTCAATCTAGGGCAGTCATCAGTTTTATGATTAAAAGTACATAAACCACAAATTTCAATAGCATTTAAAGGACATTCTTTGAGTGGGTGCTTCTTTCTACACTTAGGAAAAAAGATGGACAAGGCTTGATCTTGCTGGTCTTGTTGCTCTTGTATTTTCTTGGTTTTTTCTACTTCAACCTGTGTGCCCAATGTACTCAATAAATCAGTCTTGAAATCTTCTAGCAGATTTCCAAGCTTAGCCCTAGAAATACCACTGTTTGCAGACTTATTTACTTTGGTAATGATGTCTCTTTTTCTAGTCCTAGCCTTCCCTCTCGAATATTTCTGGCATAAATCTTGTATCTCATCAAAAGGAAGGTAAGAAATGTCACCTTTGCCCATAACATTTAAAATATCTAAATACTCTTCTCTTATTCCTTTCAGAAATATTGTTCTAATCATCTCTGATGTTAAAGAACTGTATTTAGATTTTTGTAAATTGTATGAGAACCTTTCCAAATACTCCTCCAAACTCTCATATTCCTGCTGAGTCATTTCAAAGATGTCATCTTTGAGATCCTTTGACCTACAATAGGCCTGATATTTGCGAGGAAAAATCTTCCTGATCTCATCCCAGCTAGTAATAGAATGTTCTCCTAGGCCCATAAACCACTTCAAGGAAGCTGCTTTAAGGGTAGCAGGGAAAAGACGAAGCTTATGGGTGTCATGAGTATACCCATATGTTCGACACAAGATGTCAAATTCGAATAGGAAGGAGTCAGGATCTTCAGAGGTCAGGCCATAGAAGTTTGGTAAAACAGAGGGTGGAATGTTCTTCATTTTTACATCTTCCCCTAAGATGATACTAGTGTCAAGAATGGGGAATTTGAAGGTAGCTTCCTGATCTTCTCCTGTCTTTTCATCTCTCTCATGTCCCCTTTCTTCTTCTCTTTCATGTCTCCTTTCTTCTTCTCTCTCTTGTCTCCTCTCTTGTTCTCTTCTCTCTTGCCTTCATTTGTTTTCTATTTCTAACATCCTCTCCTACTCCCTTCTCTATTCAGCAGTTGGGCCTTTTGACGTTTCTTCCTCAGACATTTTAAAACCACCAACTGTTGAGATGAATCCTTTTGGAAGAGAAGCTCCTGTTACTTCTGTTTTTGGGGGGTTTTTGATATATCTTCCTTTCTCATCTCTTAGTCTTGACACAAAAGTAAAACCTATTCTGTGTTTTTTGTTTGAAATTTTTGTTTTTATCAGAAAACTAAGGTTCCTAAGTCTACTTCTACAGTGCCTCCCCGGCAACGGCGCCAAAATGTTGGGCTCTGATCTACCAATGTGAACTAGAAATTAAATTTAAATCAATCCAGGTTAGTAATCTTCGAGACACATCCAGGTTTTAGGACTTAGGGGCTAGACTTATCTGGAATTTAGCTAACTGTAAATTAAATCTACTGACAAATGAAAAATACTGCAACTTACAGATACAAAATCCTTTTACAAGGGTGACTTCATTTGTTTCTTTTTAAGCACACAGTAATTGATTTATGAAAGCAAAAAGGACTGAGATTAAAAAACAATTTCAAATAGTAAATCTAACCCTAGGCTACAGACTACAAGGTTTTGCCTGATATTCCAATGCCTGAATGAACAATTATCCATTAAATTCCCTTACAGGACATTACTCATAATTTATAATTGTTTTCTTAACACTTCTTATTTTAAATAAACAGCAATGTATAATGTACTGAAATCGTGGTCTGAACCATCAATATCTTCAGCATTTAACCATTAAAAGAACAGCGTTTATCCAATATTGCCAGTGATTGTGCAGCATATGTAAATCGTAGCTTGAACCATAAAATAAAAGAACAGAGCAGTAATAAAATCGATCAGAAACTTAATTGAATTTTTTCTGCAATGATAAACTAGAAACTATAGGGTTTAACACATACCAATAACACGATTTAATTAACTTGCATCAACAGGAAATCGCTGCAATCACCCAAATTGCTACACCGACAATGTAAAAGTGTGTGAAAACTCAATGATGGGGGCCCTCCAAAGCCTTGCTCCACACACAGTTAAAGATTTACAGTACTAAAACTTGATATGCATTCAACATAAATTGATTACACAACACCACGCAGTTCAAAAGCAAATGTGTTCCTCTTCAAATCGTGATCATTATTCATTGTTTTGTGAAGGATTTATACAAATTCGAAACACAACTAGAAATTCTATAATTCTGCAACTTAATTAATGAACGTAGCTAACGAGATCCTCATCAGAATCATGAGACTCCACAAAATCAAAAACTGTTCCTTCTTTTGTGCTGGATGTAGAACAGGTGGCCGCCCTTGACTGAAGTTGACTTGACATCTGTACAGGCCATATCACCTAACCGTTGAATTTTCATCCATCTGTGGACACTAAGGATCCATTCTCTATCTTCCAGTTCCCTCCTAGCTATCCTGCAATTGCTCAATCTTGGAGGTAATACGGGAAGTTAGTAAATCCCGTAATCTATAAAAATCCTAGTTAAAATGCTTAAAAAGTCTAAAACTCAATTTATTAACAAGTAATGACATTATACCTCTTTAACCAAGGTTCATGGACAATCTTTAAAGCTTTTCTAATCATTATGGAGGTTTTATGAAGGAAATGAAAGATATCTAAGAGGCAAAAAGGGGTCAAAAACGGTGCCCAACAATGGGTTAGTAGAAAATCCTTGAGGATGATGCATGTATATCTCTTCAGTGAGATCTCCATTCAGGAAAGCACACTTCACATCCATGTGATGTACTTCCCATTGCTTTGAAGCTGCAATGGCTAAGGCTAGCCTGATGGAGTCCATCTTTGCCACTGGTGCAAAGGTCTCATTGTAGTCGATGCCATGAACCTGTGAGTAGCCCTTGGCTACCAATATGGCATTTTACTTCAGAGGTGAACCATTAGCAGCAAATTTGGTTTTGTACACCCACTTAGACTGAACTAGCTTCCTCCCTGCGGGAAGATCAACCAGCTCCCAAGTATTGCTCTTCTGGAGTGAGCCGAACTCTTCCTTCATGGATGCTTTCCATCTTGGATCATTTTATGGATCTTCATATCTCTGTGGGTCTGATTCAACCATCAGATATCATTTCTCAGCAAACATAGGTGTTATACACCAGAATGGCACCTCTCCGTCCGAGTGCCGACTTTCCTTATGTCGGTGCACAAAAGGAAACTTATGGATTGAGGTTTGCCTAGAATACTATATCTTGGCTTATTATGGAATACATTTCTGCCTTCATCTCTGCCTGTGACCACTTTCCCATTGTTTCATGAAAGTCATTGAAAGTCACTGAAAAAACACCTATATTGGAGGACCCATATCTTGAGTTCTGTAACTCCGTTTGACCTCATTTCTGCGCTGTTGGAAAGGTATTTCAGTTAGCTAAAACTTTCCTGAAGACACCAAAGTCTGAAAATTCCCAGAAATACCCTAAAAATGCGTTTTTTATCCATTCTCGATTTTCCTTAAGGAAAACCCACGAATGTGCCTCTTAGCATTTAAAACATTAAAACATGAGTTAATTGGAGATTAGTTGATTCATTTAACTTAATTTCCTTAACTGCTGTAACTTCTCCAACCTTAAAAACTACCTTATTTCACCCATATAAATAGAGGTAGGGAGGTCCATGAGAGGGGACTTGAATTTCTGCATTGTTATGCTGGAGGAATCGGGACTCTCTTTGCCCACACCTTTGCCCTGGAGGTCTTCCCCTTGTGTTGCAGAGCTTGGAGGATGAGTTATTTAGAGAAGAGAAGCAGCAGATCCAGATCAAGGTTTCGTGAGGTGCCAACTTGAAGAGAAGGTATATTTGTACTTGTTTTCAAGATTAATAAAGATGTGATGTCCTTCTTCTTCCCAAATCATTGTTCAATGTGTGATTGAATCTCTGTTTCTGATCATATGATGATGTTATTCAGATCATTTGTTCATGTTTATTTGATTATCATTATCTTATATGTGGTAATAATGGTTTGAGGAAGGTATAACTTGTTTTGCAGGTCTCTTGGAGCGAGAGGAGCAAGAAGAGGATTGAAGAGAAAGCTTGGACCAGCCTTCAGTTATCCAGGTGTGGACCTTTCTCATCTATGAAACTTGCTGTTATATACTTGCTGAACATTGTGCATATCTATTTCAACCCCAGTACATTGATGGCCTCTTAAACCCTAGCCATAGGATACTTTCCTTTACAACAATAGGATCTTTCATGCACAGCGCACTCTCAAATTGAGATCTAGTCCTCCTAGGGTCATTAGGATTTCCAGCTAGTTGTCTAGCTGCATGAATAGTCTTGGATGCCCATTTTGGTCTTGTATGAATATTAGGATCTAAAATAAAATCATCATTATCAGACATATTAGAATCAGCATGTTCAACTATCTCTTCACTTACATTCAGAGGTTCTGGTGGTGAAGAGGATTCTCCATCTTCCACTGTTGCTAGGGGTTCTTCTTGAAATTGAACACACCTTTCAATGAAAGCTTTGTTTGTGCTCAAATTGATCAGATTGTACCCTTTTGAATCTTTAGAGTACCCAACAAATAGACACTCTTGGCTTTGGGGCTGCAAAGCCTTCCTCTTTTCTGTTGGAATTCTAGCCCAAGCCCTTGAGCCAAAAATCCTGAAATGGGTCACATCTGGCTATTTATGATGCACCCTATTCTATATATAGGCTGCACAGTTTATAGCTTTGGCCCAGTACTTTGGTGGCAAAGTCTTAGCCTCCATCATGCAGGTTTCCATCTCTTTCAGTGATCTGTTCTTCCTCTCAACAACAACATTTTGCTGTGGTGTGTAAGGGATAGACTGCTGCATATGAATACCTGCATCTACACAATATTGAATAAACTCAGAATTGACATAATCACCACCATTGTCAGATCTGAGGACCTTGAGTTTCCTCCCATATTGGTTTTCAACCAAAGCCTTAAAGACTTTTAAGAGGCCAAAAACTTCAGACTTGTGTTTCAGGAAGTAAACCCAGCAATACCTGGAAAAGTCATCTATGAAATTCAATGCATATTTGGCCTAACTCATTGACATATGAGGAAATGGGTAAGCAACATCACTATGGATCAACTCAAGAGGTGCAGAGGTTATCTCATGACTAGCTCTCTCAAATTTATGCTCTGGGTGTTTTCCTAGGATGCAACCTTGACAGACTCCTTTGGAAAATTTAATCTTTGGTAACCCTATGACCATTTATTTTTCACTAAGGTCAGAAAGATACTTGTAATTTAGGTGGCAAAATATTTCATGCCAAAGCTTGCTTGCCTCATTAGCATGAATCAGAAGAGCAAAGGGGTTTGAGTAGGGTAGGAAGTGTGAGAACATGTATACCTTCGAAGTATGATTTGCACCTCCTTTTGCAATGAATTTACCACTTGATATCTATGTGATCTCAACTTCATTAGGGGAGAATATGAACTTCTTTGGAGACCCTGTGTGGGTCATCTGATACACTGATAAGAGGTTAGAGGCAAGACCTGGAACATACAACACATTACTGAACTTACCATGGTCAAGATCAATCCTCCCTTTGCCCAAAATTTCAGTGAGAGAGTCATCTCCCAGTACTATTGGTGGAACTTTTTACATGTCAAGTGAGGTGAATTCATCCTTGGTCGAAACCATATGTCTTGAAGCTCCAGAATCAATGATGAAACTAGGTGAGCTTGATGTGCCAGCAACCAATGTATGAACTCTCTCTCTGTCTTCTGAATTTGATCCTCCTTCCCTCTTCTTTGATCTATCTGGAAGGGAGATGCCATTCTTCTCCAGGAGTTGGGTCAGCATGTCTATTTGCTTCTTCATGTAGGATCTCTCAGAATGATTGCCCTTACTGTAGTATGCGCACTTACTCAATGCTCCTTTGTTCTTCTTCTCCTGGTAGTTCTTCTTGGAACCTTGAGGCTCCTCCGAAGACTTGTTCGTTTCTCTCTTTTGCTCAGGTGGCTTTTTAGCTTTATTCTTGCTTTTTGAATCCACTCTCGAATCTTCAACAACCAAATCTTGGTATTTGTATGGTTTGATGGTGCCCATCATCACCAATTTATCTTGTTCTTGTGTGAGAGATTCCATGAAATATGCAAGGCTAGGCATTTTCCAGGCTCGAGCTGTCAACTTTGTGGCATAGAAGGTAGAAACAAACACTGAATAGTCAGGGCCAAGCTTCAAGAGTATGGACAAGACCATTTTATCATCCTTCTTTTCGATCCCACATTGTTTTAGCTGCAAAACAAGTGCTTTGAACTTGGAAAAATAGAGTTGCAAGGATTCAAAGCTATTGGGACTCAAGGAGATCAATTCATTTTCAATTTGATGTCCCCTCATCTCATCTGTCTTTCCAAAAAGATCAACAAGATTCTCCCATACTTCATTCGGTGATGTCAATCCATCAAGATGGAAAAGGAGGTCTCTGGATATGCTCAGACACAGGAGATCATAGGCCTCATCCCTCCTATTGTGCCATTTTATCTTCTATGCAGCTGCATTGGGCTCTGCTTCTGTTGCCATAGTAACTTTGTAGAGGCATTTTTATCTCAATAGTATCTCCATCTCTTCTTTCCATTCAAATAAATTAAATGGAGTCAAGATGATCTTTTGAGATTGATCCATAGCTCAGAAATTGTCCCGTCAGTCAGCAGAATGCTCCCAGTCAATGATATCAAACCTACAAAACAAATTGGAAGGATATAAATTGATCTACAAAGGCTCTGATACCATGTGGAAATTTAACCCAGGTGTTAGAACAATTACACTCACAACAATTGCCAACTACACATGCAAATTACTCACAAAAGAGATTGAATATGGAGCTGAACACTAATCTGTATTGAATAAGTGTACAATATCCAACCCTGTGAAGTCATAGGCTACCACAATAAATAATTACATGAGGGATTCAAATGCATGAAGATGCCATTCGAATCTAGTCAAAAGCAGGCTTACTAAATCTAAGTAAATCCCCCATAAGTGCATAAAGTAGTTTCCAAAATTGTCTAGGAGCTCACGAATTGGAAAAATCAATTAGGCAAGCTAATAGTGGGTGGAAGGACAACTCATACATGCTTTTCATTGGAGAAAAGAGTGGAGGATGTGGAGGACAAAAATACAAGTTAACTTCACCTAGTCAAACTTTACCAATTGCCTTAAAACACTGAAAAAGCAGGCAATAAAGCAGAAAAAGTAGACATGCGCTAGGGAGGCCAGGCATAAAGTAGATTTGATTCCATGAGGTTTCCCAAGTGCTCCATGACTCAAAATTAGCAATTTTGACCACTATGGATGTGTGGAGGACAACTTGCATAAGGTGGAATATGGAAACTAGGCAAACAAGACAAAAATTGGATTAATTAATGTCTAAGATAGCTAACTATGGGTTTATTATTCTAACATGGAGTTCGTAGGTTTAATGGGTCTTCAACTCGGCCGCGATGTATTGTATTGTAAAATCTTGGACAGGCCAGGGGCCATTACATGATGATTGGTTCAATTTTTACGAATCCCTAGTGGTTTTTTAGCAAAGATGGGTTGGGGCTTTCATAGCCGAGAAAATTGACTTGTCTGTTGTAAAATTTTGTTCGTAGTGAAGATACTTTTTGAATAGGATTTTAAGCCTTGACTTTGTAATGTAAAAAGGCCATAGGGCTGTAACTATTCAGTTCAATTTTCGGTGTTAAATGATTACTTATAGATTGAAGCTGGTTGACTGTATCTCTATTTTGATAATTTATTTATATATAATTTGGTTACTTTAATTATTCTTGTTGTAATTAACCTTTCGGAGGTTATGGGGTTAAGTAAATTCCTAGTTAGTATGTTTTTCGTTTATGTAAATTATATCCTAAGCGTTTTTTACAGTGGGGGTGTTTAAATAGTAACTTAGTTATTAATATCAGTAATGATTTCTGTAGTAAATTAAATAGAGGAAAATATATTGGTTGAATAAGTTAATTCTTTCCTGTAATCTCCGAGGTTGAAAATATAATGTTAGGTTTTGTTTATTATAGTTACTCATGGATAAAGTATGTAACTCCATACAGCCATCTAAGTGATGCTTATGGTTGTATGGAATAGAGTAAATAGATTTTGAATTTATTTTAAATATGAAAAGAACAACTCTTTTAAATAGGTTATTTTATAAACCCTAATTCTTCTTAATAGGAATACATAATAAGTGCTTCATTTTTTGAGTTACACCAGTTTGCATTTCTACTTAGATAAATTTATTCAGTAAAGGATATAGATTTGTTTATAGTCTTAGTTATAATGATTCATGTTTATATATTATTTGTTAATTATAAAAATAAAAGACCTATAATAATTATTTTATTTACTGTGTAAACCATTACATAGACTAGTATTTTATGCCTTTAAAGCTTTCCTAACAGTTATGTTTATTTTGCTCAAGTAATCTATCTAAATGAAATAATAAGAAGGAAACATTCATACCAATCATACATATAAACCTGGAGGAATTAGTAATTTTACATTCATGCATACTTCATTTGATTTTTTATCTAAAATTAAACTAACCTACTGTACTAGAGTACTACCTTTTCTGAAAGGTATGGAAAATACAGTTTAGTATTTTCTTTCTATCTATCAGTTAAAATAGAAATTCTTCTAATCATTTACCCTAATCTAGCTAGTTCAAAACTTACTATTTTTCACAGCATATGCATTTCTCCTAACTAACCCTAGCAGCAATAAGAACAGATGCATAACATATCATTGATTAAACATAAACTTTCTAGATAACAATAAATACTTAGGTAGTTGAATAAAACAAGTAGAACCTGGAAATATAGATGAGGTGACAACAACTTAAGGAACCTGTTCCTCCCAACCAACTTCTGGAGAAAGCCAGACTGTAATTCTCAGGACCCCCTAGCTTGTCTCCTGGTCCACCTGGTAGAAGTATTGGGTGAGAGATGTAGTTTAGTAATCCTCTACAACTCCACTAAATGTTCAATAGTAAGTCAGTGCTGCTTGCAACAATATGAACTCATCTTAGAATAGCTGCACTAGTTCACGTCTTTAGCACTTTTCCACTCAAACATACTTCAGCTAGTCCCCTCCATCAAATTTTCTTGTGTACTTCATTCACTCAGAATGTTCACCAGTCTAGAATGAGCAGCCTCACCTGTCTTCAATGGGAAGTTTTATTAGCATGCCAAGGTCTTTTGGGTCAGTTTTCACTTAATGAGCCACCTGCTCTTGTTCCACTTTCTTGGGGAAGATGACCACAAAAATAGGGAAGTTGCCACCTGCAACAACTATAAGTAGTTTGAGGATACTTCCAAGTGTCAATATGCTGTCAACCTATCCTTCATCATCAAGTGACCATTAAAACACTCAGTTAACAACTTCCCTAAGCTATTGTCTCATCTTTCATTTATTTATTAATAAAATATTCTATAATTACATTAAATTATCCTTGACCCCACTTGGTCATTAATTACAAACTTTAACATAAAATATAACATAATGTTTTTTAAAACATAAAAAATGTTTTGCAAATTGGGGCATGTGACATACACACCCCTATAATTTATAACATCGTCCTCTATGTTATTTATTCTTCGTCCTCAGAATTGCCCTGGAACAAAATTGGATATGCATCCTGCATATGACTCTCCAATTCCTAGGTGGCTTCTTCTAGACTAAGGTGCTTCCATTGCACGTTCACCTGACCAATGGTGCGATTCTGAAGCAAGATCTCCCTCCTTTTGAGGATACAATCCGATTCCACCAGAAAATCTCCTTCGGGCTCCACCTACACATCATTCCAGTTTATAACATGAGTAGCGTCATGTACATATTTTTTTAACACAGAAACATGAAAGACTTTATCAACCTTCAAATTTGGCCGTAAAGCCAACTGATATGCTACCTGTCCTATTCTGGATAGTATTTCAAGAGGTCTGCAATATCGGGGTGCTAACTTAGCACAACTTCCTAATCTCAGTAGGCCTCACCTTAATAAATACATGCTCACCAACCTGGAACTCCTTTTGAGTTTGTTTAAGATCTTCTTGACTTTTCTGTCGATCTTGAGCAACTTTCAAGCTATCTTGCACCTGTTTTACAATTAACTCCATCTCTTTTAATAGTTCAGGTCCTAATACTAACCTATCAACTAGATTACTCCATGAGATGGGGGTATTGCACTTCCTTCCATACAAAATTTCAAAAGGACTATATCTTGTTGAAGCTTGGTATTGATTGTTGTAAGCAAACTCTACCAACTGTAAGTAATCTTCCCATTTACCTGGTTGTTCCTTTACATACTTTCTGAGTAGATCTTCCAATACCTGATTCACTCTTTTAGTCTGTTCATCAGTCTGAGGATGGAAAGAGGTACTGAAATTTAATGTAGTATTTAGTCCTTTAAACAAAGACTTCCAGAAGTTTCTCGTAAACTTAGGGTCTCTGTCGGAAATTATTACTTTCGTTATTCCATGTAAACAAAAAAATTGTTTCAGGAATATATCAGCAATATTCGCAGATTTGTAAGTAGTTTTTACAGGTATAAAATGAGCTGCCTTGCTTGAGTCATTCAGGTTTTGATTTCTAGGTAGTCTTGTAATAAAATCAAGGCTGATTATCTCCCACTTCCAACTAGGAATAGGTAATGGCTGAAGTAACCTGGCTGGATGCTGGTGTTCAGTCTTTACTTACTGAGATTCAAATCACTTAGCAATGTATTTTGCTAGTTCATTTTTCATGTTTGGCAGAAAATAATCCTTTCTTAACATGGTTATAGTCTTCTGATAACCAGGATGTCCTCAGTAGGGAGTCTTATGAATTTCGTTTAAAATTAGTAACTTAATTTTAGGTACATTAGGTATATATAGTCTATCTTTATATAGTAATAATCCTTTTCCATTTAAAGTATATCCTATACTTAAACTTTCAATTAAATTTTTTGTTACCTTTGCTTGTAATTTCTGATAATGTTCATCCAATCTTATTCCTTCTTCTAGCTGTTCTTCTAAATCTGTTTTATAGGTGTTGATTGCTGCTACAAAATTTAGTTTTTCATTCCTGCTTAAAGCATCAGCAACCTTATTTTCTTTTCCCTTAATATGTTGGATTTCAAAATTGTACTCGCTAAGGAAGGATATCCATCTAGCTTGCCTTGCATTTAAGTTAGGTTGATCCAACAAATGTTTTAAACCTTTGTTATATGTCATTAATATAAACTTTCTTCTAATTAAATGATGATGCCACATCTTTAAGGTATGTATGACAACGGCTAATTCTAAGTCATAGGTCACATAGTTTCTCTGATGAATCTTTAGCTTCCTAGACTCATATGCAATGGTGTTTCCTTCTTGAGTTAAAAATCCACCTAAACCATCATTATATGCGCCAGTACATACTATAAAGTCTTTATTAGGATCAACAATTCTTAAGATTGGTACGATGGTTAATAATTTTTTTAACTTTTTAAAACTATCTTCACACTTTTGAATGCACTCGAATTTCTTCCCTTTATTCTGTAAAGAAGTTATGGGATTTGCAATTCTTGGAAACCCTTCAATAAATCTTCGATAATAGCGAGTAATCCCCATGAATGATCATACATCAGTTACGTCTTTTGGGACTGGCCATTCTTTGATTGCCTTTATCTTTTCTGGATCAACTGAGATACCTTTTTTAGTCACTACATGGCCTAGATACTATATTTTATCCTTAAAGAAATCACATTTACTGAATTTTGCATATAGCTGATGTTCTCGTAATTCTTGTAAAACAGTTTTTAAGTGCTCTTCATGTTCTTCTTCAGACTTTGAATAAATTAAAATGTCATTAATGAATACGACCATGAATTTATCAAGGTACTTATGCATTACATTATTCATTAGACACATGAAGACAGTCGGGGCATTAGTAAGCCCAAATGGCATAAAAACAAACTCATAATGACCATATCTAGTCCTAAACGTTATTTTAAAGATGTCTTCATCTTTGATTCGGACCTGGTGATAACTTGATCATAAATCAATCTTCGAGAATAGAGTTGCTCCACGTAGTTGATCAAACAGATAATCTATGTGAGGTAACATATATCTATTTTTAATAGTCATTTTATTAGGTTGATGGTAATCTATACATAATCATAGAGTTTAGTCCTTCTTTTTAACATAAATAACAAGTTCTCCCCAAGGAGACACACTGGGTCTAATATAATTCTTCTCAATAAGTTCTTTTAACTGTGATTTTAATTCATTTAAGTCCAATATATTCATCTGATAAGGAGATTTTGAGCTGGGCACTGCACCAGGTACCAGCTCAATAGTGAAGTCTAACTCGCTCTTCGGAAGTAGTCCTAGAATTTCTTCCGGAAATACATTTGAATACTCCCTCGGGATGTAAATGTCTTCTAGTTTTAATTTATCTTCATTATTAGTATTTTATTTGTTATTTACTGTTACAGCAAAGGCTTTACAACCCTTCCAAACAACTTTGTTTAATTGCAAAGCATAGATCTCTCTTATAGCTATTTTTCTAGGGATTCCTATTACATTTACTGTTTCTCCATCGTTATTTATGCAAGTAAAATTTTTACCGAAGCAGTTTAGGACTACCCTATGTTGTTCTAACCAATCCATGCCAATTAACATATCATAAGAACCCAAATATAGGACATTAAGATTAATATAGGTTTCAAACTGATCCGTGTTTACAGTACAATCCTTTAGGAAACTAATCACCTTTCTTTTTGCGCCAGTATCTAGTTGGACTAACCATGACTTTGCAAAATTTTCTACTGATAACTTGCATTTTTCTACTAAATCAGGAGAAATATAACTTAAGCTAGCCCCTGGATCAATTAAAATAGATATAGGTGTTTTATTTAGCTTACCTTCCACTTCCACCATGGAAGTTTGATAATCCACCTGCCTGTTTTCTAGTGCTGCATTGATTCTGGGCATTGTCCTTTCTAGATCACCAATAGTCATCTCCTCCTGCATCGTATGTATGTTGCTAATAGTCTTCTTCTGGTTGGGGAAAAATGATGCATAATGAGGACCATTACATTCCCAACATTTTAATGGTTCTTTTCGTTCATTATTCTTAGTGTAATTACCGTGGTTATTAACAGGTTCTTTATTTCTAAGACCACTTGGATTTATCTGTGAATTTCCTTTATTCCCTTGGAAGTTTTTATTAGGAAAATTTCATGTGTTATTATTTCTAAAATTACGATTAGGTACGAAACCTTTCTTTTTCTGTTCAAAATTATTAGATCTTTTAGCCTTCCAGTTTGACATACTTTCCTTTTTGCGATTATGCTCATAACAGAAATTCGCCTTTCTCATCGCTTCCTCTAAGGTTTTTGGATTGTCATATTCAATTCTATATTTTATATGTTAGGGTAAACAACTTAGAAAACACTATACCTTAGGCTTCTCATGCACAATGTAAGACACATGTCGAAGCAGACTTAAAAATTTACTATTTAGTTCTTTCATGTTCATTGTTCCCAGCTTTAGTTCATAAAATTCCTTAGCCCGCTCCTCGTACTACTGTTTCGACAATAATTTCTTCTTAAAATATTTCTTAAACGTACTCTAGTTAATTTTCTTCTTCCTAATGCCTTTTACTCCTTTTAGGTCCCGCCACCAAATATCTGCCTTCCCAGTGAGGTTGTAAATGGCCATTCTTGCTTTTAGTTGATTAGAATAATTATAAATTTGAAAATATTTCTTCATCCCAGACAGCCATGATTCAGCCTCTTCACCTTTCTCAGTTTCACCATTAAAGGTTGGTGGTTTTATTTTCTTAAATTCTCCTGAAATTTCTTCATAAGGTTTAAATTTTCTCTTTCTTGTCTGATAATTATCTTTGCTATTGTCACTAGTGCACGGATAATTCTTCTTATGTGGATCGCCATAAACCTCAAAGGATGAGCTACTTTCGATTTTAGATTGTTTAGACTTTTTATTTTTATGTTGGTAAGGCATATATTTAGATTCTATTCGTTTATCCTTTTCTTCATTCTGAAAATTTTCCATTAAAATCTAATTCAGCTCCTCCTAAGCTCTCATAATTCTCTCATTTTCCTTTTTGACTATTCCCACCTCTGTTCTTAGTCCTTTAACCATTTTTAATAATTCATAAGAGTTAATATTAATTATTTCATCTTTTATAGGTTCTCTTTTCGAATTACTTCGTTCAGTAAACTGGGACTCCTCATCCACATATTCTTCCAATATTTCCATACCTGCAGTTTAACTCAGAGAAATTCTCTGGAAATATATTTCAAAAGAAAATTAATAATTAGTATGCATGTTTTAAATCTACTGTTTATTTATGCAAGTTGAGCCACATTTAGGCCTAGTGTCTGAACCTTGTGCTTTGATACCACATGTAATACTCCAAAAATTTGTAAAAATTTAAAATTTTTCATGTAACATAAAATGTTTGCAGTCGTCAATACCTAGGAATTATTAACTGCTAACAGTTACTTTAATCTGTATTAAACTAGAATGGACTATTTTGTAAAATTTTAGTTTAGATTACTTACTAGTTTTTTTTTCATAAATCCATGTTTCAGGAATTGATTTATGGTTTCCCGTAACAGGAAACATAAACATAGGTTTGTCTTATAGTATTAAATTTGTTTACTGTCTTATGACAAGTATGAAAGAATTTCAGTTGAGATCGAGGCTTACTTAGCTTATAGCTGATGCAGTGAAGTGACGCTTCTGTTACAGGTCTTTTACAGGTAAGAAGTTTGTTACCAGTTTTTCCAGATTGAGATTTATCATCCCCACTAGCATAAAATAAATTGCTAGTTAAATTATTTGTTTTACATATTGAGCCAAGCAAGAGGTATCTTCGATATTTATTGTTAGAAATATTCATGTTTCTTAGTAATAACAATATTTTAATAAACTGGATTTAGCGCAGTTATGCTTACTATCACAGAACTTGTTCATTTAACTTTCATCCCGTGATTTTCAGTTCAAAACTTGTATGTAATTCTAGTAGATGCATCTTGTGGAACATATTTCTTTCTACCATTAAAGAGTTACAGTATCTAGAATATCTATGATCCAATTGGGGTCATAAAATGCTTTGATCTAAACTACACATTAACACTAGTACTTGGTAAATAAGGCTATTTAAAACTATTCAAGTACTTTTCAAAACTTGAAAATTTTTATTACCAATGTTTTTCTTAAAACTAAGTGTTAATAATTTTTATCTTAAGGGAGGAAGAATTAGTCCTCATAGAGGTCTACCCTATTTTCCTTTATATGGTTTCTCGTCTTATATGGGTCTTAATTAACAAAACATATTGTTATCACTCCAGGAAACTCCTCTAGGTTGCAGCTCGAGGATGCCTGGTAACTTACAATGTTTTTGGGGTTTTCTAAAATGGATCAAGTCAGGTGACCTATATATCCTTCCACTCTCAAGACATGCATGAAACTCAAATAAGTACAAGGATTTTAGTTACCACTGTTCAGAGGTTGACAATATGGTGCAGGGATGGAGAACTCATCATGCTGGTAGATTCATACATAAAATAGATACATATAAATGGCTAAATCATGATAAGGAAAGTACTTATAATTCAAATTGCATCAACATGCCAATAGGATGACAGCTATCAGCCATTAATTAAATTGAATATAACCTGAATAACACATTCAAGCTTAAGCATGGAGAAGACAGAAATGGAAGTTGAACAAATGATAACAAAAGAGCTTATATCAAATCATGAGCAAAATGAGAAGCTGACAATAGTATAGGTATTTAAGTCCCCGAAGTCAAACCCTTTTAATAAAATAAATATTAGGATTTATAGCCTTTACAAAATACACAGATCCTGAAAACTTGGATTTGTTTTTACAAAAAATAAACAAAATAATAGTTTTTGCAAATTACGTTAAAAAACCCTAATTAACTACTTGTCTAACTAACTGAAGAATTAGTTCACTGTATGAACCTTCAGATAACTAAGGTAACTACTGGAAGTCACTACTACTGGCCCTTTGTTGGTTAATCCATTGTTTTCCTTTGACAGCTAGGTGTTGGTGGCCTTTTCCACTGTTAGATCATAGTAAAACTGAAACAGACCTTTCCTGATGCTTTCTTCTATGTCTTTCATCTTCAGACTTTGTCCCTGAGCCATCTATATTCACCAAAAACTGGTCCTGTGAACCAAACTTTAATTTTAAGCCTCTGTCTGCTTTCGGTGGTTAAGAGGTAAGACTATCAGAACCATTAGCTACCGAAAGCGGCGCTTTCAATGGCTAATGAACTACCCCAGCGTTTGCCTAAGTCACCGAAATCCCTGTTTTCCAAAAATTATTAGGTTTCTTCCAAAAATGTTATTTTAGGTCTGTTTGCTCATATTTCTTATTCAGCAAGCTCTCTGCTAGGAGGGTTAATAGCAACCTGGATGGTTTCTAGAGGATGAATGCTAACTACAGCTTTAGCTAGGGTTTCCAATGTTGGGTGGCTGCTAGGGTTTGCCTTGGCCTCCTTCAGCTGTAGTCTTTAGAGCCTAATCATCCTGTACAATCTAGTATTGTCTTTTAGGTACCTTGTATTCAATATTTTTAAGAAAATATATCTTTCTCTCTGCTCTAGGTAAGACTTATGTAGCAGCTTGTTCCTGCTAGTCAATGCAACATTATTTTTTTTTATTTCCCTTTCCAAAATCTCCATCTCATAAATTTGCCTTAGTAATTGATTTATCTTTTGAGTTTTGGGCTTACTGGAGGAATCCTTCTCTATTGGTTCCTCTTGCTCCTTTGGTGTGGGGGATGGTAGTTCTTCAGTCAATGCTACAATCTACAGAGCTAGGTATGCACATTCCTCTTACTCCTCTTTAGAATCTGAGTAGGGTATATTCAAAATATTCTCATTGTGTGTTTCAACTTCCTAGCCCTTCTCACTGAATTCCAAGTTCCTTTTTACCTTCTTGGATTTGGAAGAGGAGGGAGGCTGTTATGCTGCTACTAGGGATATAGCCCTTCTCTTTCTTCTTCCACTCCTTGGTGTGCTGGACTTTTTGGTAGGAGACTTCCCCTTCTCTTCTGGCTGAAGGCATGTCTCAAATCCATTCCAAAACAAGAAATAAGGCCATGCCATATTTCTCCTTTTCAGTAACTCTTGGATCAACAGTTGGATAAGGCCATGGTGAGACAGTCTTCCAGCAATCTTGGTTGGCTGGGCCTTCACTTGGTGTGCCATCTTTACAAAAATTTTGTGTAAGTAAAATGGAAAATTTAGTGGGATTTTACCTGTGAAATGGTTCATTAACTTGAAATGGTAGATCATGGCTCTGTTATATCTTCCTTCACATGTTAGGTAGACCAAAATGGCCTTTAACAGTTGCTGCCACCTCTCTTCTAACCAGGATAATGGCACACTCTTCTTCCACACCACTCCTCTATGCTCAGGCTTTAGGTAAGACCTGAACTCTACATCTTTTGGTATGGTGGTTTTGAACCATTTTCTTCTATGCCAGGGAGTTCAGTCACTTCAGTGATTAGGGTTTCATCTATGTGAAATTATTCTTTTCCTATGACTTCCTTAGAGCCATCAAATGAGAGGGAAAATTCCTCGGCCACCTGTTGGTGGGAACCTTGTATCTTCTCAAAAAACTTGTAGCAGCCAGCATCTTGGAAAATTTTACAGACCTTTGGATGTGCTTCCAAATAGATGATATCTACCAACTCCTTCCTGAGAGCAGGTCCTCCCTTCTTCATCTTGATGAATGCCACTCCTTGGTACCTGCAAAAATAATTTTATATTCTGTATGACAGTGTGTTAGCAAGATGCTTTCTCAGAGATGGTTTTCCTGGTGGAGAGGAATGCTAAGATCAAAAGTGAAATGTGCTAGAGTTTTTGGCACTAATTATGAGGGTTTTTGATGTCATGATGGATGTTGAGGTCATAAGGTGATGGCAATAGTTGATCTTTTCAATTTCCTTTATCCAACAATCATATTACAAATCAGCCTGGATACTCAGTGAGCTTTTCTGCTGTTCTTTTGGACAGGTGGAAGAAAAATGAGGGTTTCCAATCCTATCGGTCCTTTATCAGTTTTATAACGACCTCCTTCACTTATTTCCACACGTGGTTATGCAGGATCAAGTGCTTTCAGTGGTTTATCATGCCCTTTTCTAATCATTTATCTTACTAACAGGGTTTGATTTGACTGCTTTCTAACCGTTTCCACATATTACCTTTTTGGTGGTTAATAGCCCTCGAAAGTTTTTCTGCTAGCCGCCGAAAATATGGATTTCGGTGGCTAATGAAGTGATATCCCTTTCTCCTAATCAACCGAAACCATTATCCCAGCATCGCGGTGAAACCCAGCTTTCGATGGCTAGTGGCCTCACCGAAAAACCCTTTTAACCACCGAAAACTCGTCCTTTCAGTGGCTAATGAAATGTCCAAGCTTTCGCCTAAGCCACTGAAAGTTCTTTTTCCCCGACGCTTATTTTCCTGCTTTCAGCGGTTAAAATATGCATTGAACTGTTCGATAAGTTACCGAAAGCATCACCTTTTGGTGGCTAATGAGTTGTCTGGAGTCTCACCTAATCCACTAAAATCGCCTTTGCCAATGTCACTTTCTTCCTTCTTTTGGCAGTTAACACCCTTCTTGGTCTTCTCCCTAAGCTACTAAAAGCAACACTTTTCGGTGGCAAATGAGTCATTTGAAGTCTCACCTAAGCCATCGAAACCATTTTTGCATTTTAATCACTCGGGCCTACTTTTGGTGGTTTACTTTTATCGTGCGGTAAACCGTTAAGTATCGAAACATATCCTTTCGGTGGCTAATGAGCTCTTAAGAGCCTTGCCTAAACCACTGAGTGCTATAACTTCCAAATTTTACAACAATATAAAAAACAGAGACCTTCAATTTGTTAGTCATCCTCAGATATTTCATTACATAAATCGAATTCTTCATATTATGAAAATAAATTTATTTTGGGAGATAACATTTGGCTCCTACTTGGGGATGGGAAGCTCCTAGTGAGGTCCCAAGAATCCCAGACCAAAATGCCTTTCCTTGAAAAAAAAACTTAACACTATCATTTACTGTTCCATTGGTCATGGAGTTTATTCTGTAAGCAAAAACAACCTACTAACTACTAATTTACAATGATAGGGCCTCAGAGCCTCAAATAAAGTAAAGTTTCAGAAACCAACCATTCACTGGGCCATCAAACACCTCTTCCCCTTTCATATTATACAAGTTGAAGGTGTTATTCTTATGTACCTGAGCTATCAAAAAAGGTCCAATCCACAAAGAATCAAACTTTCCATGTGTTTCCCTTGTCCTGTCTGACAGCATCCCACTTTAGGACCCAATATCCAACCTAAAATTTGTCTACTTTTTCCCTTTTGTCAAACATGCCCTTTATCCTCTGTTGATGGGATTTTGATTTTTCTATCACTTGCTCCCTGATTTGCTGCAACTCCACCAAGTCCATCATCCTTCTCACCATATCATTTGGTTCATCTTCCTCTACCTGAAAGAATTTTGCCACTGGCAGAATGAGCTGAATAGGAAAAATGGCCTCAGTACCATAAACTAACTTGAATGGAGAAGTCCCTATATATCTTTTGTTTGTTACCCTATCAGCCCATAAAGCAAACTTAAGCTTAGAATCTTGGCTTTTTTTATTTGTCTCCAGTAGTTTTCTGATGATCCTAATTAGGCTTTTGTTTGATGACTCAGCTAGGCCATTTCCTTTAGGATAATAGGATGTGGAATGCACCATTTGAATGCCCATTGACTCACACATTTTAACTAATTCCCCAGATTTGAAAGCTAGTGCATTATCAGTTACTAACCTTACTAGGCATCCAAACCTGCTAAAAATATTCTCATACAAAAATCTCATGATGACCTGATGAGTGGCGTTCCTGGTGGGTAATGCCTCTATCCATTTGGTAAAGTAGTCTGTGGCTACTAAGATCCATTTATGTTTCCCACTGAAAGATGAATTTATTTCACCTATGAAATATATACCCCATTGTTGAAAAGGCCCATTCACCACAATAGGCCTAAGGGGAAAGGATTTAAGCTACTGCTTCCCTATAAACCTTTGGCAATGGTCACAGACCCTTACAAAAGTACATACATCAGTAAAAAGGACTGGCCAATAGTATCCTTCCCTCAGGATATTGTGGGCCATGGTATTCCAATAATGGTGGCCCCCACATGTGCTGGAATGAAAATGGTGCATGACTTGATCTAATTCTTCTTTATCTAGACACCTCAACAAAATTCCAGACTGATCTTTCCAATACATTAGTTTGTCAATTATGCAAAACTTAACAGACTTTAATTTAAGAGCTCGCGCTTGATTAGGAGTGAGATCAGGAGGAACTTCTAATTTCTGCAAAAAATGAATAATACCTAAGTACCACTCACATGAAGACAGGTTTTTAGCCACTAGTGGAATGTCAATTTGATCTTGATCTGCTTCTGCTACTACCACAATTTGTAATTTTTCTGATTTGACATAGCTGAATTTTATCCCAATTAGTTCACAGTTTTCTTTAGCCATGAGTTTGGCCAGACCTAGTCCCTTTACTTGCTTAGTGGATTTCACCTCTATATCAAATTCAGTGAGCTTGGAAATCCACTTAGCTCTCTTTCCATCAATGTCAGGTTGATTCAAAACATCCTTTATAGCAGTTGAGGGGACATAGGCAAGAAATTTTGCATGGAGAATGTAAATTATGAAAGTCTTCAATGACTTTATGAGAGCATAAGCCCGTTTCTCAATTGGATCATACTTCAGCTCAGTATCTCTCAAGGTTTTGCTGAAGAATGCAATTGAATGATCAAGACCCTCATTATCTTTTTGTAACAGCACAGCTGCCACTATATCATAGGATGCAAAAGAGAAGATGTAAAAACTCTTGTTATAGTCAGGACTAATCAGGGTTGGGGCCTCCATGATAGCCTTCTTGATGTCTTCAAAAGAGCTTCTTTCCTGGTCAGTCCATTTTATTTCTGCATCCTTTTTTAGCATGATTGTTATGTGCTTCACTAGCTCAGAGAAATTAGGGATGAACCTCCTCACAAAGTTTATCTTACCCAAAAAGTATTGAATGTCCCTTTTTGACCTTGGTATGGACAGCTTCTGGATTGCTTCCATGCTTACCGGATCAATCTTTACACCTTCAGCTGAGACTATGTGACCTAGGAGTTTCTCTTCATTGAGTGCAAACTGGGACTTCTTAGGATTGAGTGATAGTCCATACCTTCTGCACTTCATAAATACCTTCCTCAAATGTTGCAAATGGTCATGATGGCTGTGAGAGTAAATAGTTAGGTCATCCAAGTATATAAGCAGAAATTTATCTTTCAACCCAACAAAATCTAGGTCCATGGCTCTCTAAAAATTAGCCCTAGCATTCTTCAGCCCAAATAGAATTTTAGCATACATGAAAGTTCCCCAGGGGGTAGTAAAAGAAGTCTTATCTTGGTCGTCAGGGTGCACAACAACTTGGTTGTATCTAAAGAATCCATCCAGAAATGACATAACCCAAGCCCCTGAGACTCTTTGCAACAGGTGTTCCATATTGGGCAATGGATAGTTGTCTTTCCTGGAACATTTATTCAGGTTTCTAAAATCCACACATAACCTGATTTCCCCATTCTTCTTTCTTACCACCACTAGGTTGGTAATCCACTTGGAATACCTGAGGGGGATTATGATTTTGGCTTTGAGGAGCTTATGGATTTCTTTTTCAATTATAGGTAGTAGGAGAGGACTGATGGATCTCAGCTTCTGCTTGAAAGAGATGGTGTCTTTCTCCAAAGGAAGCCTATTTTGAATGATATTGGTGTCATAGGTTTTCAGGTTACTATAATCCTAGGCAAAAATATCAGTAAATTCTTTTATCAGGCTGCAAAATTTGGACTTCTAATCAGCAGTCAACTTAGTGGATAGATTTATCAGTTTTGGATGGCTTTGGCTACCTATGTTTTTCTCTTGGATAGCAGGGTCTTGCTCCTTTTTGGAAGGCTTGAAATTAATTTCATTATGATCGAAAAGCTCTACTAGAGGTACTAGACCCTGGGGTATATAATTGCTGGGTAATTGGACAATATTCTAATCAGCCACTTTATCTTTCAACTTGAGTTGTTTGGATTCCTCCATGTTTAGGTTTTCCTAATCTATATGTATATTAGAGAATTCATCTACTAGCTAAAGGAATTTTCTAATCTCATCATCATTCTCAAACACCTTCCAAAATTTGACATTATCTGGAAGGGAAGGTATGTTATTGACCTAAACATTATAGTTGAGCTGAGGAGGTAAAGGAGGAATAAATAGACTTGCAGAGACATCCAAGGAATCAACCAGGTGATTCAAATACCTAGGTATATATGACAGTTCAAAAAACATAAATGACTCTTTGAGTTTCCATACCTCGTCCCTGTAGGCCTTTAGTCTAACATTTTCTGTCTGAAAAGTGTTGTTGACCTGCTGTATAATAAGGTCTACATCCCCAAAAATTCTCATGCACATGATCCCCATCTCCTTGGCAGCTTTAACTCCTAGCAGTAAGGCTTCATATTCTGCTATATTGTTAGTGGTTTTAAAATAAAGCTTATAAGACAGATGAATATTTTCCTTGGATGGAGGCATCAATACTGCACCTGTACCTACTGAGCTTTGAGTGCTAGCTCCATCAAAATACATGTTCCATACTATTTTGGTCACTTCTTCGGGCTGCTGATAGGTGGGCTTAGTAAGCTGGGCTGATGTTTGATGAGAATCATCTATTTGTAGAATGCATGACCCAAAATCAGTGTCTACTGCATAGATGGGGTGATTCACAGAATTTATCTCATTGCTTATGATGTAGGCAAGCTGATTCTCCCTATAAAGCCTCTTGGTATCCCCTCCAAACATTGGGATGGTGGCATATGTAAGGTCCATCTGAAGGGTGCCACCTATCCTTTTACTCCATGATTGAGATAGCAAGAGACCAAACTTGCGAGGGATATCAGCCACTACAATGTCCATCATGGTTCTTTTTGAAGGTAGCTGAGTTAGGTTCAAAACAAGGTCTTTGATGAGGCCCAAGCACTTGAACTTTTTGGATTCAAAGGATAATAAATCATGGTAGGGTTTGGTAATGCTGAGACCAAGATCATCCATCACAGCCTTTGGCATTAGGTTATGGGAAGCTCATGAATCTAGCAGACATCTATGAAGCACTTTATCATGGATATTCAAGGATATATAGAAAGGTGGGCATGAGTCCTTTAGGTCTTTGATCATGGGGCCTAGGGTTATAATAGGTTTTCCATCTTGAATATTTACAAATTCAATATCAATATGTACCTTTGGCTGAAGAGAATTCAGAATGGAAGACTTCAATGCATCATTTTTCAATAGCTCAATTAATGGGAAAGGGATCTTCAATTTCTGAATCTATGACTCAAGGTTGAAAGAATAATGCAGCCTATCAGGAAACCTTACCTCATGTACTGGAGCTTTGGGTTGGACATGGTCAGGGCTTGATGAAGGTGCTGGTTTTTGCAATGGTTTTGGAATGACAACCATTTTCTTTGGTAAAACAGGAGCCTTTTTAGCTGGCGCAACAGGTTGTTTGACAGGTACAAAATTATTTTTAAGAGGAGCAACTAGCCTGGACCTTAAATTGTACCCTCCCTAAACATCAGCCTGATATATAGCTCCTTCACTGATCTTCTCATCAATTAGGTCTTCCTCGTATTCTTCCTGTGTTAGAAAATAATAGTCTACCTCATCCTCCATGCAGTGGATGTTGTCTTCATCTTCTCCTTCTTCTTCAATGAATTCTAGCTCTTCTTCTAATACAACATTCTGAAATGGAGCTCTTATTCTCTGATCTTACCCTTGATTCCTTTCCCTTCTGAGAATATGAACTGGGTGGTTTCATCTTCTATAAGGGACAAAATTAAGGTTTCAGGGAGCAAAATCACTTGGCCCTTTACCCCTCACAGGTATCTGTCCTCGGTCCTTTAGGTTATACATTTCAGTAGTCAAGTTATCTAACAGTTTGGTCATTTTGTCAATATTGTTCTCTAATGAAGAAGCCCCAATAGGGTCTACTGACTACTTCTTCCTGTCTATCTTTCCTTTGACCTTCTAAGATTCCACAATGTTTGATTATACCTCTAGGGCAGCATCCTACATGAGTGATAAGGAGGCAGACCTCCTTTCTTTGAGAAGTAAGCAGAAATCAGAGTCAAAGGCATTTGCATAAGTTATCCTAGCTAAGGTATCAGTGGGATTGATTTCAGTGGGGATCTTGTTGTACATATTGTTGAACCTCTTGGTGAAGTTGGAGACAAACTCCCCATTTTCTCTTTTCAAGTTGGTGAACTCTGTGATATAATAGAGGTGGTCTCTCCTCTCTCCCCAATGTTTTAGAAATATGTCATCTAGGGATTCAATTCCTACCATTGTCCCAGCAGGAAGTTCTTTAGACCATTTCCTAGCCTGACCATCTAGGATTTTGCACAAAAACCCTAGTCCACACATCTTCCTGTTCTATGTTAATGTTATCAGCATAACTCTAAAATGCCTCTAAATGTTCTTCAGCTGTGAAATCTTTGTCTCTTGTGAACTTAGGCATGTACTTGAGTTAATCTCTAGTGGGAATGGCCGAAACAACGTTAGGAAAATTTGGGGGGGCATACCTAGCTACCAGGATCCTTTCCATTTTGGTAAATTGAGGGGCAGCCATATTGGAAATGGGTATGGAAAGGATGGAGGAAGGAAATACTGATGTAGCTAGTAGATGAGAAGGTGGTGGTGGTAAACGTATCCTAGTAGAGTCACCATGGATTGGATATTCACAAGCAGCAGTGCTTGAAGATGCCCAAACCCTAGAATTTTCTGATGTATTTATAAATTCCTGAGAATTAAGTGTTTTAGCAGAAGAAATAATAGCAGAAATACCTGATGTAGATTCCTTTGTAGCACTGTTGGTCTTCCTTAGTGAATCCCTAGCTCTTCTTAGAATCTCTTCTGGATCTGAAACATGTGTTGTTGGTGGTGCCGGAGGGTTTGCTCTGGTACTTGGTCTTCTTGAAGCCACCTTATTTCAATGGAGTCTCTAGATAGATGATTACAACAATAATAATTTCCAATCTTTGTCTATCATCAAATAAAGGATCTATGTCATCTCCCAGGGAAGCTTAGCTTCAGTCTCCTCTCCCCGGCAATGACGCCAATTTGTTATCACTTCAAGAAACTCCTCTAGGTTGCAGCTCGAGGATGCCTGGTAACTTACAATGTTTTTGGGGTTTTCTAAAATGGATCAAGTCAGATGACCTATATATCCTTCCACTCTCAAGACATGCATAAAAATCAAATAAGTACAAGGATTTTAGTTACCACTATTCAGAGGTTGACAATATGGTGTAGGGATGGAGAAGTCATCATTCTGGAAGATTCATACATAAAATAGATACATATAAATGGCTAAATCATGAAAAGGAAAGTACTTATAATTCAAATCACATCAACATGCCAATAGTATGACAACTATCCGTCATTAATTAACTTGAATATAACCTGAATAACACATTCAAGCATAAGCACAGAGAAGACAGAAATGGAAGCTGAAAAAATGATAACAAAAGAGCTTATATCGAATCATGAGCAAAATGAGAAGCTGGTAATAGTATAGTTATATAAGTCACCGAAGTTGAACCCTTTTAATAAAATAAGTCTTAGGCTTTATAGCATTTACAAAATACACAGATCCTGAAAACTTGGATATGTTTTTACAACAAATAAACAAAATAATAGTTTTTGCAAATTAGGTTAAAAAACCCTAATTAACTACTTGTCTAACTAACTGAAGAATTAGTTCAATGTATGAACCTTTAGATAACTAAGGTAACTGCTAGAAATCACTACTACTGGCCCTCTGCTAGTTAAGTCACTGTTTTCCTTTGACAGCTAGGTGTTGGTGACCTTTTCCACTGTTATGTCATAGTAGACCTTTCCTGATGCTTTCTTCTACGTCTTTCATCTTCAGACTTTGTCCCTGAGCCATCTATATTCGCCCAAAACTGGTCCTGTGAGCCAAAATTTAATTTTAATCCTCTGTTTGCTTTTGGTGGTTAAGAGGTCAGACTATTGGAACTGTTAGCTATCAAAAGCAGCGCTTTCAGTGGCTAATGAACTGCCACAACATCCTCCTAAACCACTGAAAGCCCTATTTTCCAAAAATTATTAGGTTTCTTCCAAAAGTGTTCTTTTAGGTTTTTCTTCTCATATTTCTTCTTCAGTAGGCTCTGTGCTAGGAAGGTTAACAGCAACCTGGCTGGTTTTTGGAGGCTAAAGGCTAACTACAGCTTCATCTAGGGTTTCCAATGTGGGGTGGATGCTAGGGTTTTCCTTGGCCTGCTTCAGCTGTAGTCTTTGGAGCCTAATCATCCTATACAATCTAGTATTGTCTTTTAGGTACCTTGTATTCAATATTTTTAAGAAAACATATATTTCTCTCTGGTCTAGGTAAGACTTATGTAGTGCCTTGTTCCTACTAGTCAATGCAACATTATTTTTCTTTATTTCCCTTTCCAAAATATCCATCTCATAAATTTGCCTCAGTAATTGATTTATCTTTTGAGTTTTGGGCTTACTGGAGGAAGCCTTCTCTACTGGTTCCTCTTGCTCCTTTAGTTTGGGGGATGGTAGTTCTTCAGTCACTGCTACAATCTGCAGAGCTAGGTCTGCACCTTCCTCTTGCTCCTCTTCAGAATCTGAGTAGGGTAGATTCAAAATATTCTCATTGTGTGTTTCAACTTCTTGGCCCTTCTCACTGAAGTCCAAGTTCCTTTTTACCTTCTTTGCTTTGGAAGAGGAGGGAGGCTATTCTACTGCTGCTGGGGATATAGCCCTTCTCTTTCTTCTCCCACTCCTTGTTGTGCTAGACTTTTTGGAAAGAGACTTCCCCTTCTCTTCTGTCTGAAGGCCTGTCTCAAATCCATTCCAAAACAAGAAATAAGGCCATGCCATATTTCTCCTTTTCAGCAACTCTTGGATCAATAGTTGGATAAGGCCATGGTAAGATAGTCTGCCAGTAATCTTGGTTGGTTGGGCCTTCACTTGGTGTGCCATCTTTCTCAAAATTCTGTGTAAGTAAAAGGGCAAATTTAGTGGGATTTTACCAGTGAAGTGGTTCATTAACTTAAAATGGTAGATCATGGCTCTGTTATATCTTCCTTCACATGTTAGGTAGACCACAATGGCCTTCAAGAGTTGCTCCCACCTCTCTTCTAACCAGGCTGATGGCACACTCTTCTTCCACACCACTCCTCTATGCTCAGGCTTTAGGTAAGACCTGAACTCTACATCTTTTGGTATGGTGGTTTTGAACTATTTTTCTCCTGTTCCAGGGAGTTCAGTCACTTCAGTGATTAGGGTTTCATCTATGTGAAATTCATCTTTGCCTATGACTACCTTAGATCCATCAAATGAGAGGGAAAATTCCTCAGCTAGCTGCTAATGGGAACCTTGTATCTTCTCACAAAACGTGTAGCAGCTAACATCTTGGAAAAGTTTACAGACCTCTAGATGTGCTTCCAAATAGCGGATATCTGCCAACTCCTGCCTGAGAGCAGGTCCTCCCTTCTTTATCTTGATGAATGCCACTCATGGGTAACTGCAAAAATAATTTTAAGTTTTGTATGACAGTGTGTTAACAGGCTTCCTTCTCAGAGATGGTTTTCCTGGTGGAGAGGAATGCTAAGATCGAAAGTGAAATGTGCTGGATTTTTTTGGCACTCATTATGAGGGTTTTTGCTATCATGACGGATGCTGAGGTCATAAGGGGATGGAAGTAGTTGATATTTTTGATTTCCTTTGTCTAGCAATCATATACAAATCATCCTAGATACCTGGTGAGCTTTTTTGTTGTTCTTTTGGATAGGTGGAAGAAAACTGAGGGTTTCTAATCCAATCAGTCCTTTATCAGTTTTATAACGACCTCCTTCACTTATTTCCACATGTCGTTATGCGGGCTCAAGTCCTTTCAGTGGTTTTTCATGCCCTTCACTGATCATTTATCTTGCTGATGGGGTTTGATTTGACTTCTTTCTAACCGTTTCCACATTTTACCTTTTCAATGGTTAACAGCCTTTGGAAGTTTGTCTGCTAGCCGCTGAAAAGATGACTTTTGGTGGCTAATGAAATGATATTCCTTTCGCTTAAGCCATTGAAACCATTATCCCAAAGTCGCGGTGAAACCCAGCTTTCAACGGCTAGTGGCCTTGCCGAAAAACCCTTTTAACCGTGGAAAATCCGTCCTTCCGGTGGTTAATGAAATGTCTGAGATTTCTCCTAAGCCATTGAAAGAGATTTTTCCCCGACACTTATTTGCCTACTTTCGGTGATTAAAATCTTCTTTGAATTGTTCGATAAGTTTCCGAAAGCATCACCTTTCAGTGGCTAATGAGTTGTCCGGAGTCTTGCCTAAGCCACCAAAAGCGCCTTTACCAATGTCGCTTTCTGCCTACTTTCGGTCATTAACATCCTTCTTGGTCTTCTCCCTAAGCTGTCGAAACCAACACTTTTTGGTGGCTAATGAGTTATTTGAAGTCTCGCCTAAGCCACCGAAACCATTTTTGCATTTTAATCGCTCGAGCCCACTTTCGGTGGTTTAATTTTATCCTACGTTAAACCGTTAACTGCTGAAACATAGCCTTTTGGTGGCTAATGAGCTATTAAGAGCCTCGCCTAAACCACTGAAAGCTATAACTTCCAAATTTTTTAACAATATAAAAAACAGAGACCTTCAATTTTTTATTCATCCTCATATTTTTCATTACATAAATCGAATTCTTCATACTATCAAAACAAATTTATTTTGGGAGATAACACATATATCAGTATTCATAATTCAATGCTTAGACTAAAGTCCTAGCTAGATATCTTCTATAGTTGCAAGTATATACATATCATTGATTTCATTCTCCATTGTGTATATTCCTAGCACTGATTACTAAGCATTATTTAACATGAGAGAAATCATGAGCATGTATAAGTTTTCTTATACATTTTTAAAGGTTTTAGCTTATACTATAGACCCTATTTTAATGACTACCTACCATACTATTTATTATGGTAAAAAAAAAAAACGTAATCCAAAGCAACGATAAAGAAACCAAGACAAGTTACAATATGGTAATAAATTTTATACATTATTATGTGCAGGATTGATCGAGGGTTTTGAACTATAGTTCCAAACCCATCCTTTGCAAATTATTTGGTGCTACGTGTTCAATGCTCACTTGATAGGGTTTTGACTTTGGATTTTTTGTTATATATGTTTTTCTAAACCCTAAAATATCTCCTTTACCCTACCTTTTACCATGCTCTGGAAGAGAGGTCGTAGGCTCATGGCCACTCAGCCTGTTTGTCACTCCACAGAGTGAACTTCCTCGTCGCTTGCCTTCTTTAAACTACATTAAGAGTTGCATTTGGGTAATTGTCTTTGTTTCGAGGATATACCTTTCGTTGTCGTTGCTCAGCTCTGCAACAAAGTTGCTTCCACCACTACATTACCTCTGCAAGTGTTTTTAGTCAATCCCTGGTGCTTTGGTGAGCTGTGGAAGTGAGTATGGCTCTTGGGTTGTTGTAGTGTACAGTCTTGTTGAATTCGGGGTTAACAGTTCATACTATTTAACTCTTTGTGTGGCATTTGTCTTTTCCCATCGTGGCTTTGGTCTTCAGTCTTGAGCTCTGTTGTGACGCGTTTTCTTCTCCCAGAGCTTTCTTGTAGCTCAACATTTTCTGTAAGGTGGTTGAGGGTTCGAAACTGAGCACTGTGTATTGTATTGTTCCTAACCGTGCCTTCCAAAGCTTATTGTCTTCGCAAAAAGGTGGCTAGGGGTTTTAAACTTGTATTTTCATAGCAGAGATAAAGGATAGATCCCAGGAATAAAAATTTCCTTTCTATCTTAAACATTAAAGAACTGTTCAATTAATTTATTTCATTATTATCAGTGGTAATAATAACTCTTGTTTTCATGTTCAAACCTTTTGCAGGCCATAGTCTAAAGGATAAAATGGGGTTGAAAGATGTGAAGAGAAGGGACTCCACAAAAATTATTCTTTTGGTAAGCCTCAGTTTCACTGAGGTTCTCCTACAATGGTTTATAGTGTTGATTTTTGTTGATGGAGTTCGTAGGTTTAATGGGTCTTCGGTTCGGCCATGACGTACATTATTGTAAAAGCTTGGACAGGCCAGGGACCATTACATGATGATTGGTTCAATTTTTATGAATCCCTAGTGGATGTTTAGCAAACATGGTTTGGGGCTTTCATAGCGAGACAATTGTCTTGTCTGTTGTAAAAAATTGTTCGTAGTGAAGATGCTTTTTGAACAGGCTTTTAAGCCTTGACTTTGTAATGTAAAAAATCCATAGGGCCATAATTATTCAGTTCAATTTTCAGTGTTAAATGATTACTTAAATCTTGAAACTGGTTGAGTGTATTTCTATTTTGATAATATATTTATATATAACTTGGTTACTTTAATTATTCTTGTTGTAATTAACCTTTCGTAGGTTTTAGAGTTAAGTAAATTCCTAGTTAGTTTGTTTTTATTTTATGCAAATTATATCCTGAGGGTTTTTGATAGTGGGGGTTTTTAAATAGTAACTTAGTTATTAATATCAGTAATGATTTCTGTAGTAAATTAAATAGAGGAAAATATATTGGATGAATAACTTAATTATTTCCTGTAATCTCTAAGGTTAAAAACAAACTGTTGGGTTTTATTTATTATAGTTACTCATGCATAAAGTATGTAACTCCATACAGTCATCTAATTGATGCTTATGGTTGTATGGAATAAAGTAAATATATTTTGAATTTATTTTAAATATGAAAAGAACAACTCTTTTAAATAGGTTATTTTATAAACCCTAATTCTTCTTAATAGGAATACATAATTAGTACTTCATTTTTTGAGTTACACCAGCTTGCATTTCTACTTAGAAAAATTTATTCAGTAAATGATATGGCTTTGTTTATAGTCTTAGTTATAATGATTCCTGTTTATAGATTATTTGTTAATTATAAAAATAAAAGACCTATAATAATTATTTTATTTACTGTGTAAACCATTACACAGACTAGTATTTTATGCCTTTAAATATTTCCTAATAGTTCTATTTATTCGCTCAAGTAATCCATCTAAATGAAATAATAAAAAGGAAACATTCATACCAATCATACATATAAACATGTAGAAATTAGTAATTTTACATTCATGCATACTTCATTCGATTTTTTATCTAAAATTAAACTAACCTACTGTACTAGAGTACTACCTTTTCTGAAAGGTGTAGAAAAATACAATTTAGGTATTTTCTTTCTATCTATGAGTTAAACTAGAAATTATTCTAATCATTTACCCTAAGCTATAGGTAGTTTAGAACTTACTATTTTTCACAGCATATGCATTTCTCCTAACTAACCCTGGCAGCAATAAGAACATATGCATAACATATTATTGATTAAACATAAACTTTCTAGATAACAGTAAATACTTAGGTAGTTGAATAAAACTAGTAGAACCTGGAAATATAGATAAGGTGACAATAGCTTAAGGAACTTGTTCCTCCCAACCAACTACTGGAGAAAGCTAAACTGCAATTCTCAGGACCCCTGAGATTATCTCCTAGTGCACATGATAGAAGTACTCGGTGAGAGATGTAGTTTAGTAATCCTCTACAACTCCACTGAATGTTCAACAGTAATTTAGTTCTTCTTGTAGCAGTATGAACTCAACTTAGAATAACTGTACTAGTCCAGGCCTTCATCACTTTTCCACTCAAACATACTTCAGCCAGTCCCCTCCATCGAATTTTCTTGTGTACTTCATTCACTCAGAATGTTCACCAATCCATAATGAGCATCCTCAGCTGTCTTCAATGGCAAGTTTTATTAACATTCCTAGGTCGTTTGGGTCAGTTTTCACTTAAATAGCCAGTTGCTCTTGTTCCACTTTCTTGGGGAACATGACAACAAAAATAGGGAAGTTGCCACCTGCAACAGCTAGAAGTAGTTTGAGGATGTTTCCAAGTGTCAATCTGCTCTCAACCCAGCCTTCTCCATCAAGTGACTAGTAAAACACTCATTTAACAGCTTCCCTAAGATGTTGTCTCAGCTTTCTTTTATTTATTAATAAAATATTCTGCAATTACATTAAATTATCCTTGACCCCACTTGGTCATTAATTACAAACTTTAACATAACATATAACATAATGTTTCTTAAAACATAAAAAATGTTTTGCAAATTGGGGCATGTGATAGGAGATGAGGCTAAAAGCCTTCCACAAGAAGAACTTAGTCAAGGCCAAGAAGATCATTGCTGATTAAATCAAGATTCACCTTATACCACAAGTGTCTTCCCTAAGGACAACTAAAGAGATGTTTTGATTCCTTGACCAAGATATTTGAAGGGAAGAACATAAATCGAAATATGACTTTGAGAAACCAGTTGAAGAATGTGAAGAATGTAGAGACCATACAGCCATACTTTACAAGGGTCTCTCAAATCAAAGAACAACTTGAAGCAGTAGAAGAAGAAGTGGAGAATGCAGAAGTTGTGATAACCACCTTGAATGGCCTCCCTAGATTATGGGAATCATTCATTCAAGGAATGTGTTCCATAAGGAAGTGATTACTTTCAGCAAACCCTGGGAAGAGAACACACATGAAGAAGCTCGACTCATAATAAGAGAAAATAAGATGGGAGCAACTAAAGATCAAGATTTCACGATTCAAAGAAGATACCTCAAGCGATGAGGAATATGAAGAAATCAATTCTTCAAGAACCTCTTATCCATCTTAAGCATTTGGATAAGAAATGATGTTGTTATGAATGAAGAAGATGATGAAGTTGTGTAAGCAGGAATATTTCACCTTCTACGGACAAAATTTGTTCCTCTAGTATGAATGGTTCAGATCCAAAACAAATGAGTGAACGATAAATGATGAAGACCCTCCCTGGATCTCATAGACACCTGGAATGTTGCTTCGATAGTGAACCTGTGCACCTGCAATCAGATCAAACATGCAAACACATCAAAGCTACAAGAACATAATATATTTATCCATGGCAATGACTAAGGAATCCACCAACATTTAAATGCGAAATTAGAACAACAGTAATGTGGGACGGAAATCAGCTTTGCATTAAGATGAATGGAGAAGTTTACAACCAATTAAGCCTTAGTGTTGACGTGCATCTCCATGAAACCAACACTTCATCCCCATAAGCTCCAACTTTGCTCTCTATGCTCTCAAATGGCTTGGGCCAAGTGGTTAATCCAATAGCATAACAATAACTCTATGGTTCTCCCCCTCAACCATGGACATGAGATTGTATTTATAAGGCTCAATGGATAGGAATGGTTGAGAGATTTGTGGATGAGGTGGCCTCTAAGATCCTATGATGGGGGATCTTGAGCTCAACTGACCCACACTGATAGGGATAAGGGAGGACACGAGGCTCATGATCTAGAAGCCTAGAGAAACTTCTCTTTTTCCCATTTTACCCAGGGTACCACTTTTCTCCTCTTATGACAGAGCGGTTTAGGTTAGAACCGCTTATGGACCAAAGGCCATAGGCATTGGCACCGCTTATGGTAAACAAGATACAGGCAGTGCGAACAAGGTACCGCTCATGGTTAACAGGGAAAGCGCGATGGTGAGTATTTTGTGTAAGATTGACAAACAACATGGGTTTCCACTCCTGATGCTGGGATTAAGGGAAAATATGTAAGTCAAGGGTCTTATCACATGGTGGTGACAGGATTTGGGTATAACAGGATTCCCCCCAAAGCATGAGTCTTAGAGGGATACGATAAACGAGAGCTTTGAGAGAAAACGTTGTCACTTCAAGGTGAAAATGTCAACTCGATCGGAGCATGTTGTCAAGTAGGTATCTGTAGTCCATCAATATTTTTGACTCATAGACACAAGTAACCAACACATGGCTGTAGACCAATACAAGGTAGATCCATGGGAGGAATAAACAAGCATGGCTACTAGAATACAACCTAGATCCATGTGATAGAGGACTCAAACTTGGACATAGCTACCAGACATACAATGTATATCTATGTCATATAGACACAAATTTGAGCATAGCCACGACCATACAAATGTGGATCCATGCTAGATATACAAAAATCCATCGCAACTTGGGAAAAAGCAATGAGTGCTTTAAACAAATACCCAGGGTATTTGTCTCGTCTTCCACAAAGTACAATTCTATCCATGTGATTACAATGATCTGAAGTCGAACATGATAGAAACCACTTGATTACCATCCAATTATGTGAACCGTTAACAAGTGCGAGGGAGATCACCATTGATGTCAATGATTCCCAAGGTACCCTAGTACAATCTACTAAGTGTGAATAGATGTCCTAATGTCAAACACCCAGTTGATTCAGTCAATTCTATCGATCAAAGGTCAATGATCTGAACCTATGTCGAGAGCGAGAGAATCTATCATTATGGCATACAGATCTCAAGGTACTAAGTTTTTGTTTCTAAGAGTAGTTCCTGGATGATGAGCTGATGTCAATGGGAAAAGTCTCGTCGAAGGAGGGCCATGATGAGTCCCACATCGATGACATGAAACTCGAAACATAGTTCTAGAATGATGTGAATGTATTAACCATAGGAATGACTCAAAAGTACTGACACAGAGACTGTTTTGACTGTAGAGGTAAACTTCTTCAACTTCCCTTTGAACATCGGGTGGCACGACAAAATACTTGGCAGCATGACTGAATGGGACAGACTCATAATGTGATAGTGGACAATGCATTCTTTTGAAAGAATTAAATGAATGACATGACTCATGAAATTGGATCATCACAGAGATCGGCTAAATACCCAATTGAATGAAATGATATGCAGACAAGTGCCATGCTCAAAGGTAACGACAAACTACTACCATTTATTTGCAAAATGATTCCCTTCCCATTTCCCCCATCATGATTGATGAGTTCCTCTTTTCAGTTTTATGAGTTCAAAGAGGGTAACAAACACTAGGTATAGCTTGTCCAAAGACAAGTCCAAACTCATATGTTTTACAAACCTGAGAGAGGAGGGGTTCGTTCCCAAAACGAGTCTCTCAATGTTTAATTTAACAAGTCCAATGAAAGAAAAATCAGTATCATTCATGTTTAGAAAGTCTGAACGATTATGGAAGAAGACTCCAAAGGGGTCCTTTTTCATATGATTTAATCCCTAAGGCCCGAAAAAGTGTAAAATCATACCTTAGAGAACTCTTCCAGTCATGATTGGCTAGAGTTTTCCTTTTTCGTAAATAGTCTATCCAAACCGAAAAAGAGATAACCTATCGTCGAAAAGACGACTCTTTGAATGCTTTAACGAGCGTGAAGAAGACAATATCACTCGATAATCTTTTAATATTAAGGGAGCCTAAAAAGAGTTTGAAGAGGACTCCATGAGATTTCTTTACACAATGTTAATTTTTACGAGCCTGGAAAGAATCCGAAATAGACTCGGACCTTTGGTATTGGGTTTAAGGAGCGTGACCAAAGTGTCGTAACAAACGCTCATCGACTTTTTCCCTTTTATGAAAGTATGAAAAAGTCATAAACAAACTCCCAAAGCTTTTTTGCTATGGTTCTTCCACTAGTACAAAATGAGGAATTAACTACTAGGTGACTAAAAATTCTAGTCACCACAAGTTTTCCAAGTGATTTACTACTAAATATGAGCAATTTTGATTGACCCAACTATAAATGACTAAAATTAACGACTAATTTAGTCACCAGTTAACAAATATGACTAGATAATAAGTGACAGAGTTAAAAATGACTAATTTAGTCACGACATAAAAAATGACTAGCTATAAGAATATAAATTAGTCATTTATGTTAGTAATTTTTAATTGTGTCATGGAAAATTGCAAATTTGGCAATGAAGTGTAATTTTTGTAAGTTGTCTACCTTCTATTAGTAAAATTAGTGCCATGCACCTCGATCTTTAGAGATCCAACAAAGCAATTGCATGAAATTTTAGCCTTATGGGGGCTTTTATGGTTTGCAAAAAAAATAAAAAATTCTCTAGCATTCTATTTTTGGCAAATAAAAGGTCATGATAATTGATTGGGCCAGAGGTCTCACCAAGTTGCAGTCACTAAGTTATATATGATTGTTGGTTGAAAAGGATTGGGCTCCTAAAGAATTGTTTTCTTTCTTTATCCTTCAGGCACCTGTACAGGGAGTTCAATTCTGACGCGGACAACCTATCAAATCTTGCGATAGGAGACTTCCTTGGTATTCTTCACTATTTATTTAATTAGTACTCAAACAGAATCATGAACACTGAAGGTTGCTTTATCTGCTTCTAGTTTCTCCATTCTGGTTTTGCCTTGGAATATTTTAGGTTGTATCTGCATGACAACTCTTCGGAGCCCTGCTATTTTTGATCTCACAGTTATTTTGTCTTTTCCACATTTTTGCTTTCTACAGGTTGACGGGTAGAATCCCTCTCATTTATTTTTGGATATTGTAATGTTTTTCCCAAGGCTTCAATATTGTCTTCTATCCTACTTTAATGAAGGGGATTTTACATGAACAACTATGATGTATTTTTTATTCTTATGAATAACAAATTACATGTTTTTTTACAATGAAAAAAAACCATTAATATAGAAAGAATCCACCATGTTTCTTTCTATATTTAGAAAATCAATTTAAAAAGCTATATTTTAACAAAATATATAAT
>LPNX010907329.1:107316-124230 GCA_001517045.1 Pseudotsuga menziesii
ACACCTGCTGCTGCGAGTAGTGTCTCCCGTCAATTATAAGCTCTGTGAGTACAATATCTAATTCCATCTATATGCCTTGCCTTCGGACATCCGTGTTTTATTGCTTCAGACACCATCTGGCTATGGATATGTTGCACCTACGTATTGGAAAGAAGGATACAATATGATGTGCCCATCCCTAAATTATATAGAAAAGGGAGGGGTTCATTTCCTACATGACTAACTGGAATCCACACCGCTACGTATGGCACATGATCCCCTAGTAAATAGCTATAGAGCGCCTAACGCTTCCGTAGACCAGAAAGATATACCCGAGATAACGGTAGATGCCCTATTGTAGACCGAGGGTTTTTATGCAATGAAGTGAAGCTTCATTTATTTTTTGGTTTATTGAGGGAAATGACATCAATGCAGACAAGCGGATCTGATCCCGAGAATGGAACAGAGAATTTACAAAGCAGGGCAAGAACAGGCTGAGGCCGGGGTCGTGGTCACCGAAAATGAAACCCTTTCCCCATTATATGAATCACAACCCTACCCTACTGTGTTGAATACTTAAGCTAGGAGGACTAGATTTACAAGTAATTTATCTGAATCTAAGAAGATGCTTGAAGACACATCTAAGAAGAGTAAATGGAATTGGAATTCAGGCAATTCTAAACATGGTGATGAGATTGGTGTTGGTGGACAGAAATTGAAATTGACAAATATTGGTATTGAGCTTCATGTTGGGTCTCCACTGCCTTCAGAATGGCATCAATGTTAAGACCTTTAGGTATGTTTTGTGTTTTTCTTGATTATCTATTGTGTTTCTTTTCTATTCATGTTTTTTTTCTTTGTTGTGGATGTGGTGGAGATGAAATGGCTAGATCATAATTCCCTTACAATAACAGAGGAATGCTACACCTGCAGATGCACTATAATAGGCCATAAGGATCAAATATATTATTGGATATCCTGTGATTTTCACAAGTTGCAGCCCCGAAAATAGGTCAGACCTTCCCAGGTTCATAATAATATTGCTATGTTTACAGATAAAACTTAGGAACTAGCAATTCCAAGGGTTGGTAGACCAAAAATGTTGTGTACAAGATTTCAGACTGAAGGTTATAATATCTAAGAATTTCCTCGCTTCAAGGTTCAAGGGAGGGGCCTGGACTCTTTACTTTCCCTACGGGACCCCTTCCAGAAACACTTACAAGAGGAGTTGTGCAAGTCTTTACCTACTGTTGCACCTCTTTTTTTGTAGTAAACTATAATGCTTTCCCAAATACTAAAAATATTTGATTAAATTTGGGGATTACAACAATATCATACGGAAATAAGCCTTCCATTACTCAAAGAATCCAACCTTTTAACAAACTAATTCAGAATATATACAAAAGGAGAAGGAAACTAAATATAGAATTAGAAAGTTAATTCCTAAATTTATGCTAACAATCTGACAGCTTCACAAGATATCCTAAATGAAGTCAACTGCATTCTATCCTATTTCTAACTTAACTCTTCCATTGAAAGCAAAGCTAACTCGATTCTTTCCAGAACTAGTTCACTAAATTGATTACCACTAACCTAAACATATGGAGAATATTCAATTAAGGGAAACCCACTCCCTTTTGTAAAATTTAGAATCTTAATTTTCGAATGGCCATGTTGCAATTTAAGAGTGGTTCCTCTGCATCATTTATCCTTAGTAAAAGATCTAGAGTAACCTTGGTAAGCAACATTACAACTTTGGGAGAAGAGAGGTCTGTAGTGCTTTGGAGCATATAAACCCAATTGTCAAAGAAAGAGCTAGTACTAATTTTCCAGGTGTGAGAGGTGTGAGTACCTCCTAAATGCATACTAATTTTCCATATGTGAGAGGAAGTGATGTTTTAATTTTGGTAAAAAATTAATGACGTATTTTTTTTATGTTTAGCTATTTCTATAAGTCACTGTTAATTTTTTCTTAATTTTTCTAGAATTTGAACTTTAATAAAAGTGGGTGTATATTGCATAATGTTAGAGGGTGTCATTTGTGATTTGTGTTATATCTGGAAACCTACATCCATTTTTCAATAGTGCTCACAAGTGTTTGTCGATCCCAAGAGTTGATACACTCGATGCTTGTACTTCATGTATAAGTCGATGTGATCAGGTGGCAATGCTGTTAATTATCAATCCAAGTATGCATAAAGATCAGTCGATGCGGATTCTCATAATGCTACTCCATGCAGTCGATCACAGAGTTGATAGAGGAGTTGATGCCTTCTTATGAAAGGAAATATTTGTTAGAATATTTTTATTGAGGGTGATTCTTACAAACCTTGGTGCCATGATCAGTTTTATCTCCGGGTGCCTATTTCAAATGGGGAACTTGTCTTTATACATATTATTTATACTGGTAACTTTCTTTACCATTTTTTATTGTTCGACCTCTTTCCTTATATATTACTTTCTTTGAGAAGGAGATAACCAGTTAGTTAATATAGGTCCCATTTTTCCTTGTTTCCTGGTTTCGCTTTCAAATGACATTCCTTGACGGGTAGATTCAGAAGGTAGTGCAGCCAAGAGCCAGTTGGTTCACAGTAGAAAGGAAGTTATGCTACGAGGAATAGCCAGTGTATTTACCAAGATGGTGCTAGTAGATTTATTGCTCAGAGTGAACCATTAAACTAGAGGAATTGGGGATTACAACTGGAGGCCGGGGAGTATAGATGTTGAGGGAACTCATTGGGGCAGTACGGTACAATATTACATGGCAGGAGTGAAAGAAACCTCCAATTAAATAGAATTAGAATATAGATTTGATATGCGTGGCTTACACCCAACTAGGAATGGGCTAGTAGATTATAATAATTGGCTGGGCAGTCTACCCCATACCAATTGGATTTACCCAGTATACCATACTACTAGAAGACCAACCATTACAACAAACCTACCATACACATAGGATTACTACCTGCCCCATAGTCTTTACCTAGTCCCACATCCCACCTCTCTACCAGACATTACTACTTACCTGATTCATTGTTCGTTTAACCTAGTCCACATAGTGAAACAAAAAATATAAAAAAAACAATTTTTTTTATATAATAAAATAATTATAAAAAAAAAAACTATATAACTTATATAAACAAATAAAAAAATAAAAAAAACCAAACCACTAAACATAATTTATGAAAAAAAATAATTAAAAAAAATAAAAATAAAAATAATATCTATATATCTATCTATATATATATATATATATATATATATATATATATATGTATGTATGTATGTATGTATGTATGTATGTATGTATGTATGTATGTATGTATGTATGTATGTATGTATGTATGTATGTATGTATGTATACATAAAAAATGGAAAAAAAAAACATTTTCCAAATTAAATAATAAAAATAAAAAATATACATATGAAAACACACAAAAATTTTATTTTCATGGTAGGACGAATGGTCTTGACCCAACCTCTACAGCAACGACATTCCGATTTTCCTTACCATCCTTCAATTCCGACAATTTAGATTGCTGCTCAACCTGCTACTTCTTGTCAAATAGCCTAACCGTTCACGCCAAACATTGGACGGTTTGGTGGGTTTTGGATATGGATATTGGTCATACCCATTGAGGAGTTTGGGATCGATATTAACTATGGTTGATTTCACAATTTCTCTACTTAATTGCCATAGCTTCGATGGATAAAGTAGCATTGGAGAGAACCTGGAGACTTTTGAAGAGGCGGGCTGCGAATTCTGCACCTCTGGCATCAACACCACCTTCTATGCTTACAAAATCCCTGGTAAGTACTGTGAATTGATAAATTTTTAGTGAATGTTGGATAAAAACACTATCCGGCCCCTCACCAGAGAGTTTCCATCCATCATGATTTTGGAGAATTAAATTTTTAGTGAGTAAATTTTAGGAGTAAATTATTTTTAGTGAGTAAATTTTTAGTACTGTAAAATTTTGCAAAACATCTTTGCCTCTTCAAGTGTGCCATTAACAAATAGTAGACCATCATTTGTCATGGAATTGTTATTTCCCCATTACAGTATTCAGTGCTGATCATGGCTACGTTAATCAGGATTTAGCATTTGAATTGATTCAATGCAAAAATATACATCTGGAGTGACTCCCACTCCAAAATTCTCAGGGTTTCTATGCAGATCTGTAATTTTCCCTGAATACCTGAAGATCTGTAATTTTCAGATGATTGGCTAGTCTAAATAGAGCTCGGGGTGCAAGAAGCTCAGCTCTGTTTTTAGTACCCTGACCTACATTAGAAATTAAATGAATATAGTGTTGTTTCTACAGGAAGAGGATGCCTCCAATATGACTAATTAAGAAATGTCCTCCACAACACCTCCAATCTGGAATTTGGATAGCAACATGAGGGAGCAGATGTGTATATAGGATGAAGTAAGGAAAGACCTGGACAAGAACATCAAAACAAACCAAAGAAGGCAATGCCAAGAATCACCCTGAAGGAATCCAATCCTATGGACGAAAAATCTGCCATGCAGCCAGTCTATGGAGGATATGGAAGGCAACGATATAATTGTTTAGCTGTAGTCATCCTTAATGCTTATACTATTATGTTTTTTTGTGTCTTTCTCAAATAACAGTTTGTAAGCATCTATAGTGCAATAGGAATTGTGAAAGATGAAAATAAAGTAATAGTTATACTGAGAAAAAGAGAGCCAAAGGCTCTTTGGGCTCTACCAAAAAAAAATTGGTTTTTGAAAAACCACTTGACCTCTGTAATAGCCTGGTGATTCAGCCGTTTAATACAATTACTCTTAGTTTTTGTTTAAAAAACAAAAAGAAACAGTGTGACAGTGAGTAGTACAGGACAGACCTTTAATTTTGGTAGGTGATTTCATTCAATTAATTTTGAATGCTAACATAAAGAAAAACTGCAACGGTGAGCAGTTAGGGGCAATCCTTTCATTTTGATAGTTGATTTCACTGGGGTACCTCTCTCAGAAGGGCACAACCTGTATTAATTTTGACATAGCAGTGGTTGTTTGACAATTGAATAAATATATTTTATTGCCCCACACAACCTCTGGTATTGCTCTAGCTCAAAGGGGGGAATCCTGACAACAATCTAAGTCCAAGATGTATTCAAGGAGAGAAAGGGGTAAATGGACTTAGGGTAAATCTGGTTCTAATTTGAATTGTAGCAAGTAAATTCCAGATTTACACAGCTTTTAAACAATGATTAAACAGAGATATTCTTAGGCTAAAACAAATCTGAAAGTTCAATTTATATTCTGAAAATTATAGATCTGTTATACAGAAAATTAGATAAAATAAATAATTGAAAATGAGGGTTTAAGGATCTAAAAATCAATCTGAAATTAATATTTCTTTGCTGGAAATTTACAGATTGTTGGAGCAAAAAATAAAGGGATTTTTTATTGTTCTCATCTCTTTTAAACGAGCATAACTCTACAGTCCTTGCATTTCTGTAGAAAGAATATCTTCCTGTGAAACCCTGTCCAACTACTTCTCCTAGCTACCACCATCACCTTCATCCCATACAAAATATGACATTTGAGTGTCTACTTGACCAAAAGAAATGCTTGCTTCATGCTGAGATTGAACAAAAGGATCAAAATCTCTCCTTTCAGGGGGAATTATCACCGTGCTTTGATGCTTGGCTCTTTTCCCTTCTCTTCTATCCCAGGACTCCAAAAAGTTGTCAGTGCTCATCCTTTCTGTCTCCTATGCCCATAGAGAGTTCAACAGCATTTCATCCTCAGACTTTTCTACTCGTTCAGTTTGGAAACCCAAACCTTCAGTTTTTCCCACCGGAACCCACTCAAAGCACCTTCGGGTTCCTTCTTATGAATTCGTATGATACAGCTGATGCAATGGTCTCGACTGGATTATCCAAGGTTGGATATGAATATGTGAATTTAGGTACTGTATATTATTCCAGGTCGTCATTGTCGTAGAAATTAAGCATAAATGAATACAGTTATCAATAATCCAGAAGTTAAACTCATGGGTATCATGTTAATGGACTATTAGATGACTGTTGGGGTGATTTGAATCGAGATGCTCGGGTATTGCTATAGATTCAAACAAAGAGAATGAAATTATAATGCTTCTTCCATTTTTGTAGACTTATAAATTATTTTGTTGGAGCCCAGAATTTTTTATTAATTGTCAACAGAGCTTATGGATTGTCAGGGTAATATAGTTGCTAAATCCTCAACGTTTCCTTTGGGAATGAAGGCTCTAGCAGACTACGTACACTCTAAGGGAATCAAGCTTGGAATATATTCTGATGATGGGTCAGTGTACATAAAGTACTAGATCAATCAAATCGATTCTTCACAATATCAATAATCTGATTCATTCTGGTTTTAGCTATTGATTTTGTGTGTGGTATAATTTGCCAGATCCTATACATGCAGTAAAACTATGCCAGGTTCACTGGGATTCGAGGAAAAAGTTGCTAAAACGTTTGCTTCATGGGTAACCTGACCTTCCTGTCAAATCATTTTCTCAACTTCTTGCTATATTTTTTACCTTGAATCATGGCTTCGTTGCAATACTGAAAAATGGCTGGCTATTTTGTGAAATGTTCAGGGAATAGACTATTTGAAATATGATAACTGCTATAATGATTGCACAAGTCCTCAGCAGAGGTACATATTCTTTGTGATATTTGATGGGTTCTAGAATTCTATCCAGCATGGGTATTGAACTTGTATGGAAAATATATAGGTACCCAAAAATGAGCGAAGCTCTTAGTAACTCAGGTCGTTCTATATTATTTTCCTTGTGTGAATGGTAAGTTTCATTTATGATTGTGATTAATCAAAGAAGAAAAGTTACCTAGAATATCAGTTTCTTCCCCGAATCAGATGTTACAAGCAGCTTGTGTTTGACTCTGCAAGGGTGTTGAAAATACTGCAACTTGGGCACCCAAGATTGGAAACAACTGGAGAACTACAGGAGATATTCAAGATAGTTGGGATAGGTAAAGGACTGCAAAGTTTATTGTCTGGTAACATGGGGAGAGTTTATTGTCTGATAACATGTTGAAATTGAACAATTTACAATGATATATTACAATGACTTATGTAATAATTTTAATTTCCTATAGTGGGATTCACAATTTTAGTATAGAACTATGATTCCTGTTGAATCTTTTCAACAATTGGTACTACTGGCTACTTGCAGCTGCATAGTCATATAGTATAAAGCTAGAACATGGCACTGGTGTGAGTTTTTTCAAGAAATTTCATCTTGAAAGTTCATGTATCTGTATCGTGCATCTCTTGGAAAATCACTGACTATGCTATTTCATAGGCAACTTATCAAAGAGGGAAAAGGAGTTGAGGACACTTACTAGGAGCTTGTAATAAAAGATATCCAAGATGCATGTGAATTACTTGAACCCATTTATAATGCAACTGGAGGAGCAGATGGTTGTGTTTCTTTTCAAATCTCCCCCAGACATGTGCTTGATACAAAAGGGACTGTTGAAGCTGCTAGGTGGCTGCACGAAACAATCAATAGCTGCAATGTCTACATTAAGATTCTGGCAACTGTAGAATGTATTCCATCAATAAAGAAAGTTGTTTCACTTGGTATCAGTGTGCTGTTACTGTAAGTCTATTATTTTCTCTGAATTTTTCTTCTTAAATAAACGCAGGCATTATTTTCAATTGCCAACTATTGCTTCATTTGTCCAAATCTTGGAGCCCAACATGGTATGGTAGAAATTGTATTTTCTTCAAATTTAAGTTGAAACATTTGCAAACTAGGATGCAATTTTTGTGTCTTGGTTGCAAATTTTAGATGCTAAAGGCACATCGAATTATAAATGGTGTTCAAGATGTAGTTTGTACTATTAAGGCACTGGATAACGAGAAAGCAAGTTGTCATGCATGACATTTTTAGAATTTATAGCTTCCCCCAGTATGGCCATTTACTGTGTGAGTTGGCTTTCAATATTTTCTTTTTAAGACCACACTGACTTCATATTCTCTGCCAAATATGGAATGCGGAACTCCAGATCAATGAAGAAGGAAAAATCACAAGATAACTTCCTAGAAAAATGATCTCTCTTGTACAATGGGGCTTCTAAATATACTGTTGAGAATTTGGGAGGAGGAACTATTTATAGGACCAATTATTCTATAATAACCTATTGTCTGTCCCTTGGAAAAATATCAAATAACTTTTCTGAATTTAGTGCACTACTCTGAGGTTTTAATTTGTGTCTAGATAGAAAGAGAGAAACTAGGAATCTAAGAAGAGTTCCTCCCAGTAACTAACTTGTTAAAGAGAAATTGGTTTAGTTTCCATATGGGGACAAAGGGTCTAAAATCTGACAGGAACGGAGTCATCCTGTACTCTTTCAAAACGACTATCAGAGCCTTTCCTCCCAGAGCAGGAGAATAACAATTTACTCACTGACAAAGTTTTAGAAGAAAGCCACCGATGACTGGTGATGGCCTGTGATGTTCTTTGTTCTCAGGATATTATGTTGGAATACTGAACACTACCAAAAAAATGAGGGTCACTCTGTCTCTTTTTAGTAACTTTTAAGAGGAGATAGGATTAAAGGGGGTCTCTCCTTATCAAACAGTAGAAATAATTCAAATCTAGGAGAGAGTAAACAACCAGAAGAAGCTAGCAATTAGGGAGGATGGTAAACAAGAGATGGGACATTAGTTGTGGGATTCTACAAGAATGTGTCTTCATCTGGATTGGTTAGTTGTCTCTGTGTGCAGATGTGAAGGATTGCATCTTTATATTAAGTTTAAATGATTATATCACGATAATTAGGGTCATGATATTCATTTATGCTTTGCATTGAAATTTTCTATTTAATAAAAAACAAATCACTGCATTGATTTGCTTAGTGTACTAGCACAACCACTTAACTTGCGGCTGGTGAACACCAATAGGTAACAAGTTAAGTGTCACGAATAAGTTATCGGTTACTTGTTACTTTTTCCAAAACCCTAATTTATTTTTCATGCAGAAATTCACTTTTTGCACTAAAAGAAATTTCACTGTTGCATGCAAATTGCGCATGAAAAACTAATGCACATTCAATGTGCAAATCTTATGCATACCTCGCTTGCAACTGTCATAGGTAATTGAAACCTATGCATGATTCCACCAGTGGATCCATGACTCCTGGAAGAGAGCATCTCATACTCCACACTCCTACCTATAATGCTAATGTGCCTCCATGGTAGGAAGAACCACATGAAGGGCATCCCGAGATACCTCTATCTCTAACAATTTATAAATTATAAGGATTCTCTTATGGCAAATCTGTTTTGGAGAGAAATTGTATCTTAGGTCCAAGATTTAATAGAAGTAGACACTGTATTTCTTGTTTATCAAATTGAAAGGTACAGTTAATTTGTTGGTCTCGTGGGTATTATCTCCTCTTGGACATTGGCAAATCTGTTTTGAGGAGAAATTGTATCTCAGGTCTAAGATTTGATAGAAGTAGATACTATCTATTTCTTGCATATCAAATGGGAAGGTCCAGTTAATATGTTGGTCATGAATATTATCTCATGTTGGATATATAGAATGCATATTATTCTCTTGAACTTGTGCAGATTACAATGACTTATGTAAGAATTTTAATTTCCTATAGTGGGATTCACAATTTAGTATAGAACTGTGATTCCTATTGAATATTTTCAACAATTGGTACTGCTGGCTACTTGCAGCTGCATAGTCATATAGTATAAAGCTGGAACATGTCACTGGTGTAATTTTTTTCAAGAAATTTCATCTTGAAAGTTCATGTATCTGTATCGTGCATCTCTTGGAAAATCACTGACTATGCTATTTCACAGGCAACTTATCAACGGGGGAAAAGGACTTGAGGACACTTACTGGGAGCTTGTAATAAAAGATATCCAAGATGCATGTGAATTACTTGAACCCATTTATAATGCAACTGAAGGAGCAGATGGTTGTGTTTTTGTTCAAGTCTCCCCCAGACTTGTGCTTGATACAGAAGGGACTGTTGAAGCTGCTAAGTGGCTGCACAAAACAATCAATCGCTGCAATGTCTACATTAAGATTCCGGCAACTGTAGAATGTATTCCATCTATAAAGTAAGTTGTTTCACTTGGTATCAGTGTGCTGTTACTGTAATTCTATTATTTTCTCTAAAGTTTTCTTCTTAAATAAACGCAGGCATTATTTTCAATTGCCAATTATTGCTTCATTTGTCCAAATCTTGGAGCCAAACATGGTATGGTAGAAATTGTATTTGCTTCAAATTTAAGTTGAAACATTCGCAAACTAGGAGGCAATTTTTGTGTCTTGGTTGCACATTCTAGATGCTAAAGGCACATCGCATTATAAATGGTGTTCAAGATGTAGTTTGTACTATTAAGGCACTGGATAACGAGAAATCCAGTTGTCATGCATGACATTTTTAGGAGTTATAGCTTCCCCCAGTATGGCCATTTACTGTGTGAGCTGGATTTCAATCTTTTCTTTTTAAGACCACACTGACTTCATATTCTCTACCAAATATGGAATACGGATCTCCAGATCAATGAAGAAGGAAAAATCACAGGCTAAATTCCTAGAAAAATGATCTCTCTTGTACAATGGGGCTTCTAAATATATGGCTGGGAATTTGGGAGGAGGAACTATTTATAGGACCAATTATTCTATAATAACCTATTGTCTGTCCCTTGGAAAAACATCAAATAACTTTGCTGAATTTAGTGCACTACTCTGAGGTTTCAATTTGTGTCTAGATAGAAAGAGAGAAACTACGAATCTAAGAAGAGCTCCTCCCAGTAACTAACTTGTTAAAGAGATATTGGTTCAGTTTCCATATGGGGACAAAGGGTCTAAAATATGACAGGAACGAAGTCATCCTGTACTCTTTCAAAATGACTATCAAATCCTTTCCTCCCAAAGCAGGAGAAGAACAATTTACTCACTGACAAAGTTTTAGAAGAAAGCCACCGATGACTGGTGATGGCCTGTGATGTTCTTTGTTCTCAGGATATTATGTTGGAATACTGAACACTACCAGAAAAATAAGGGTCACTCTGTCTCTTTTTAGTAACTTTTAAGAGGAGATAGGATTAAAGGGGTTCTCTCTTTATCAAACAGTAGAAATAATTCAAATCTAGGATAGAGTAAACAAGCAGAAGAAGCTAGAAATCAGGGAGGATTGTAAACAAGAGATGGGACATTAGTTGTGGGATTCTACAAGAATGTGTCTTCATCTAGATTGGTTAGTTGTCTTTGTGTGCAAATGTGAAGGATTGCATATTTATATTAAGTTTAAATGATGATATCACGATAATCAGGGTCATGATATTCATTTATGCTTTGCATTGAAATTTTGTATTTAATAAAAAACAAATCACTGCATTGATTTGCTTAGTGTACTAGCACAACCACTTAACTTGTGGCTGGTGAACACCAATAGGTCACAAGTTAAGTGCCACGAATAAGTTATCGGTTACTTGTTACTTTTTCCAAAACCCTAATTTCTTTTTCATGTAGAAATTCACTTTTTGCACTAAAAGAAATTTCACTGTTGCATGCAAATTGCGCATGAAAAACTAATGCACATTCAATGTGCAAATCTTATGCACACCTCGCTTGCAACTGTCACAGGTAATTGAAACCTATGCATGATTCCACCACTGGATCCATGACTCTTGGAGGAGAGCATCTCATACTCCACACTCCTACCTATAATGCTAATGTGCCTCCATGGTAGGAAGAACCACATGAAGGGCATCCCGAGATACCTCTATCTCTAACAATTTATAAATTATAAGGATTCTCTTTTGGAAAATCTGTTTTGGGGAGAAATTGTATCTCAGGTCCAAGATTTAATAGAAGTAGACACTGTCTTTCTTGTTTATCAAATTGAAAGGTCCAGTTAATCTGTTGGTCTCATGGGTATTATCTCCTCTTGGACATTGGCAAATCTGTTTTGAGGAGAAATTGTATCTCAGGTCTAAGATTTGATAGAAGTAAATACTATCTATTTCTTGCATATCAAATGGGAAGGTCCAGTTAATCTGTTGGTCATGAATATTATCTCATGTTGGATATATAGAATGCATATTATTCTCTTGTACTTGTGCAGATTACAATGGCTTATGTAAGAATTTTAATTTCCTATAGTGGGATTCACAATTTTAGTATATAACTGTGATTCCTGTTGAATCTTTTCAACAATTGGTACTGCTGGCTACTTGCAGCTGCATAGTCATATAGTATAAAGCTGGAACATGTCACTGGTGTGAGTTTTTTCAAGAAATTTCATCTTGAAAGTTCATGTATCTGTATCGTGCATCTCTTGGAAAATGACTGACTATGCTATTTCACAGGCAGCTTATCAACGAGGGAAAAGGAGTTGAGGACACTTACTGGGAGCTTGTAATAAAACATATCCAAGATGCATGTGAATTACTTGATCCCATTTATAATGCAACTGGAGGAGCAGATGGTTGTGTTTCTGTTCAAGTCTCCCCCAAACTTGTGCTTGATACAGAAGGGACTGTTGAAGCTGCTAAGTGGATGCACAAAACAATCAATCGCTGCAATGTCTACATTAAGATTCCGGCAACTGTAGAATGTATTCCATCTATAAAGCAAGTTGTTTCACTTGGTATCAGTGTGACTGTTACTGTAAGTCTATTATTTTCTCTGAAGTTTTCTTCTTAAATAAGCGCAGGCATTATTTTCAATTGCCAATTATTGCTTCATTTGTCCATATCTTGGAGCCCAACATGGTATGGTAGAAATTGTATTTGCTTCAAATTTAAGCTGAAACATTCGCAAACTAGGAGGCTATTTTTGTGTCTTGGTTGCACATTTTAGATGCTAAAGGCACATCGCATTATAAGTGGTGTTCAAGATGTAGTTTGTACTATTAAGGCACTGGATAACGAGAAAGCCAGTTGTCATGCATGACATTTTTAGGAGTTATAGCTTCCCCCAGTATGGCCATTTAATGTGTGAGCTGGCTTTCAATCTTTTCTTTTTAAGACCACACTGACTTCATATTCTCTACCAAATATGGAGTGCGGATCTCCATATCAATGAAGAAGGAAAAATCACATGATAACTTCCTAGAAAAATGATCTCTCTTGTACAATGGGGCTTCTAAATATACTGCTGGGAATTTGGGAGGAGGAACTATTTATAGGACCAATTATTCTATAATAACCTATTGTCTGTCCCTTGGAAAAACATCAAATAACTTTGCTGAATTTAGTGCACTACTCTGAGGTTTCAAGTTGTGTCTAGGTAGAAAGAGAGAAACTGGGAATCTAACAAGAGTTACTCCCAGTAACTAACTTGTTAAAGAGCAATTGGTTCAATTTCCATATGGGGACAAAGGGTCTAAAATCTGACAGGAACGGAGTCATCCTGTACTCTTTCAAAAGGACTATCAGAGCCTTTCCTCCCAGAGCAGGAGAATAACAATTTACTCACTGACAAAGTTTTAGAAGAAAGCCACCGATGACTGGTGATGGCCTGTGATGTTCTTTGTTCTTAGGATATTATGTTGGAATATTGAACACTACCAGAAAAATGAGGGTCACTCTATCTCTTTTTAGTAACTTTTAAGAGGATATAGGATTAAAGGGGGTCTCTCCTTATCAAATATTAGATATAATTCAAATCTAGTAGAGAGTAAACAAGCAGAAGAAGCTAGCAATTAGGGAGGATGGTAAACAAGAGATGGGACACTAGTTGTGGGATTCTACAAGAATGTGTCTTCATCTAGATTGGTTAGTTGTCTCTGTGTGCAGATGTGAAGGATTGCATCTTTATATTAAGTTTAAATGATGATATCACGATAATCAGGGTCATGATATTCATTTATTCTTTGCATTGAAATTTTGTATTTAATAAAAAACAAATCACTGCATTGATTTTCTTAGTGTACTAGCACAGCCACTAAACTTGTGGCTGGTGAACACCAATAGGTCACAAGTTAAGTGTCACGAATAAGTTATCGGTTACTTGTTTTTTATTTCTTCTATTTAAATGAGTTGTCTGTCAGAAACTGCCCATTATCCACACATTAGCTAAGAGTGCATCAACTACCATTTAGCTATCTCTGGAAAAGAACTTTTGTGCTTAAGCAGGACCATAAGCTCAGTGTTGTAGGTATTCTTAGGTTTAAATCTAGGCTCCAATACATTCCTGGGGTTTGATAGTTAAAACCTATTTTTGTCCTTCCTAGAATGTGCTTTTAGATTCCAGGTATTGGCTACATTTGTTATTCTATTAAATGAGCATTTAACACCTGTCCTTGTAAGTATTCTTCTATTGGCTTTTTTTCCTTTAGAAGACTAATATCATGCCAAATTATAAATTGGATATCAATCTTGCAATGGATATGTTACAAAGTGCATTGTGGTTGTAGGATTCCTTGGAACTAAAATGTCAGTGTGGCTGACTATGAAAAATTTAAACTTGCACTACTATTAAGCTGAAGTACATGGTCTGTTTGTTTGTCATAATTTTTTGACATGTAGAAATCTGGAGAACTGCTTTGTAACAATTGATAGAATGGCCGTTGACCTATTATAATTTGTGATTTTAATTATGAATGCTACAAGATTCAAGGGATTATCAACTTTATATCCTGAATACAAGTCAGAGATACACTTTGATTTCATCATTTCTATGTGAGTTTTGAATTTTCCTATCTGCTTTTACATTTTAATGGCCATGCATGAATTGATCTTGTGCTGCAGACAGGTTTAAGTTTAACTGTCTAAATCTGAAAAAATTTCAAGCATGTTTGCATAATTGGCTTCATATTTCATTACAGTACAAGAAGATTTTGCTTTGACAGTGCCCTAGTTTTACTCAAATGGCCTAGTTTTACTCAGATGATTGAAATTTTATGCTTACCTAATAATGTCTATAAAATCTGTTGACCCCCCAGGCATAAGAGAATGCAAAGATGCACTACGCAAATGCCTAAATTCAATGATGCTAAAGATGTGTCTAGAGGGATTTTGGAGAAGTTCCCAAAGCGCCTGAATGTTGTTCCTCCTAGAGTTCTCAGTGGTTCATTATCAGGTGTTACTGCTGAGACATATAATGCTGATCCACAGTTGTGGAGAAAGCACATGAAAGGCTACAAAAGAATGAACAAATATATTGGGGAGAGTAGATATTGAAATGTTATGGACATGAATGCAGGTCTTGGTGGCTTTGCAGCAACACTTACATCTGAAAAAATTTGGGTTATGAATGTTGTCCCAACCATTGCAAAAAAGAATACACTTGGTGTGATATATGAAAGAGGCCTTATTGGAATTTATCATGACTGGTATGGTTACCCTTCATTTCTCTTTTAATTTTTGCAAGGCTTTAATTTATGTTATAGAAATATAACCTATAGTTGGAGGACCACAATTCACAACAATATACATGCATAGGTAGAAGACTAGGTTTCCACTCTCATCCCATTTTGGGAAAAGGATTATAGGAACAAACTGCATCTAATATGTAATATAACATGTAAAAACTATGGTTTTTGTATCCTTATATCTTTTTAATGGCCCTAGTGAAGCACAGTAGATTGACAGACAAGATGCTCACCCAATTGAAATCATGCCATGTGTCTACTACACGATGGGCCAATAGATTCCATTCTATTTTAAAATGAGAGGATCCCTCCTCGCCATATAACATAAAAATCATGGTTTTCATAAACCGATATGGGTATCTCAAGTATTGTGTAGAATACATCCAATTATTCTTTTCTAAGAAGGCCTTATATTCAGTCCACCAATCTTTCAATTTGTTTACTAGATTGAATTCCTTGGCTTTGTACTCATCAAGAAATGTTTTGTTCAATAGCACTTGAATTTTCTTTAGCTTGAACATTATTTTGAATGAATAGGGTTGTAAATAAGCTATGGAAACCCTACCTTCACTTATGACTGATCTCATTCCAAGATTAATGTGTCTGAATATCGATTTGACAACATCATTATATGGTAATATTATTGGTTTGGCGGCAATCAAGTAAAGGATGTGCTTTCTGAAATTTCAAAAAACCTCTAAGTCATCATGGTCCTTATGGAAGTCTTCATTGATGAACATACTATACATGTATTTGGGCACTCAAGGTCATCTTGGAATCTAATTAAATGATTTGTATCCGTGAGCAACATTGGATCTGCATCTTTCCAAGGGTTGGGACTCTCTTCAACTTCCCATTTTAAGGTAGCTTCCCTATTCCTTGTGCTTTTGACATTTTAAATAATAAATATCCTACAATAAAAAATGAAAATACAAATATTAAATCTTGTAGACATAATTATGTCAATAGGTGAGTTATGAACATAAATCAAGTCTACCTCAAGTTTCGAGCTAAAACGAATGGACTTTCAGAAACAAGATAGCAGGTGAACAAACTTGGCTTCTCTAGCAAGTTTACAAAGGATAATGGTGAATATTAATTGTGAAATACCTCCCTGAGCTGGTTAAGATTATTAATGACAACTATATATATGCACAGGTGGCAAAGTTTGGTGATAAGTCCTGTATTTTGTTTTTGCAATGATTTATGGAGTTTGAGGATATACCCTTATCTGAAATCCTTATGGAATGCTTAGGTGGAAAGATGGGGTGCATAACTTTTGAAGAGAAATGTTTTGACCATGTCATTTGCACCAAGGGATTCACATGAAGCCCAAGTGCAGTTTTCTTTGGAGTGAGGTGTGCCTGCTGTGATTGGTGTAATGGGGACACAATAACTTCCTTACCCTTCCCATAGTAGGGATCGAAACGTCGAGATTTGCGAAATCATCCAACGCAGCTCCTTATTATTTACAATTCTCCACTGCGTAAATGACTACTTTCATAAATACTAGTTACTGGTAAGTTGTAATAGTAATAATTA
>LPNX010907329.1:124358-171683 GCA_001517045.1 Pseudotsuga menziesii
TGAATACTAAGTCAAGCTATTAATGACTAGTGAAATACGACTAACTATAAGATATTGGTAATTTGCTACTATTAGTCACCAACTCAAAAATAGTCGTTTATATCCTGATTTTAGTCATTTTTTTAGTCATTAATTTCTCATTTTCTACTAGTGTTCTATCCTGCAATCGACTCAAACAACAAGTGTTAAATGCACTCATAACTAACATTAAGGGATTATGACTAATAAATTTCGAGTAAAAAGTGATTTTAAATCGCAACTATAGCATGTCAAACACAAAAAATGCATATATAAGTCATGTAAATAGTAAAAAATCAAATCATTTTACTATTTACCCATAGTGGAGAGCATTTGGAGCACTTTCCTAGTCAGATCTTCAGCTGCTGATACCGGGAGTTCCCACCATCGGATTTGAGCACCGTCACTTCCAGGTAATAGTTAAAACCTTACTCTTTCTTTTCATAGTCTTTATTTTGAGTTTTGATGGGGTTTTGGGCTTGTATTCCAAGCCCTAAAACTATGGAAATGGGCACCATGCATACCCCTTGTGAGATACACGGTACCTCACTAGAACCGCGCCTAAAACAAAGCTAACAGGCGGTGCCACTACATGTCTCCAACAACGCCCAGGTGGTGCCAACCGTGGAGATTTAAAAATGATATCACAAGCAAAAATAAATCATTATTTTGAATTTAAATGATTAAGGATGATTCTAATATGTGCTATGATTCTTTTTGTCAGGTTTTTGCTGATCAATCATGGTGATATGGAAAGAAAGACAACAAGACAATGATGACACTTTCACTGAAAGGAATGTTGGTTGTATAGCCACATTACGAGACTGTGGGCTCCTGAAATTCTTCCAAAACCCAAGCATGGTATCACATGAGCGGTTGCTAGAGCACATACTTCGGATGTGGAATCTAGAGCAGCAGCACTTTGAGGTCGGGGCCCATATTCTGATAGTGGAGGTAGAGGACATTTACTTCTTGACTAGTCTCTCAAGAAAGGGTTCCCCCATATCACTGAAAGGTTCCCGGGGAGGGGATATTACCACACAAGAGTTGATAGACCGTCACTGTATCCCAGGGATGAGGACATTAGGGAAGAGAATCCCCATCAGAGCAGTGATGGATGGGCCCCTACGGACTATCTTATTTACTATGCAGAGAGTGACCAGGAGTCAGGGTGTGCACCAGGCTTCTAGGGAACACATGTTATATGCCATAGAGGCCATGGCACCTATGGTATTCAACTGGGTGGAATCCATGCTTTCGATATTCAAAGATCAGCTAAATAAGTGTCAGCAGGGAGAACTGAAGTAGTTTGGCTTTGGTTCCATTTTAGCCTGCTTCTTCTTCGAGCGGGTACCACATATGAGACCTCAGGTGCTCTTCACAGAGATGAGAGCATGGGACCCTCGTATGCTGAGGTGGGTCCAGATTATGGCTCATACTAGAGTGGGCAGGGGGAAGGTGAAGTTTGATGACCCGTTCTTTAGATGGCTCCGAGATCAGATCCTCATGGTGGAGGACTATGCTTATGCAGGCACAGACTTCAGCGGAGATCTTGACCTATCGCTCCCACCTGGCCGACAATGGGGTGACATCGGTAAGAAGCAAGAAACCCTAAAATAGATAAAAAACAATTATGTTTTTTGATGTTTTAAACTTTTTATGTTAAGTAACGAGACCTAGATATTTTCATGCAGATGTTGGAGCAGCACGACCTGGGGGAGCTTCCCATTGGATAGACGAGCTGGAGCCCACTTTGTACTGCAGGGCGATGATATCACTGGGGATTCAGAGGAAAACCTGGCGAGGTTGACCTTGGATATCCCTGACGCTTCCATTGATGACCTCCCTCTGAGTTATTAGAGACCTACAGCAGGAGTACCAGGTCGATTTAGTAGGCTGCTATGTAGAGTAGCCCGGGCAGTGATGTGCTACCATGAGCATCACTAGTGTATGAGATATCTACTGAAAGCTGATAGCTTCAGGATTTTGTATGGTGATTTTTGTCTGAAATCCTACGTGCTTTAGATAAGGTCTCGGGACCTATTTTTGTAAACTTGTTCATATATATATACAGACTTTTTCCTGTTGTTTATATGTCTCAAATAGTGAATGTATTTTACATGAGTTTTGTGTGTCTTTAAATGTTTATTTACAATGGACCATGTTTGATTTTAACGTCATGAATGGGAAATATGCTAATCTAGGATGTAATTAACTAATGAGTCAGCAACTACATTATGTTCCCTAGGGATATGCCTATAAGTGATGGTTGCAAATGATCTTTCTAGAAAGCGTACTCTCTGGAAGAGGCGGAGAAGCACAGGGTTTCTAATGGTGTAGACATGGTTTAGATGACAAACCACAAGTTGTGAGTCCATCAAGACTACCAGATTGTGAACATCTTGGGAGGCAGCTTCAGTCAAAAGACCGATGAATGCTTGATACTCGGTGATGTTATTGGTAGCAAGACCGATAAAAACTACTCTTGAACTGACCAAATATTCAGCCGAGGAATAGAGGACCCAAGCAGCTGAGGCTAGATTCAAGGTGTAGTGGCAAGCACCATCAGCAAAGCCATATAAAGCCATCTGCTCTGCATGACCAAAACATGGTATAAACAGATGCGGACACTAAACTCAAAACCATCTTGAAAATACTAAAATCACACTGAAATCCAAGCAATATACATATATACAAGATACCATCCAAGAAAGACCTAGGCATAGTACCTTTTCAGGTACAACCCATTGTGAGGTTTCCCTAAAGGGATTCCATCATAGTAAACGAGCTCGTAGGCTCCTTTCTCTAAAACTTTAGAAATGACGAAAGGTCCATACCACATGGACTTGAACATACCCTTCCCTAGTTTGTCATATCTTTGGTCGTAAGAAAAAACTAGGTCACCCTTGTTAAAGGCACGAGGTTGGATGGATTTATCATACTACGTCTTGATTTGTTTCTTATGTGCCTCGTTAGCCAAGGAAACATCTCTCCGAGTCTCATCAAGGTTATTAAAGTACAAAAATATTTCTTCCTCTGTGGAAGTGTCTGGGAGAAGTTCGACGGCAAGTTGTAAAGATGGAATCTGACATTGAATCGGTAAGACAACTTCGAGTCCATAGACACTTTGAAATGGCATGAAACCAGTGGTTTTTTTCACTGAAGTCCTATAATCCCAAAGAGCAGAGAAAATAACATGGTTCCAGTTGGATTTATGATCTCCAACCATCCGACGAAGCATAGTTTTTAAAACTTTGTTAATGTCCTCTACTTGACCATTAGCTTGTGGATAATATGGCGTAGATTTTTCATGGCGAAAACCTAGCTTGGCACTCAATTCCTCCATCATTTGATTACGGAAATGTGATCCGTGATCAGTAACGATGGACTGCAGGACTCCAAATCTAGCTATGATATGATTGAACAAGAAGAGAGCGGCAATCTTACCATCTTCTACATATGTAGGCATGGCCTCAGCCCATTTTGTAAAATAGTTAATGACTATGATGATGTAGCCATGCCCCCCAGCTGAGGTAGGCTTATAGTGCATAAAATCATTCCCCCATTTGGAAAATGGGCCAATGACAATGATGGGGTGTAGCGGAGCAGGATGTGTGCGCTTTTTGGGATAAAAATGTTGAAAAGGTGGGCATTTCTTAATAGCCTCATGACAATCTTTGAAGACGGAAGGCCAGAAATAGGCAGCCCGAAGGATTTTTTGGGCTGCAGCCATCCCAGATAAATGACCGCCACATGCTCCAGAGTGGCAATCATTCAACATGCGTTCATCCTCCTCATGAGCGAGGCATCGCTGGAGAATAGAATCAATCCCATGTCTATACAAGGTATCATTCAGGATGGGGTAGTATTTTACATGATGACGGATACAGTGGCAATCGTCATGGGATAAATGCGGCTGAAATCATTGTGTTTGGAGATAAACAAGCAAATATCCATACCATGGATCGGTAGTGCTAATCAGGAACAAGAATTCAGCTGGAAATGAATCATTGGGCTCAGATTCTGTCAAAGCACAGTGAAGATCACACATGAGCTCGACAAAGACCAAGGATTTCTTTGATGTGGCTTTAGCAAATTCCAGATCAAACTCCTATAGTATGACTATCCATCGGGAATACTTGCCCCCGAGCATCTGATGAGTCAGGATGTAATACATAGGGTTCTATTCTACCAATACAGTGGTTGTGCAGAGAAAAATGTAGTGACAAAATTTTTGTAGAGCAATAACCGTGGCTAATGCTAACTTCTCCATGTGTGAATATCGATTTTCAAAATCCATGAGATTCTTACTAGCATAGTAAATCACATGCTCCTGACCGTTAGGATTTTCCTGCACCAAAACCATAGAAATAGTAGTAGCGGAGGCAGCAATATACATGAGAAAGTCCTTTGAATAATCCAGGGGGTTTATCACAGGTGAATGAGTCAGAGCATGTTTAATATTATCAAAGGCATGTTGGGATTGGTCATCCCAAAAGAACGCAGTGTCCTTTTTAAGGAGACGCATATAACCATGCGTTTTCTCTGCGAAATTGCATATGAAATGGAAGAGGAATTTTTCCTTCCCTTGCAACTTTGGAGTTCAAGGAGATTAATTGGGGCTGGTAGAGACAAAATGGAAACAAATTTTAGAGGATCAATCCGAGCTCCATCTTTAGAGACCACAAAACCTAGCTAACGTCTCGTTTCAACGCAAAAAACACATATATGTGGATTGAGCCATATATTATAATGACGGCATCTTAGGAATATGTCTCTAAGATGACTAGGGTGGTCCTCCTGTCGCTGTGAATGAGCAGGGAGGTCATCAAGGTATGGTTCAACAATATGTTTAATATCGTGAAACGCATAGGACATTGCATGTTGGAATGTGGCTCTAGCATTTTTCAAGCCAAAAGGTAACTTCTTATATGAAAATGGTCCCCATGGGAAAATGAATGTCATCTTGTGCTGATCAGTGGGTAATATCTCAATCTGATTATAGCCAGAGAAGCCATCCATAAATAAGAATATGACACTTCTAGCACAGTTGTCAATAATCTGATTGATGTGCGGAGTAGGAAAGTTGTCCTTGGGACAAGCTTTATTCAAATACCTAAAGTTGATACAGACTCTAATGGGGCCCTGCTTTTTATTAATAGGGATAACGTTGGATACCCATTCCGTTAGGGGTACGGGATAAATAAACCCAGCTTTGAGAAGTTTCCCCATTTCAGATTTAATAGCTGCGGCCTTCTGTGGATGGACTTGCCTTAGTTTTTTCCTGAAAAGTTTGGCCATGGGATAGGTTTTAATCTCATGGACCACAATGGACGGATCAATCCCAGCATCTATTCATAAGACCAGGGAAAAATATCACGGAATTATTTGAAAAGTGCCTTGTATGCTTCAGATTCATCTACCAAGCAGTTCTTCCCAACATGAACATGCTCGATGGTACCAATCTTGGCTGATATGTCAATTGGATTTGTCTGAGTAATGTTGCAAAGGTTTCCTTTAGAATCCGTGTCTTGCAACAATATGGGACTTTGGGGTACGTTGACAATATCAGTAGGAAACATGGATGCGTAATCATGGTTAGCCATACTGGTGTTGGGGAGGAACATGGATCTATGATGGTGATCCTCCCAAATGGACTCATCCATACTCATGATCTCCAGAATAGACTCGTCGAAAGGAAACGTCTCTGAGAGATAATCTAGAATAGGAAGAGAAGGTTCTAACCAATAAGGTAAATGGTAAGGATCTGACCTACTAGATGAAGGTCATCAGTGTGATCATCGAAAAAGGTTTGAATGGTGTCATACATTGCTTCATGTGAACTCAACGAGGTGGAATCAACAACTTGTTTGCCCTTAGGCTCACAATAAAATGAGGTGATCATATGGACTGTCGCGGTATCCGTGTTAGGAGGAGTGGATCGAAAAATCCCCATAAGGGATGAATCCTTCAACATGCCTACCCCAATCAACTGGTAAGGAGGAGGGGACTGGCCTAAAATTGGGATGTTATTAGCCATAGAGGTAGTAACATCTAGCGTGTAGAAATCAAGCTGGTCAATGGTAACAATTCTCCCTAGATGCGGAAATTGGAATTTTCAGAATACTATTGAAGCGATAGCAGTCATGGCATAGAACCAATTTCTTCCTAGAAGGACATTGTAGTCTAACGGGGCATCTACCACTTCTACTTGAATGGAAATGGTTTTGTCCCCAAGCTCGATTCCTAGGGCTGATATGAGACCATGGGGGTGGAAACCTCGTCCGTCAAAGGCCTTGAGAGTCATAGGTGATGTTACAAGCTCGGGAGAGCCGAGAGCTTTCCAACAAGATAGAGACAAAACCGAGGTTGAAGAGCCTTCATCTAGTACCTTTCGAAAAAATTTCTTTCCAACTACTTTTGTAATGATCTGAAAAGCAAGTTTATGAGGTAACCTAGACTTATAGTTCTCAACATTGAAATGAATCAAATTAGTATTATCCAGGTCTAAAGATCCTAATGCTGTTAACAAGTTTTTATGATGTGTAGGACAACTTTGGAGTACTTCTAAGGTAGACATTACACAAGGTGCCTGAGCGAGATCTTCAACTACATTATAAAATTGAGTAGCTTGGGTATTAGGGTTAAATACAGCCTTCTAAAGAGTACTCTTGGGTGGATGCAAAATCATGTTGAGAGTAGGCTTCTTGATGGATAGGGGGATAGTAGACGAGGATTTCAGAGAACTAGTAGAGGGAGATTTCCCTAAAGAAGAATGATCTTATTTCTTGTCTGTGGATTTGTCATAGTTCTGACTTCGAGTTTGCAGATTAATGGTGTCCGAGGACATCATACAAATTTCCTCTAATGAACTAGAGTTACCCTGATTAGACATGTTGTCTATCAGTTGTTGTTGAGAGGGAAAAGGATCTGTGAGTACTGCGGGTGCGGGATTTGACTTAAAAAATAGGGAGATTTCATCCCAATGGGGACACTCTTTTGTGAAATGGTCACCTCCGCATAGCAGACATGGATATTTTTCTTTTCTCTTCCCTTGATCGTTATCATTGTTGGTTGGTCTTGGATTCTCCTATTGGTTTTCGGGTTTTTTATTCTTACTTTTACCCTTCTTTTTATTATTTCCCAAGGTTTGAGTACTTTGAATAGAATTGACCTCGGTGGAAACCTTAGGAATCAAAGGAGTAGGGGTGGTATCCTGGGGTTTCCTGGCAGGTTTCGCTATTGACGGGGACTGGATTGAACCAACAATCCCATCAACAGGTACTTCTGTTGCTGGCTTGGCGGGATTGGTGCTTGGGTAAGGAGCTTGAGGAATCAAGTCATGAAGAGTTTTTGACTGGGAATAGACCAAGTGTAGGTACTAGGCTCAACTAATAGCCTGCTCTTCAGTAACAGCGCCGCCCATAGCCACATCTCGGGAAATTGGAGGAAACAAATATTTGGTAAACCAATCAGCTAATAACTGATCCAGAATAGGGACCTTAATAAGCCTTCTCTGTCTTCTCTACTCATGGATATGATTGGATATGTGGGTGTAGGTGTTATGTCACGGAGAGGTTAAGAGATCAGTACCCGTTTCATAACGGATAGGGAGCTGAAAGTGTGTAAGAAACACGGTTGCCAACGAGCCAAAATCCACAAACAAATGTTGTGGGAGTTCAATGTACCACTTCGCGGCTATACCGATCAAAGTTCACTGAAAAAGTCGTAACCAAATTGAATCATCCATGAGGGAGTTTGAAGAAAACCACAAATGGAATGTCATGACATGGTTTTTTTGGATCATCTCCCTGCTTCCCATCGAACTTCGAGATGTCTGATGGTAACTTTACTGGAATGGGAGGCCATAAGGGATTGTGTCGAATGGGGTCATTAATCAACTTGGAAAAGTCAGGTAAGTCCAAAGTTGTTAGGAAAGCTAACTGATGGTTAGGTTGCACATACTTGTAATATTGATATGGCATATAATTACCAGTAGGACTGTAAGTGGACTGATAGACAGGTTTTTGTGACGAAGAACTAATGGAAAATCTGGCCACAGAGGGTTGATTTCCAGGATCAGGACTGTTAGGACCACAAGGGCCTTGGGGAGGAGGACCATCAAGGCGTCTAGGACCACTAGGACCATTGGGACCACCAAGACCACCGGGACCACCAAGACCATTGGGACCACTAGGACCGCTGGGAGGTAAACCCCCAGCACCTCCGGAACCACTGGGAGGAGGGCCACCGGACCCTCCAGGGCCATTAGGAGGAAAGCCACCAGGCCCCCCAGCACCACTAGGACCATAAGGAGGAAATCCACCAGGCCCTCCAGAACCATTAGTCCCCCTAGGGGGAGGACCTCCATGAGGCGGTCCTCCGAAACCTCCTGCAGTATGTATAGGTATCCCCTCCATAGCTGGCATGTAAGACCAGGTAGGATGCCCCCATGGCGTGAAAATATTACTAGGGTATGGAATTCTAGCATAAAGCATTCATGTAGTATTAGGTGGATAATTACTGTTACCTACAAGTATTTGATAACCATAACCTCCATAAGATTGAATGGTTACAGGTTGTGCCCCCAAGGGCTGAGCTGAACTGGATGGGGGATTAATCACATTAGTATGGGTGGGAGGGACATAAACTATCGATGGTTCTATATTTGAGGTCTGTCCTTGACTAGGTACAATTCTGGTGCCAGATAACGTAGGTCATGCCGGGGGTTACCCCCCGACACTAGAATGTAATGACGAAGCGGGAATTGAAGGTTGGGTCCTAGGTGCAGAAGACATTAGAGGAATTTGGGGTCTAAAATGGGCCTCCTAAGGAAAATAATAAAATAATAGTTAAAATAATAAAATAATATTGATTAATTTTGGAGGAAGAAAGAAAAAAACTACTTTTTGTGTTGGTATTTTCGACATATCTCCCTGTGTTTTTACTCAAATTTCAATCGGGAGAGCTCGTTGGATGCAGAATTTGATTCCGCATCCAACGAGTACCCACACTGCATACTTTTGATGGACCCCGCTACCCCAAAAACAAGGAATACTTGAAAAAACATGATGATGACATCATCATCACATTTTTTTAGGTATTTCTTGTTTTTGGGGTAGCGGGGTCTGTAAAAAGTATGCAGTGTGGGTACTCGTTGTATGCGGAATCAAATTCTGCATCCAACGATCTCTTCCGATTGAAATTTGAGTAAAAACACAATGCGATATGTCGAAAATATGAACAAAAAAAGTAGTTTTTTTTAATGACAAATATGTCAATTAAACCATTATGGTTGACTTATTTTATTGAAATTCTATTGGTTCTTGAATTCCAACTCACAAAAACTTATTTTGGAACGTTTTCTTATAAGGCCCATTTTAGACCCCAAATTTCCTCTAATGCCTGGGATGATTGGGAATAGACATAACATGGGAGGTGGTGGGGTTGGTATTTTGACCTGGGTTGTGTGGTGGTACTGTGCAATCTATAATTGATTCAATGGGTCTCATAGAATCAGAAAGTGAATGGTATCCCATAGGAACAGCTATGGAACGTGCTGGTGGCGTGCCCAATATGTCATCTATTTGTCTTTTAATCTCTAGTGCATGGAGAATGGCTGCGTGGTATTGTCTATGTTCTCCTTCATCCGAAGAAACTTCTCCAGAAGGGTTTAAATGGGTGCCATATGAGGCAATGGCCTGTCCTATAGAGGTATCCCAAAATGGAGCATTGGGACCATAATCTGGACGGATAGTATCATCAACATGACCTTCTATGGGGGAATGGGACAAGGTATTTCCCCGAGAAGGTCATTGGACCAAGGGAGGCGAGTGTGAAGAATATGGTCCTCCACTTTTTGCAACCACATTATCTCCCACTTGGAAGGTGGTAGCAGTTCCTTAGTCGATATATTCCATTGGATTTTCTCTTGAACCAGGAATAAAATCGGGTGACAAGCCCTGTACTCTTCTGGGCTGTCTTAACTCAGCTAGTTTGTACAGTTCCTATATAACTTAGGGTCTGAAAAAATAGAAAACACACCAAAAAATTTCCCTACACAGGTTATAGGTCAAACAATCACACTTAAAATGACAGGACGGGTTCAGATAGTCAGGTTTCTCACCGGGATTGTCAAGAAGGTGCGACTCATGATATACCTCTAGGGTATGTGTGTAGTAATCTCCCCAAATGTTGTTTTCGGTGTATGGCTCCAAGCAAGATGGCCAAAGGGCTTTTCTCAGATGGATAAGGTATCCTAGTGGGGTCTCCCGATATACTCAAGGTACGTGGGAGCTCAAATCGGTAGTAGTGTTGTATAACGCATAACCGTACACAAGGGGCCTTCTGATATACAATTGAGTACGTGAAGTACCTTTCTATATACCTCAAGGGTACGTGAAAGGCCATTTGATATACCGATGGTATGTGGAAGAACCGCACGAGTCCCAAGATGTAATGCAGACAAATAACGACAGCTCCTACGCTTAACGACGCCTGAACATGTCTCTAACCTATCACTCCAATTGCTATGTAAATTTTAACCTATAAATACTGTTAATTTTAAAGTGGACGGTTAGTTGAATGCATGGTGTTTTGAGAGAAAAAGTAAAACCATGCAATATGCCTACCTACGGGAGGGAAAGAGAGTATTTTATTTTGTTTCAAAACCAAAAATATTTCCAAAGAACAATCTTGAACACAAATTCAAAGACAAGCAGCACTTTCCAAACTGATTTATCTTTTCTAAAAGCAATAAGAAGGGGAAGAGTTTCTTTTCCTATAAAAAAAAAGAAGCACACTACATGCATATGCACTCTATTTTTCAATTTTTCTTAAAACATAGGCAAATCTAACTTAAAACTACCATATTTTTATTTTGATGAGATAGTACTAAATGCAAAAGATACAAATGAACATAAAGAGCCTGAAAGCTTGTGAAGCCAATCAGAGATCCAATGTCTAATGCTCAATAATGATAACCTAATCTCAGTCAAAAAATTTCTTTTTTAAAGGAGGAAGAAGAAGTTCTCTATACAAGCAAGAAATGGAGCCTAGATGCTAATCAAATATTTTTCTTTCAATCTATATAACAAAGATGAAAAAAGATCTTACTAACACCCTAAGATTTTCAAACTACAAGAAGTCCTTTCACTATCACAACCAACAACCACAAAAGTGAATGAACGATCAATAAGCCTAATATAGCTTTTGAATTTTCCAAACAAACCAATATTTAACCATAAAATTTCAAACCACAACCATCATATTCTAACACACAAACCTAACAGTGCAGGGCTGAAAGCAAATCAGCTCAATTTTTTTGCAAAAAATGAGAAAAAAGAGGTCTCGGAATGATGCCTACCTGGCACCACACGCTGGAGGGGTCTTGACAGAGCAGTTTTGGACTAGCACCACTTCTCGCCAACAGGACTCAGGCGGTGGCACCGCGTGCTTCTAACTAGGTTCAGGCCATGGCACTGCTTCTCACCAACTGCATAAGCGCGGTTCCCTGTATAAATCCAAAACACCAAGGAGAACAACAGATCAAGTCAAATAAATATCAGATCAAGGTAAAAATTGATAGATTAAGAATAAAAAAGAGCATAAAAGATCAAAATAATTCATATCTAGACAGATCTGGAAGTTTCAAACCAAAATCCACCGAGTCAGATAGCAGATGTGACTGAAGAGAGTTGGAGAAGGAGCCTGGATTTAGACAAGAGATGAAGAACTGAGGAAGATCAGATCAACTGATACATATAACTTCCCTAGCGGAGTCGCCATATTTGTAAGCAGGAATATTTCACCTTCTGCGGACAGAAGCTATTCCTCTGGTCTAAATGGTTCAGATCCAGAACAAATGAGTGAACGACAAAGGATGAAGACCCTCCCTGGATGTCGTAGACACCTGGAATGCTGCTTCAATAGTGAACCTGTGCACCTACAATCAGATCAAACACACAAACACATCAAAGCTACCAAAACATAATCTATTTATCCATGTCAGTGACTAAGGAATCCAACAACATTTACATGCGAAATCAGAACAACAATAATGTGGGACGGAAATCAGCTTTGCATTAAGATGAATGGAGAATTTTACAACCAATTAAGCCTTAGAGTTGACGTGCATCTCCATGAAACCAACACTTCATCCCCATAAGCTACAACTTTGCTCTCTATGCTCTCAAATGGCTTGGGCCAAGTGGTCAATCCAATAGCATAACAATACCTCTATGGTTCTCCCCCTCAACCATGGACATGAGCTTGTATTTATAAAGCTCAATGGATAGGAATGGTTGAGAGATTTGTGGATGAGGTGGCCTCTAAGATCCTATGATGGGGGATCTTGAGCTCAATTGACCCACACTGATAGGGATAAGGGAGGACATGAGGCTCATGATCTAGAATCCTCGAGCAACTTCTCTTTTTCCTATTTTACCTAGGGTACCTCTTTTCTCCTCTTCTGACAGAGCGGTTTAGGTTAGAACCGCTTATGGAACAAAGGCCATAGGCAGTGGCACCGCTTATGGTAAACAAGATACAAGCAGTGCGAACAAGGTACCGCTCATGGTTAATAGGGAAAGCATGGTACTGAGTATTTTTGTGTAATATTGACAAACAACATGGGTTTCCACTCCAGATGGTGGGATTAAGGGAAAATATGTAAGTCAAGGGTCTTCTCACATGGTGGTGATAGGATTTGGGTATAACAAGCTGAAGGAAGGATTCCACCCACAAAACAAATAAAGATAAGAATTCAATTGTCATTTCATGATATTGTTTTGTTATGCTTTATTTATATTCAGTTGATGTATTATGCATCATAGAATGTTTGCATTAATGACAGTATACTACTAATATGCATGTGATAGGTAAGTAGCTCATGGTGCTATACAACTCTCCATTGCTACTTATCTAGAATGAAACCTCTTTGTTGACATATTGGATTAGTGCACAATCTCAATGATGTCTTGGTAGTGATGGAAGGCATCTAGAAACATTTTCGTGAGATATGGATGAATGTTGTATTGGCTAAAATAGTTGCATGATTATATCTTGATGCAAAAGAATTTTTCATCATGAATATACCTTGTGAAATGTTTCTAACCATACAACTAATGCATTTGACTTGTAGGAAAGATCGCCTACAATCGCCTACAAGAAAAGAAGGATGAAACTTGTTCCGAAGAACAAGTGATGATAGTTCAATATTCACTCTAATAATCCAAAATGAAGAATAATGAATAGAATGCGATGTCGAAGACCTAAAGGGAAGTCCATAGTATATTCCATATGGATCTACAAGATCTATCATGCAGTATATGGAAACGTCGTGGGATACAAGGAAAGATTCGTAGCACGAGGCATCTCATAGAAACAAGGAATAGACTACGAAGAGACATCTAAAGCCACTGGAAGTTAAGACACATGACATGAAGACTCATGTGTGAAAATTTAAGAAGGCCTTATACGAACTTAGAAGGAACTCATGGGATAACACATACAAGAAGATCTTGAAGATCACCTAGAGTGATGAATATCTTAACCTTTGCTACAAGGTTGAAGATGAAATCCTATAGAGGATGACAAGCTCATAGATGGGTGCGAGAAGAACTTTTGAAAAGGTTCAATATCTTGGTATCTAGTGACCTTAGATGCATACATAGAATATTAGTATCAGAGGAAGCTACTTGTTACCCAAGTATAGAATTTTTCAATGCATAGAGTACGAAAGACAGAGGGAGTATGATGCTCCTCTTCAGAGGGAGTGACTCCAGAATATCCTGAGGTTCGACATGATACAACACGATGGATAGCTTACTAATGAATCTAGGCTTTGCTGAGAGTAAAGAGGAGTCCAAACGTTTATTCAAGGTTGAAGGTGGAAGACTAGTGATGCTCATGTTATATGTCGATGATTTGTTCCTGATAGAAAAGAGGAACTCATTAAGTTGCAAGAAGGAGACTTGCTTCCAAGTTCGAGATGAAGGACTTAGATATGATGCACTACTTTCTAGGCATGGAGGTGTGGTAGAATGCAGATGGAATCTCCATGGGACAAGGGAAGTATGCAATATAGATCCTAAATAGGTTCAATATTATGGACTGCAAGGCCATGACCACATCTATGGCATCGAACCTAAAGCTATTGACTTTTTATTCATCAGATCTGGTTGATTCCACGATGTATCATCAGATGATTTGTTCCTTGATGTACCTGATGAATACAAAACTAGATATTTGCTTTGCTGAGAACACATTGAGACATGTTCACCTAATGGTTGCAAATCGTGTAGTGTGGTACCTAAAGGTACAGTTGAGTATGGATTCAAGTATGAAGTGGATCATGAGACTAACCTAGAGGGTTATGTGGATTCGAATTAGGCAGGTAGAGCCATTGATAGGAAGAGCACTTCGAGGTGCTTCTTCGGTATGGGATCAGATGTGATCTCTTGGTTTAGCAGGAAGAAGTCCCGCATGGCACTGAGTACAGCCAAGGAAAAAGATGTTGCCACTTGCTATTAGGGAGGTAGTATGTTTCTTTTGAAAACTACTATTTGATTTGATTGATATGACTTGCATTTTTGTATGATGCAGAGAGGAGCAGTGAAGCTCTAGTTTGTGATCCAGATCGAGATCTATCGAAAGAGGGAGTTCTAGTATAGCCAATGAGACAGGTTGTCTGAGCATAAATCTTGGCAAAGCTCCTAGATTTCTCAGACGTAATCAGTCATGTAGGTTGTCCTTAGATGTAATCAGTCCTGGTGAAGCTCGCAGATTATCCTTCGACGTAATCAGCCTTGATGTGATTCTATGCTAGAAATGGCTAGAGTGAAGTTAGAGTACTTTAGGAAGAAGCTTGGTGTTCTCCAGATCGAGGTTCCCTCCAAGGGGAGGTGATGAGTCTGATAGCCCTTCTAACATGAATGCTAAATTGGTTCCTCTCATGGTTAGATATAAGTGCAGAGCCCTTCTAACATGAATGCTGGATTTGTTCCACTCATCGTCAGATGTAAGTGCAGAGCCCTTCTAACATGAATGCTGGATTGGTTCCTCTCATGGTTAGATGTAAGTGCAGAGCTCTTCTGACATGATTGCTGGATTGGTTCCTCTCATGGTTATATGTAAGTACAAATCCCTTTCGACATGGATGCTGGATTGGTTCCTCTCTTGGTTAGATGTAAGTGCAGAGCCCTTCTGACATGAATGTTGGATTGGTTCCTCTCATGGTCAGATGTAAGTGTAGATCCCTTCTGACATGAATGCTGGATTGGTTCCTCTCATGGTAAAATGTAATTTTAGAGCCCTTCTTCCATTAATACTAGATTGGTTCCTCTCATGGTCAGATGTAAGTGCAGAGCCCTTCTGACATGAATACTGGATTGGTTCCTCTCATGGTAAGATGTAAGTGTAGAGACCTTCTGACATGAATGCTAGATTGGTTCCTCTCATGGACATATGTAAGTACAGAGCCCTTTTGACATGAATGCTAGATTGGTTCCTCTCCGGATGTGAGTGTTGGGACTTTCTGACATGGATGCAGGATGTGTTCCTCCCATGGTTATATGTGAGTGTTGCACGTGCCTATATAACATGGATGCTGGATGTGTTCCTCCCATGGTTAGATGTAAGTTTTGGGCGGGTCTTTCTGACATGGATGTTATATGTATTCTTCCCATGGTCAGATATAAGTGTTGAAGAAGATGAATACCTACATGGAGGCTAGGCCTACAACCAGCATGAAAAAGGGATAGCTCTATAGAACTTCCTATCATGAGTAGAATTGAGAGATAGCACTAGTTGACCGAGATGGCAGAAGCACTGATGATGATGATCTGATGATGATCCAGTAATGATCCAGACTTGATGTGGATCCGGTGATGATCCAGACTTAATGTTGATCCAATGATGATCTAGACTTGATGTTGATCTAGCGATGATCCAGACTTAATGTTGATCCAGTGATGATCCAGCGATGATCCAACTTTGATGATAATCCAGAATTGATCCAGAGAAGAAGACTTGTGTTGATGAATTGTGTCAAGAGAATACCTTCCTAGTTAAGAGGGAGTGTTGATGTATTTGTAACTTCGTAATGTATTCACTTATATTGTACCCCGATGTTCCTATCAGGAGAGTCATTAATATAATAAAGTCATGTAAAGTCATTGAGGTTAACCCTCCATTGTAATTCGGGGCAATAGTCCCCACAATTGAGTTAAGGTTAAGCCTCCATTTTGATTGGGGGGCAAAGTCCCCACAGTTGTGGGGAACTAGGGTTATTAGGCTCTCCTAGAGAATTCAGCCCTGGTAAGTAATTGTTAAGTAAGGCTGACTTGTTGGAGTGGAAATTAAGTGAACGAAAGAATATAAATAGAGAGTGAGCCTCTCTATTTATCACAACACACACTCACTCAACTGGGGCGCATGAGTGAGAGAGAGAGAACAACTATTGGATATCCTCCTTTCTATCTTTGGGTTTTACTGCTACCATTGGTGCTCATTCTATCTGTAAGGAAGTTGCAGGGTTTTCTCCTGTATGGTTTCCCTAAGGAAAAATCTTTGTGTCTCTTGTCTCTTGTGATTATTGTTGTGCATGTTATTCTCTCAGATAAGATCCTAAGATAATATTGCTTAAATGATAAAAATCTAACAGATTTTGTGGACCTTTTGAAATACTAGCCAAGAAAGGGCCAGTGGCTTATGAACTAGCATTGCCCATGCATGTAAGAGTCCAAAATGTTTTCCATTTATCTTTGTTAAAGAAATATGTTTATTATACTAAACATGTTGTTGATTGGTCCCTATTATAGGTGGAACCTGATGGGGAGTTTTCCCCTAAGCCTACTCATATATTGGAAAAAAGAGAAGTGCAACTTCGAAAGTGCACCGTGGTCCAATTGAAAGTGCAGTGAAAGAACTTTGAGGCCAATGAAGCTACTTGGGAGAACAAGGCCACAATGAGAAAGGCTTACCCCACCTTGTTTCATGATATCGTTCCAAGTCCCTAGAACACCACGGACTGTGTTTTTCTAAGTGGGGAGGGATGTAATATCCCAAATTTTGGACCTAACACTTATAGGCATGTGTCTATTGATTATGATGATTATCTTGATGTTTTATTTTATATTGGGTCAAAGACCCCACTGCATATGAACATCATGATTTGTTTTATATATTGGGCATAAGCCAATTATTGATGATATATGTGTATGCTTGTTTGTGTTGGGCGTGGACCCTGAAGCACATGATTGATGAAATGTTTTGTGTTGAGTGAGGAGATCTGGAACACTTGAGTGAGTGATGAATTGTGTTGAGCAAGAATATCTTGAGCACATGAGTAATTACCTTTGTGTTGAACAAATGAAAATATAATTGGATGTGTTGGGCATAAGCCCTGGAGCCTTCCATGTTGATGTTGAACATAAGCTCTCGAGCATCGGATCCTTGGCCATTGTCTCCCTAGGTGTATCGTACAAGTACATCCTAGCATTTAATGTTGAGTGAAAGATCTGGAATTGCACTATGTTTGTAACTCCCTGCTATAGGCATTGAGTATGGGCGCTGGTAAGCGCTAGGGGTTACTGAAAAGAATTTAATAACTTTCGAGTGAAAATGACTCGAGAAAAATATTGATCTCATCATACTTATTTATAAGTGATTAAATGAAATTTTGAAATTTTGTTTTCTCATCAAAGTACGGAAGAGCTACCACGTTCTACGAGGGAAATCCAACATGCAAGGATGTTTAGAGTTGCCTAGCCTAGTAAGACCTAAGCCACCTATCTACTTGAACTTAATGAAGAAGTGTCATTAAGTCTAGGGATCATGGTACATGATGACCGAAGACAATGTTTAACAAGTATTATAATACTATGTATTTTATACATAGTATGTATAAAGAATTAATATGAATGAATATATATTTAAATAAAAGAAAGAAGAGAAGCTCCATCAATTATTATTTATTATTATTAAAGGATTAATAAATAGTATAATACCTATGAAAGTTTAACTAGGAACTAGTTAAAATTTCCTAGGCTAAGTATTGAAAATTACCCCAGTAATTAAAAAAGGGTTAAATCAAGAAACCAAGGTTTCTTGATTTAATTGTCCCTTTGACTGAAAAGTCTGTCTATAAAGACTGAATCCAAGAAAAGGATTGGCATTTTTTATTTTTATCTTGGAGAATTATTATTCTACATGTTTTTGGATCTCAAGTGTTTTCCTGGAGAAATTTCTCCTGCAAGGAAAAGAGGACTCATTTAGAACTGAATTCCATTTAGGAAACCCTACCTTAGGAGCTCTAAGCTACTTGCATGTTGGATTCTAGCTCGAGGGGATCTAGATTAGAACTAGGAAGGATTTTGGGTCATGGTTGGGAGGAACATGGTAGTTCCCAAGTGATTTGGTCATCAAAATCAGAGGTCAGATCTGTCTTAAATTGATAATGCTGGTTATTTAAAAGGTGTGTAGGTTCAGCCATTAAAGGAGCTTCAGGAAGATAAATTACAGGTATGATTTTTTAGTTTTCCCAAGTTCATTTCTAGGGTAAATGCTAGCTTCTTTATGTAAATGCTTTCATAGATATTATTAACCCTATAATTGATTTGGTTATGTCCATATCTCCTAGGGTTACATTTCTTAAAATTTAACCCTAGACTGTCTATGCTATCTTCTAGATTATATAATGAATATGTTAGATGGATGTTTCAATGTATTTACTAACCCTGTGTAATTGAAGTTCTTCCTAGGTTCTGGTAGGGTTTGTATTCTCTTCAAATACTCCCTAGGGTTGTAAATATTATCATAGGCTGTATATAGCTAGGATTTCATCTCTAAAGTTTGTTTCTGTATTCATTCAATTTTCAGAAATTATTACTGTAAACTAGGTAAATCCAGACCTGCTTTTTATTACTCACCTATTATTTATATCTCTACTGACATATTACATTTGTCAGTAGAGACGTGTTTCAGATTATAGTAGATTTAATCATAGGAGTAATTTTAAATAAATACAGATAAGACCATTAGGTATAAACATATATGAAAACTATCTATACATTTAATTCCGAAATTAAATAACTCATCTAAGAACTTTCAAGGTCTGTATCCATATTCCAAATTTACATTAAAAATACTCCACATAATTGAAACATCATTATAATAAATTAGAGGAGGAATCGTGACCATCCATGTGGTCCTTTACAATTCTTGATCATATTTCATATAAAAGAATCCACAGTTCTAACTTTTCCATCTAAACATAACTCAACAAACATTACATAGCCAAATTAAAATAATACATCATATACAGTAAAGCATATCATAGTAAAACAACATCAAAATCATATCATAAACCCATATATTGCAAACAGTAACAAGAATCGAATCCTATGGTCATGCAAGCCCATCTTGTTTTATTTATTAAAATACATTTGATTACAACTCATTACATTACAAACCCTGCTTACCAACAAAGGTCATGACATCGATTTCCATGGATGTATAGACCCACGACAAAGCCATAGTAAAAACCCATAAGTATTATAAGTACAAAATGACAACCAAATCCTATAACCATTTTACACAGGCCACGCTATACACCAAATTGTATGCGAGCTGCAGTCATTAAAATACAACCATTAGATATTAAACAAAAAATGCCATCAAGGGTCTTTGAACCCTGGAACTATGAAACCAATGATTGCACATCACTCATATAAGTCACGGCCTCAGCCAAAGTTTTATTTTAATACACAGTCCTACCAAGATTAACCCTATGCTATACCATCGCAGCTCTATGGGAAGGATCATGCCATTCATGGCATGGCCTACACCCACGTTGTACATATCTTTAAATTACAAACTAAGTAATGCCATAATACACAAAACCGTCAAGCCGATGAATGCCCACATAATCCACCATAATAACAGAATAACACTGTGAAATCATGCTATGCACATCACAAGTTAAACCATGGTAATCAACTAATCAAAACAATATGAATCCATTTACACAGAACTTTCCAAGTAAACTACACAGTCATCACATTCAAATTATTTCGAAGTAAACTACACAGTCATCATATTCAAATTTATAAACAATTTTATATAGGCATGCCAATGGGCTAATGCACCATTGCAAGCAATGGTGCAGCCCATGGCTAAAATGCTCCAACAAAAATGATTTGCTTAACCAAAAACCAAAGGTGCTATGAAGCCCAAACATTCCTCTCTTCACTGCTAAAACATCCCAAGTAAAATTTCAAACCCAAATTTATACACAGAACCAGAGGGAGTGTGACTTCACCCATGACCGAAGCCATTTCAACATTGTTCAAAACCCAAGTCTCTAATCGTATGCCCAAAGGAAAAATTTTAAACTCCACATCGAAACCCACAACATAAAACCCAAAACCAAACAGAAATCTATGCGCAGTATGCCCAAGAGGGCCGAAAGGTAGCAAATAAAATCTTTCTCATAGGATTACCGCGACCACGAATGCAAACATTTGGATCCCACAGAAGTAAAGCCACGGTGCTCCTCATTCCCTTTCGACACCTGCAAAACAAAAGCCAAACTAGGGATGAGAAGCATGGCTATGAACAAATGTTAAACCAAACCAATGTGTAGGCGTGTTAAAACCAATGAATACTTACCTCACTGTCTAGAGGTCACCTCCATGGTTTTTCCTCTATGTAGAGCCAAAGTGAAATACCCCAAATGAAAAACCACACATAACCATCGTGAGCCAAGCCTAAGGGAAGGTTGTCACATTTCACCAAACGCATTGAATGCACCAGCTGGGAACCATTAACTCCACATAAAAACTCACTCTCCATAGTTTTGTTTCACTGCATTACAACGTATGACCACCTCTCACATAAAGACTTAAACCCTGCTATTGTATGGTTTATACCATATGTTATGTCGCCACCCAAACTCTATCACACGTTAACATATTAAAAAGTTTGCCTTATGATAGAATTACAATAATACATAGTCCATAGGATGTGCTAGTCGAAAGTCAAAGAACCCATGCTTAAAGTATTTAGATAATGTTTAGACCATAGGTTTAGAACTTAGCGTTTTAATCCCTTAGTAACAAAGTATTTATGCTTAAGAACCATGGCATACAAAGTATGCCATGATAACATCTTTGACTATAAAAATCCAAAGGTCTGCTCTTAAACCAATATAATAATGTGTCAATAAAAGAACATAAGAGATGTTAATAGGTATAGTAAGAATATACATAGAACACAAAATGTATTAATGACATATAGACTAACGAATTTAAAACATAACGAAGAATAATTAGTGTACATGAAATTTATCCGTAGTAGCTACAATGACTATAACGACACTTACCAAGTTATAAAACCAAGTCGATAAGCAGTGTAACAACTAGTAGCAAGTCCTCTAGGATCAAGATGGTCAACACACTTTACACAACTTTTCATCGCAAGATTGAACCGCCTGTAAATAAAAGAGGTGACTTGGTTCGATTGAACTAGGTAAGTCAACGTAACAAAGTAATACTTTACCTCTCAAAACATCATGGGAGAACAAGTCCCACCACTTTTCCCACTTTGTTTGAACATATAAAGTTAAGTTAGGACCCCATATTTAACAAGTGCGACAATGCAGAAAGGATGAAGCACATAAATCCAATGACAACACATAAGCGACGAAAGTGTAAACATAATACTGAGTAGTAAAGAGTAGTACAACCTCATAAGTAAAATACATTAAAAGTAATGACTAAAATATAAACAACAAAATGTAAGAACAACTTCCGACTAAACAGAGATACATAAAGTGTACGATAGAGTTCTGTAAGTAAATAATGTTCCATCTAGGTAGTTTTTACTAGCCTATAATTATTTTTTTTTATTTTTTTCGATTTTGGGGACATTACATAGAGGTTTGTAAGAAGATGCAGACTATGCTAGCATGCTAAGGGGAGAAGCCATAACGCAAGATTGTATAAAACATTTCCTATTCCAACTAGGCCTTGGTATTTTGTGAGTATGGATTTCATTCTAGGTTTACCAAGAACTCATAGGGGCCATGATTCTATATTTGTTGTTGTGGATAGATTCACTAATATGGAAAATTTCATTCCATGTTACAAGACTAGTGATGCTACACACATTGCTAACTTGTTCTTTGATGAAGTGGTGAAACTACATGGTTTACCTAGAAGCATTATATTAGACAGAGTTGTGAAGTTCACAGGTCATTTCTGGAGGACCTTGTGGAAGAATTTGGGTACCAGACTGTACTTCTGTTCAACATATCTACCACAGTCTGATGGAAATACCAAGGTAGTCAATATGAGTCTTGGAAACATGTTGAGGAGTTTGATTGGAGAGAGTCCTAACTAGTGGGAAATAGTATTAGCTCAAGATGAATTTTCCTATAATGATTCACCAAACAGGAGTACAGGGATGATTCCATTTCAAATTCTGTATGGAATGCATCCAAGAGGAGTGTGTGAACTTCATGACTTAGGTCAATTGGAGAATAGAAGTGCATATGGAGAAGAGTTTGCTACAAGAATTAGTGAGCTATAGGAGCAAGTGAAATAAAGGTTATGACAGACTAACACCAGTTACAAGGAAAAAGATGATTCCAAAAGGAGAGAAAAGAACTATGAAGTAGGAGATTTGGTCTTAGCATACCTAAAGAGAGACAAATTTCCAAAGGGGGAGTATAACAAGCTGAATATGAAGAAGATTGGACCCTGTAGAATACTCAGGAAGTTTTCAGCAAATGCTTATGAATTAGAGATGCCTACAGGAGTGGGTATTTCACCAATATTTAATGTATAAGATCTATATCCTTATATAGCATGTGATACTGGAACCTTTGCATAAGGTGAATATCTCACTGAAGGATTACATTAGGTGAGGCATATGCTTGTGACACAACCATTGGAATTTGAGGCCATTCTGCACACTAGAGTGATGAAGAGTGCAAGGAGGAAGGACTATCTGGAGTATTTGGTCAAACGGAAGAAGGAACCAACATAGGATTCTACTTGGATGAGCGTTGCACAGTTGGAAGCCAAGGGTTTCCCTGTAGTTGATCTAATGAATGGTGCTTCATAATTTTTCTTCCTTGCGAGTCTAATACAGGGGCATCATGGCATGCCAACAATGTGATGAGTTGGTCACATGCTGTGGCATATTTATTATTTGTTTATTTTGCTGAGTTAGAGTTTATTAGCCATAGGAAGGATTGTGTATCATGACTCCCTGCGTGGAGATCAACCATCCGATCGTTTGGTTGAGACAGGGACGTTTCTCATCATGATATGTATTCATTTGTTTTCAGTTGCTGGACCACTCAATAGAGGTGGTCTTAGTTCTAGTTTATATAGACAATTTAGAGAAGGTAGGAGGATTCTTCTCTTCACCATTTAGAATTCTGAGTTGCAGAGAAAAGGATGACTGATCCCTACCTGTAATTATTTTGAAGAATCGGAAGGAGAGAGATCCAAGTTGTGTACATTTTCCTTTGTTTCTTAATAGAAGGATTAACCGTGTGTTTGTAGGGTTATTAGCCTTTATCCATGTGCTGCATTTAACTGTGTATCTGTGCAGAGCCGACTTCGGCATTTTTCCTGAACATTTGTGTATTCCTGAGAAATTACTATATTCACCTATCCATTTCTTGCTTGAATAGTTGAAGTAGAGTGTAGATGCATGCATAAGAGTGTTAGGATAAATAATAGGGATGATTGCAGGTTGAATCGATCAATTTCATGATCAATCAAAGAAACCTGCAGGTTTTCTACCTTAACAAGTTTTTGCAGAGAACGAATGATGGAGATTAAGTCCACATATCAAGATCTGACGGTCCAAAATAATCCCACAACAAAAGTTTAGAGGAAGTTAACATATCCACATAGATCTGAGAGGTCTGCAACAAAAGTAGATCAACGGTCGGAGTGAAGACTACAAAGATCTGATGGTTAGGAGAATTGCGGAGAGGAAATTGCGGGGAACAATTTGGATAATTGATATCCCGCATCCCGTAACCCAACTATAGAAGCTCTTTTGTGGAAACAGAGTTGCGGGACGGCGATTGCAGAGGTCAAATTGTGAGGAGGCAATTTTAGTGCAGAATTTGGCCATTAGGCTAAATTTTGTAGTCCTGCTAAGTGTAGGATCCACTAGATCCTGGAAGTGTTGGTTGGGTTCGCTGTGGTCTATCCCCACCTGCACCAATTTTTGTATCGGAGCAGGAAGAGATTTCCTGTTGATAAATTCCATAATTGAGGTTGTGGGTAGAATATTTCAAGGAGCAAGGAGAAGCTCGTGAAAGAGAGAAGCGTAGCCGTAGAAGTCTGTAGAGATAAAAGAAGAGTGCTCAAGAGGTTCTGGATAGAGGACCAACATTTCCAAAAGACTAAGGGCCGAGAAGAGGCTTGGTGAGGTAAGTTGTAACAGTCTGAAAGAGAACTGTTATTGTAGAGGCTTAGTGTGAGAACATGGTTGCTTGCATTGGAAGAGAAAGAGGTCATGACAGAGGTCGACTAGGAGGGAATGGAGAAGTTATAGAGGAAATGAGAGAATTAAGGGCATGTCTAGAAGCCATGGAAACAGACAGACGAAGAGACCCAAAAGCAAGGGATGTAAGTGAAACTAAGGATGAAGAACAAAGAGAAGAAGATGCACATATGCATGAAACACCAAAGCTAACATATTTCAGATCTATTTTGGGAGGGACTTCAAGGCTGAGACCGGAGTTGCCTACCTATGAATGAAGTATCATCGTGGAGCATCTCATTGACTGGATCACTGAGCTGGACAAGTAATTTGAGTATGATGAGGTAGAAGAAGAGAAGAGAGTTAGACAAGCTATGGTGAGGTTGAAAGGACATGCATCCTTGTGGTGAGATAGTGTGCAAGCATAAAGACAGAGGAAGAATAAGTAGTTGATAAAAATCTAGGATAGAATTGTAGCAAAGATGAGGGCTAAGTTCTTGCCCAAATATTACCAGTTAATTCTATATAGACAAGTACATAACCTTAGGAAAATATTGTTAACACTGAGAGAGTACACTCAAGAGTTATACAAAGTAAACCTAAGAGCTAGATATGTGGAAGAGTCAATAGAGAAGGATGCTAGATATGTTAATGGTCTAAGCATGGATATCAAAGAAGAGATCAGCATGATATCACCTAGAATAATGGAGGAGGTGTATCAATGTGCCTTAAGGGAAGAAGAAACGATAGAAAGGAAGCAAATCTTCAAAAGAGGTTTTCTTTTAGCCAGAGGAAGAGGGAAAGCAGCTGGAAGAGGAATATTGGGACCACAGAGAGGAGATTTCAGTAACTCTAGCCATCAAGAACAACATGGTAGAGGAGGCGATTCTAGCAGAAGAGGACCTTACCAAGGAGGTAGAGGTAGAGGAAGAGGCATAGAAGCTGTTGTTAGATGCCACAAATGAAATTAGTTGGGGCATAAGTGATTTGAATGTATAGGAAAAGAAGACATAGGACATAGGGGAGCCTATGTATCTCAGAATGAGAAGCATCAGGAAGAGACAACCTTAGAGGAAGTCTTTCCAGAGACAGGAAAGTCATTGATGATGAACAAGGTCTTGTTGAAACCTAAGAAGGAGCACGCAGATCCTGCTGAAAGAAAATTGTTGTTCAGGACTACATGTAAAGCGCAACGCAAGTGTTGTAAGATGGTGATTGATAGTGGGAGTACTGACAATCTTGTTTCTACATAGATGGTGGAAAAGTTCATTTTAAAGAATACCAAGCATCTTGTTCCATACAAAGTATCTTGGTTACATAAATGACATCAAATCCTGGTAAGTGAGCAGTGTGTAGTTGATTTTCAAATAGTTCCATATAAGGACAAGATTCTATGTGATGTGAATCCCAGATGTTTGTGATATACTGTTAGGAAGACCATGGAAATTGTCATAGTTTTGAGCAGAATAGCATAACACATGTACTTCACCCTTTACAAGAAGGTAGTACAGTAGGACAGTCAACACCTAAAGTTCTGATGTTGTTAGGAAAGGAATATTTGCAGCAGGTTGAGAAAGAAGATTTGAACTATGTTGTGGTATGTAATCCAAGAGTGGTGACAATGAAGACCAGCATGCCAGATCTACCTGAGGAGATTCTAGGAGATTCCGAGTGAGTTTAGCGATATTGTGGTGGATGATTTACCCAATGAAATACCACCAAGAAGGGATATAAGTTATCAGATTGATTTTATTCCAGGATCCAGTTTACCAAACAAGGAAGTGTATAGATTGACACCTTAAGAGAATGAAGAATTGAGGAAGCAGGTCCAAGGATTGTTGGACAAAGGGTTGGTTCAGAAGAGTCCGAGTCCATGTGCAGTACCAGCAGTACTGAAACCAAAGAAGGATGGCGAGTGGAGGATGTGTACTGACTCTAGATCAATTAACAAGATCACTATTATATATAGATTTCCATTACCAAGGATGGATGATATGATGGATTGTCTAAGTAGGGAAACGTGCTTTTCAAAACTGGATTTGAAGAGTGGATATCATCAGATCAGGATCAGAGAAGGAGATGAGTGGAAGACAACCTTTAAAACAAATGAGGGGTTGTATGAGTGGTTGGTCATGACATTTGGATTGTCCAACATACCAAGCACTTTCATGAGGTTGATGAATGAAGTCTTGAGATATTTCATAGGTAAGTTTGTGATAGTTTACCTTCATGACATTTTGGTTTTCATCCAAACAGAAGAAGAGCATCTGAAGCATCTAACATATGTTTTATAGAGGCCACAACAAGAAAAGTTGCTGATAAATGTGAATAAGTACACATTCATGAAGACATAACTAGTATATTTAGGTTTTTTTATCTCAAGAGATGGGATGAAGATGGATCCAGAAAAGGTGCAAGAAATCATTGATTGGCCTTCACCAAGGAACATATTTGAGGTAAGAAGCTTTCATGGATTCAAAAGTTTCTATAGGAAGTTTATAAATAATTCTAGTGGTATTTGTGCATCTATTGTTGAGACAATTAAGAAGGATAGACAGCCATTTCAATGGGTAGCAGAGGCTGAAAAGAGTTTTCAGTTCTTGAAGAAGAATATCACCGAACAACCAGTATTGAAGTTACCAGACTTCAACAACCCTTTCTAAGTGAAGTGTAGTGCTAGTGGAGTAGAAATCGGAGCTACACTCAGTCAAGGGGACATGCCTATAGTGTATTTCAGTGAGAAGTTGAATGATGCCAAGCAGAAGTATTCATATTATGGCAAGGAGTTTTATGCTATTGTTCAAGCAATGAAGCATTGGAGGCACTACTTGATGCCTAGAGAATTTGTGTTATATTCGAAGAACCATGTATTACAGTACATTATACAGCAACCTAAGTTGAACCTGAAACATGTCAAGTGGGTTGAGTTCTTATAGAGATTTACCTTTTGTGTTGAAACACATAAGTGGACAATCAAACAAAGTAAATGATGCTTTGAGTAGGAGACTGTTGATTATGCAAGAAAATCAGATCCAAGTCCTGGGATTTGAGCTTTTAATAGATTTGTATGAAGATGACATTGATTTCTAGGAAGCTTACGGGGCTTGTAAGAATCCAGTAGAGGTGGAAAAAGAGCCATGGATGGGGTATACACTTTAGGATGGTTTACTCTTCAAAAATAGTAAATTGTGTATACCAAAGTGTTCTATGAGAAAGAACTTGATACAAGAGAAGCATAATGGAGGTATGGTAGGTCACTTTGGAAGTGATTTAACTTTTCGAAAGTTGGGTCATTTCTATTTTTGGCCAAGGATGAAGTCTGAATTCAAGAGGTTTGTAAGAAGATGCAAGGTATGCTAGCATGCTAAGGGAGGATGCCATAACACAGGATTATATACATGATTTCCTATTCCAACTAGGCCTTGGGATTTTGTGAGTATGTATTTCATCATGGGTTTACCAAGAACTCATAGGGGACATAATTATATCTTTTTTGTTGTGGATAGATTCACTAAGATGGTACATTTCATTCCATGTTACAAGAATAGTGATGATACATGCATTTCTAACTTGTTCATTGATGAAGTGGTGAAACTACATGGTTTACCTAGAAGCATTATATCAGACGGAGATGTGAAGTTCACTAGTAATTTCTGGAGGACCTTATGGAAGGAGTTGGGTACCAAACTGAAATTCAGTTCAACATATGACCCACAGTCTGATGGACAGACCTAGGTAGTCAATAGGAGTCTGGGAAACATGTTGAGGAGTTTGATTGGAGAGAGTCCTAAGTAGTGTGACATAGTATTAGCTCAAGCATAGTTTCCCTATAACAATTCACCAAACAGGAGTACAAGGATGAGTCCATTTTAAATTCTGTATGGAATGCATGGAAGAGGAGTGTGTTAACTTCATGACTTAGGTCCATTGGAGAAGAGAAGTGCATATGGAGAAGAGTTTTCTACAAGAATTAAATAGCTGCAGGAGTAAGTGAAAGCAAGGTTACAACAGAGTAACACCACTCACAAGGCCAAAGATGGTTCCAAAAGGAGAGAAAAGAACTATGAAGTAGGAGATTTGGTCTCAACATACCTAAAGAGAGACAGATTTCCAAAAGGGGAATATGAAAAGTTGAAGATGAAGAAGATTGGACCCTGCAAACTACTCAGGAAGTTTTCAGCAAATACTTATGAATTAGAGATGTCTACAAGAGTGGACATTTCACCAATGTTTAATGTAGTAGATCTATATCCTTATGTAGTGGGTGATACTGGAACCTTTCCAAAAGGCGAAGATCTTACTAAAGACTTACAATGGGTGATGCAGATGCCTATGACACAACCATTGGAAGTTGACGCCATTCTAGACACTAGAGTAATGAAGAGTACAAGGAGGAAGGACTATCTAGAGTATTTGGTCAAACAAAATAAGTGACCGACATAGGATTCTACTTGGATGAGCACTCCAGAGTTGGAATCCAAGGGTTTCACTGTAGCTAATCTAATGAACAGGGGTTCATAATTTTTCTACCTTGTGATTCTGATGCAGGGGGATCGTGGCATGCCAGCAATTTGATGAGTTGGCCATAAGCTGTGGTATATTTCTTATTTTTTTATTTTGCGGAGTCAGATTTTGTTAGCCATAGGAAGGATTGTGTATCATGAATCCCTACATGGAGATCAAGAATCTGATTGTTTGTTTGAGATAGGGACATTTCTCATCATGCTATGTAGTCATTTGTTTTCAGTTGCAGGACCACTCAACATAGGAGATCATAGTTCTAGGTTAAATACACATTTTAGAGAAGGTAGGGGGGTTCTGCTCTTCAACATTTAGAATTTCAAGTTGCAGAGAAGAGGACAAACCTGTGTCTTATCCCTACTTGTAATTATTTTGAAGAATCAGAAGGAGAGAGATCCAAGCTTTGTACATTTTCCTTTGTTGCTTAATAGAAGGATTAACCATGTGTTTATAGGGTTGTTAGCCTTTATGCATGTGCTATGCTAAGCTGTGTATCTGTGCAAAGATGACTCCGGCGTTTTTCCTGAATATTTGTGTATTCCTGAGAAATTATTATATTCATGCATCAATTTCTAGCTTGAATAGCTAAAGTAGAGTTTATATGCATGCATAAGAGTGTTAGGACTAAAAATCGAGAAGATTGCAGGCTGGATTGATCAATTTCATGATCAATCAGTGTAACCTGCAGGTTTTTGACCATGCCATGTTTTGGAAAGAACAGATGGTGGAGATTGAGTCCGTAGATAAAGATCTAATGGTCCAGAAGAATCCCGCAACAGAATTTACGAGGAATCTAACATATCCACAGAGATCTGAGAGGTCCACACCAAAAGTAGATCGACGGTCAGAGTGAAGGCCACAAAGATCTGACGATTAGGAGAATTACAGAGAAAAAGTTGCAGAGAGGAAATTGCAGGGAAGAAACTTTGGAAAGTTGGCATCCTACATCCCACATCTTGCAACTCACTTACGGAAGAGCCGTTGTAGAAATAGAATTACGGGAAGGTAAGTTATGGGGGGGGAATTTGGATAATTGAAATCCTGCATCACGCATCCCGCAACCTGACTGCAAAAAATCTATTGTGGAAACATAGTTGCAGGAAAACGATTGCGGAGGAAAAATTGTGGGGAGGCAATTTTAGTGCAGAATTTGGCCATTAGGCTAAATTTGGAAGTCCTTCTAAGTGTAGGAGCCACTAGATCCTAGAAGTGCTGGTTGGGTTGGTTGAGGTCTATCCCCACCTGCACCAATAATATTTTGTAATCAAGAAGATCGGGATAGGGTTCTAAAAGGGGGGGACCTACTTCTTCTTCTTCGCAAGTCTTTATCTAAGGCCATGGAAGGAAAGATGCAAGCCGGAGACAGAGGACATGATGATCGCTCAGGTTTGGATCTAGTTGTTTTCCCTCCCATGTGAGTACTGGGATCTAGAAATTCTGCAAGACATCAGAAACATGATAGGGGAATTTGTTAAGGTAGCAAAGAAAACTAAGAAGCAAATGTATATGGATTTTGTTCGCATTTGCATCTATATGATCTATTGAAATACCTTATAGAAGAAATTATCTTGAACTGGGATGATGAGGAATGGATTCAAGAGATTGATTAGGGGTATGTTCCTTAAAGACAGTTATAATTTCTCCAGGAATCTATCATCAAAACAAAAGTGTAGTAACAGTTGGGGATAGGACTGTATGCCCAGCAAGGTAGAAAAACAAAATCCTCAAAGGAAGATCTGAAAAGAGGAAGAAATATGAATAAGCAGAGGATTGCAGAGGTAGGTGTCAAGCTCATAGAATCGGACCAATATCCAATAATACTGGCAGCATTCTATGAAGTAAATAAGGTTAGTTAATGAAGATAGTTTCATGGAACATTAGGGGTTGCAATCACCCTAGGAAGATTAAGACCTTAAGCAGGAAGGTTAAACAAGAAAAGAAAGATGTTCTTTTTTTACAAGAAACTAAGTGTAGCTCAGAGGTTATGGAGAAGCTAGGACATAAAATATTGAAAGAGAGTAGGGTTATGGCAGTTGATGCGACAAGAATGGCAGGAGGGTTAGCCATCCTATGGAGACCTAACACCATTGATCTAATAGAATGGACTGCTAATAGGTTTTCTATGATGGAAAACATCAAAATCCTGGAGTCAGGGGCTCAGGGAACCTTTGTGAATGTTTATGGTCCAAGTGCCTATCCCCAGAAGCACACTTTCCTGAATTTCCTGCACTGGGTATAAGAGCTAGCAAGAGATGGTTCTTGGATCATTGGAGGATATTTTAATGTAATAAACTCTTTAAGGGAAAAAATGGAGGAAGAGGATTATTGAACATTTTTCAAGAAGAAATTAGATACATTCTAGCTCATAGTTCCCTCATAGATCTCGAAACCGGAGATGGTTGGTTCACAAGGAACAATAAGCGTGGGGGAGACTATCTAGTCATATCCAGAATTGAAACATTCCTCATAACAGAGAATATTGCAAGAGGAATAGGGGAAATAAGTTCTAACATCCTTCTGAAGGATGGATCAGACCACTGGCCTATTAGAATCAACTGGTATTGGTCAAATGCGGTTCTGAGAAAACCCTTGAGATTTGAATAGTTCTGGTTGGAGCATGAGGAATTTAGGGACGAGGTTAAATAGTGGTGCAGGATTTGGTCCCCCCTATAGGGACAGAGATGTACTGCTTTCAGCAAAAGCTAAAAGCACTTAAATCCAAAATTCATACGAGGAATACGAAATACTTCGGGAACATTTTTTAGGACAAGAGGAGGTTGTTCAGGGAGATTGATATTCTTAACCAGAGATGTATGATGGAAGGTTGGGACAAGGATATTAAGATAAAGGAGGAAGACTTGCTCAATCAGTTGGAAGTTAGGGAAAAACAAGAGGTAATTTTTTGGAAACAAAAGTCTAGGAACTAGTGGCTACAAGAGTGAGAGAAGAACACTAAGTTCTTCCACAACTTAGTTATCCATAATAGACACATATTGAAAATCCACAAAATCAAGAGTATGTATGGAAACTAGGTTAAATCCTAATCCTAGATCAAAGAATAATTGGTCCACTACATTGAGGAAATAATGGTTGAAGATAGAGGTGATAGAGGGCATGACATAGCTAAGATCACAATACTAATCCCTAAGGTGGTGACTAGAGAAAATAATGAAATTTTGCTTAAGACAATGTCTATGTAAGAGGTGGAGGAAGCAGTAAACCAGATGGCTCTAGGGAAAGCTCCAGGATGATATGGGTTCACCACCAATTTATTCCATTCCTTTCGGGACATTATTAAAGAGGAAATCCTAGAAATTGTACAAGAATCGAGGTGTAGCTGATGTTTTCTAAAGGTTTTCAATGCCACCTTCCTAACCCTGATTCCAAAAGGAGAAGGAGTTGATCCTCATGGATTTGTGGAGGGGAGGAAAATATTAGATGGGATTCTATTGGTTCATGAAACTATCCATTCTCTTAAGGTGACCAAGAAACTAGGTTTGTTGATCAAGTTGTATATTGCTAAGGCTTATGATAAATTAAGTTGGCAATAAATGGAGAAGATGTTGGAAGCTTTTGGCTTTAGGGAGTAATGGGTGGAATGGGTGATGAATTTGGTTACCACCCCTTTTTTCTCAATTTTGCTGAATGGATCTCTGACTATACTTTTAAATCCCTCATGAGCAATCAGACAAGGTGATCCTCTCTCCCCTTTCCTTTTCATATTAATGGAGGAAGGGTTGAATGAACTCCTTAAAGCATAATCATCTAGTGGTGAAATTCATGGAATTAATCTTCATGAGGGAATGGAAAAACAAAGGAACCAACAATTCATGGATGAAATGATTCTAATGGGGAACCCTTTAGTCCAAGAGGCTCGATCCTTTAAGAAAAGTATAAACATTTTTTCCAAGCCTTCAGGGCTATCATTTAATGTGGATAAATCTTAGGTATTTTTCCTAAACATGTCTCCAGTGGTTCAAAGGAACATTGTGAGAATTTTGGGCTATTGCAAAGGATCCTTCCCCTCTAAATATATTGTGCCCCCCTTAGGAGTCGGCCCCATAAAGAGGATTTCTTGGCAGGATGTGCTTGACAAAATGAAGAGTAGGTTCTAGAGTTGGACACTAAGACCTTTGAAATTTCCCAATAGGTTTATTCTGGTCAAAGAAGTGCTCTAAGCAATGTCAGTGTACCCCTTTTATGTGTTGGTCGCTCCAAAGTCTGTTATCAAGGAAATCAAGAATATCCAAAGAAAATTCCTGTGGGGGGAAGGGAAGTGAAATCTAAATTTTCCTTGGTAAGATGGGATAAAATATTCCTCCACAAGAAAAGAGGGGGTCTAGGACTTAGGGATCTAGAGGTTATGAGTGAAATCCAAGGAGCAAAAATTTGGTGGAATTTGTGTAACTACTCAGTGGAGCCTTGGGATAAACTACATATGTTGGGGAAAACTCTAAGGCACAACTGATCAGATACAAGGAGGAGTGTTAGGGATCACACATATGGAGAAAATCTCAAGCCAGGCAGAAGCTCATGAAGGAGCATAGATTCTATGAAATTTGAATGGGGAGAATGCTAATTTTTGGGAGGACTCATGGAACTAACTACCAAATATGGCAGAAGACCCCAGATTGCTAAACATCATGATAAGAGGGGGATAGGAAGGAAAAATTAAAGTGTGTCACTACTGGGAAGCTCTAGCAGGGGTGATAAAAGGAGATGGTCGATCCTGGAGAGGTTGGAGGGTCTCATATCAGAAGAAGATTATCGCTATTTTTAGCAATAACTTCATGAGAGATTCATCCACATCAATTCGAGGTTGGAAAAATTAATATGGGGATACACTCAAAAGGGTACCTTCAGTATTAAAGAAGCTTATCTCATTTTTACTCGCAATGAAGGATAGGAGGATGGTATATGGAAAAAATTTGGGAGACCAATCCTTGGCCTAAGATTGCTATATTTTGATGGTTGGTTGTCAAACGCAAGATCTTAACAGGAGAAAATATTAGACATCGGGGGATCCAGGGTCTTTCCCAATGCATTCTATGCCTAAATTGTGAGGAAAGTATGGACCACTTATTAGAAAGTTTCCCCTATACAGACTTGTTGTAGCTGCAACATTTTCTCAAAATTCAAAAAAATTTTGGGACCCTCCTTTAATTTGTTTGGCTCAGCTTTTTGATTTTGTTTGATGTTTGTGCAAAGATTTACTTTTATTCCAGCCATGTTTTACTGTTTGAATTTATTTTGATTTGCTATCGAAAGTGTTTAGAATTTTGAGTCGGGAGTCTAGTTATCTGCATGGCCGCCATTTCGGAAAAGAACATGACATCATGTCTGACTCAAGTGTTATTGGTCTCTGTTGCATTTTTATTTGTCGACAGCTGTTTTAAGATCCCTTCGGAACATTCATCTCTACGTCTTCTGCCATTGCGGAGGAGGTATTGTGAAGCTTCCCAAAGGGTTGTTTTATCCTCTTCCTATCCCCGCCATTTTTGATTCGTAGATCCTTTGGATTTCAGCTTTCATCGTTGCGGCTTTGGAAAGCACTATTTTTCTGCTGGACTTTGATTTTGTTTTCCATGTGACCGTTATTTTTTGGCCGAAGTCATGTTTGTTTTTACTCTGATTTTTGCTGGTCTGTGGAACTTGGTTTCTTTTATGATTTCGCAGTTGCGGCTCTCCAACCATCTATTGATCTGAAGCCTTAGTCTCACGAGCGCCGATGTGAGTTTTGTTTTGTTTCTCTATCAATGCCATGTGATGGTTTCTTGGCTGTTTCATCATTCACCGTTGCGGAGGCGATGTTGACAGGATCGCCGATCCCATAGTCATTAGCCTCCCGATTGATTTTATTTTTCCCACCAATTATGTGTTGACCATGGCATATATATTGGGGTTGGGGGTTTATTGTTTTTTATTGTTGTTTTGGTGATTTCCCCATGCTGTCGTTAGTGCTTAAACAGACCAACGCATTTGCTGTCGATACCTTCACTCCTAGGTGGCTCTGCCGTGGAGGTTTACAGGTTTTTCTCCACCAGTCGCGCAGCGCAGTGACAGGTAGGCCCTTATGTCATTTTACCGTTCCGTTCGATTGGTCAAACTATTTTGTTGTCCTTGGTCAGTTTGTTGCCTCTGCGGTTAGTGGTTACCTAGGTTTTCCATCTCGGCATGTATATATATTCTAAGTAGATGGTCTGACGGCCCGGTGGGGGGTGTTTGTGGTTTTCTGTGATGATTTCTTCCACATCCGTTATGGGTTTGTAGCCTGCACTTGAATGCTGGGGAAACCGGTGCAGACGACCGTTATGCTGTCTGCACCAGTTTCTCCCAATCTGTGTTTGGCCATCTGGGGAGGGCGTTTTCATGGTTTTCTTTCGAAGGTGCCGAGGTTTTGGTTCCACAGTTTGGTCATCCTCGTTTTGTGAACCAGGGTCGCGATGTTGAGGTTACTCCCCATTTAGGATGAGACTATTCAAACTTGAATACAAACCCGGACCATTTTTAGGTTCAGAATGCAATCTATGTGGATTTTGATGCGAGTAGCAGTTTCCTCTTATGTTTTCTTTGAGCGTACAACGAGTTAAGTGCACTATCACAGTATAGTATCCTTCTCTTGGGATTAGGCCTCATATTTTCCTTGGAAATTTTTAGTTCATAGTGCTGAGAGGGGGTGTTTGAGTCTATTTTCTATTCAGCATTAAGAGGGGGATATTCTTCGTTTTAGAAAGAGCCATAATATTTTTAAGTTGATTCTGCAAATAATGGCCATGAGCTGTTTTTAGCCTTTTGGGAAGAATGTTTTTATACAGGAACTTTTGGTTTGAGTATTGTTTGTTTTACTTTCATAGCGGCAATCATGTTTAGCCTAGACGAGGTAAAATGCTCATACATTTTGTCTCCATTTTTTAATGTTATCAAGGAATGGCCCAATAGAACCTAAAAGCAATTTATGTATATGACAAGGAAATTCTTCAAAATCCAAGATGTCTAAACGGCAGAAGAAGAAGGCTCCTGTAGTGGAGGAAGAACCCGAAGTCGAAATTGTCACCAGAGTTGAGTACACCTACGAGGACACCAAATGCATAGTTGGTGTGGAACCCGAATATAAATGGGGGGAAGTTTACAGATTAATAACACACCGAGAAGTCCCTGACACAAGTTTTGAAGAAGAAACCATCTATTCCAATATAGAGAGATTTGCATTGATGAAAATTGCTACCAGACCTGAGCCTTTTCCATGCTCAGAGGTGATTGGGTGGATTCTGCCCAGGGCAGATGTAACCACCATGATTTTGGAAAATGTTGATAAACAGGGCTATGCTGCTTATATCCCTGGGTATGTATCACTATCCTACCACTTACTAGAAGCACAAGTGTACTTAACTAAAGACTGGCTGAAGGAAATTAAGATGGTTCTAGTTGAGACATTGAAGACAATGCTGGTGCTTGGCAAGAACTTCAGAACTAGGCCTATCGGGGAATATGATACTGCCACTCTAAGAACCCCTTATAGGTTCATTTCCCTAATGCTGAACAACATTTTTGGGAGGGTCCACAGTAAAATCTTCAAGTTAGAGTGGGTGCCTATCATTTTCTATGTTGCAACATAGGGGATAGTGTTCAACTGGGAAAACATTGTGTCCAACAGTATCTCGGCCTGCATTGAATCAGCATTAGGAGGGGTGTCCCAGAAGAGATCAGAGTTCTATATGAGCTCTATACTGATTGATTGCATACTATGCAACCAACCCTTCCCAAATTTGAGTTGTATTTGGGATCGAGAGAGAACACCAGTCTACGCAGCTTACAATCCACTATGAAAACACAAGTACCATAGTCACTATAGAGAAGTGTGTGAGCACCTCATCATGCCACTATATAAATTGATCTTCTTAAAGGAGTGTAACTGTATGTCGGAGGAAGCATTGCAGGTGATTGAGGAATATGCAAACTACTACTTAACCGAGGATGGGTTGTATTTCAAAATGTATGGATGCTCCAGAGCACCCTCACTACTGCCAAAATATGCCACTGACTATGTAGTCCACAAGGAGGTAGTTAGACAGGTCTTCTTAGATGGAATAGGGAGATTTTTGTTTGAACATAAGAAAGTGGCTTACCCTCCTTTACCATTCAAGTTGGGAAGCTATAAGTTCACAAGGGTGAAGAAAGTTGATGAGTTTGTGGAGGAATTGGGGAAATTCCATTTTTGGGAAATGAATTTCCACAGGAATGATTCCCGGAATAAAGCGGTAGAGCACTGCAAGGAGGAAAACATGCATTTTGAATACAGAAGCCACTGAGATATAGAGGAATCCATTTTCTGCAGTGCAGAAAATATAACGGCCTTAAGAAGAAGATTTAAAAAGAAAATCACCACCAAAGGTAGAAAAGGCAGGGGACGAAGAAACTAGGAAAAGAAATGAAGATGCTAGGAGACTAGTAGAGGAAGCTAAAATCTGGCTCAAAGGTGAGGAGGAAGAAAAGAGGAGAGCTGAACAGGAAGCAGCTAGAAAGGCAGAAGAGGCTACCCGGAGTAAAGAGGAGGAAAAGAAAAGAAAGATGGATGAGGAACTGATGAAGCAGAAAGCAGAAAGGCTAAATCTGACAGGGGCAGTAACAGAGCAATCAGCTTCCGATTCTGTAGACAGTTAGGCTCTGGACTTGGGTAATCCTGATATTCAAGATCCTGAGGCAATTGCTGGTAGCACAACAGTACAAGCCATGGTCCCTACCCTTAGGCTAATCCCTTTTGAGCAGAAGAAAGGGGAGGAGGTACTGGATTTCAACACTATTTTTTATGATAAAGAAAGGAAAAGAATAGTGGAGAGGACTGAGAGAAAGGTCGAGACTGGGGGGCAGTCAGGTAAAATTATAAGTGATACAACCGTAGTATATGGGATAGACAAGGACCCCGGATTCACCATTAGAGCTGGGGCTGCATTGATCCATGCTTCTGAGGACAATGTAGATCGAATAATGACTGATCTTCAACAGTCAAAGAAGTCTACTACCCAGCTAAAAGATACCCTGAGAAGAGAGAGAGAGGAAAATAATAGATTGAAGAGGAATTTTGAAGACATACAACATGAAATAAAGTCTTCAAAATATGAGCTCCAGTCCCTCCAAGTTGAGAAGATATCTATGGATGTTGCCCAAGAAAGTCTGGAGAAATTGCAGCAGGAATGTCAAGGGTCAAGGACAGAAAAGGAGTAGCTGCTAGGAAAGATAGGGGAGTTGGAGCTATAGAAAATTACTTTGGAGGAATCTGAAAGGAAATCTCAGGGGCAGAATGCAGAGCTTAAAGAACATATTACCTCATTAACAATAGCTCTAGAAGAGGCCAAGGAATAGCTGGTCAGTCTTCAGCCTTTCAAGGAGCATGTTCTGGCACAAAGGAGTAAGATGCACCAGCTACAAGTAGCCATAGAGGAAGAAAGGTGCAAGGTCTTGCAGGTGGACAATCAGCTGGAAGAGATTTTGGAAACCTCTTCATATTTTGTAGACAGATCGCATGACATCTTAGAAGTCCTGACAGGAAGGATGGCGAGATTAGAAGCGAATGAAGAAACCCCTGTAGATCTACCATCAAAAGATCAACAAGCCCTGAGGCAAGACTATGTTTTACTAGAGTTTTCCATAAACACAGCTGAAGAATTCAAAAAGGCTGTCAAGAAGAAAAGGGGGGCTTGTGCAGAGTTCTTCAAGAGGCTATTGATCACTTATAATCGCTGCCAGGTTGAGGCTGAACAAAGAATGGATACCTTTCCAGAGCATAGCCTATTTCTGGAGATGTTGCAAAGAAGATATCAGGAAGATGGACAAAGGATCCAGCACATCAAATCCATTGACAAGCAGACCCTAAGGAATGAAGTGGCTCATGCCGCGGTTAGTGTACAGTTCCTAGAAGACCAACTTCGCCTGAGCTCAGCCAGAATAGAAGCAATAAGGAACCAGGCTACTAAATTTGAAATAAATATTTGTTTCTTATAACCTTCCGAGTTCGAAAGCATTGCCTCAGAGGCTTCAGCGTGGAAAAAGTTCTTGAATAGTCAAGAGCGGCCCTCCTCATAAGCCTTTTATTTGTTTATTGTAATATAATTTAAATTCTATAAGCACTTAATGAAAGCAAAGCATGGGAGGTGAAGCGTTGGGGAAGCCCAAGAGTCATTTGTGGGCAACCCAACAGTTTTGTTCTTTTGTATAAATATAGAAGATTTAGATAACAGAGGGACTTTTTCCCAGTTAGATTGGTGAAGACATATTGTAAGAAGAACTATTTCCTTGTGCAATAGATAATTACAGTTTTCGTGTTGGAGAAAGCTTGGTGGAATGTTCAAATGTTATGCTGTGGATTTGTTGAAGAGGAACTATTTCATTTTCAACTTTGTGTCCATTAACTATGAGATCGATCTAACTCTTTGAACTTATGTTCTTGTATGAATGATCTCTGGTTTATTTTATGAAAATTTCCACTATGAGTAATGAATGTTGTTCATAAACAAGTGGCTATCTGGCTCTTCAAATATCTTTAAATGTTCATGTGTTTTGAAAGAAGTATCAGCTATTTGTAATTTTTCATAATGCATGCACAAAATACATTGCTCATTAATAAATGATAATCTTGCTCCCTAGGGATAGGTTAGGTAGTTAGTTTTAATTTCTTGCTGTGTGTGATTCAGATGCAAGGCAGTCTAAGATGACAGGTAAGAACCTGCGCATCACATTGTGACCACTCCTTGTATTCTTAATCAATCTACATTTTATATAGGAACTTGCATGTCATACTTAAAACTAAAAAACACAAAAATATATACGGTGGATCGGTCCATAACCGGTAAAACCTATTATTTTTGTTACTTGACCTACAGTAGCCGGGCTGCAAACCGGATGGATTCCTTACACCAAACAGTCACGGGCTAGTTGGGAACATTGACTAGGGAGAATCCCTTTCTGTTGTTGCCTGTGAATTTCTGGGCCTCAACAGGACTCTATTTGGGATAGAGGATCCATGATTTATCATAGGAGTGATCATTAAAATCATCGTCCTTGGAAATCCCTAAGAGAGTGGAACCTTAATGCCTTTAAAAACCCAATTCTAAGCTCCCTATGGCTGATGTTCCCAGGTCTGGTAATGTGGAATGCTTGGAAATAAATAAATAGCCACATATTTCATGATAAAAAACATAGTGCAGGGTAGGTGTGGAGGAAACTGGTCATGAACCTTCTTGAAGCGATTAAAATTATGTAATGGGGAGAGCAAGATGAGGATTTGATCGAGGGACAAGCCTGCATCATGGAGGATTTGGACCTGAACATGAGCAATTTAGATGGGATAAGACAGAATATAAAAATATGTAGGCCTTCGATTCCAAATTCATGGTATCCTCCCCATGTGCATGTGTTTAAAATTAATTTTGATGGAGCCACCAAGGGTAACTCAGGAGTGGCAGGATTTGGAGGGGATTGCAGGAATAGTGCATGCGAAATTATGACAATCTACTTTGTATTCATAGGAAATGACACTAATAACTCGGTAGATTTGGAGGGTCTGATTGAGGGGATGGAGCTAGTAATCAAAAAAAGGTGGCAGTCGGTGATCATGGAAGGAGATTCTCAAATACTAATTCAGATGGCCAAGAAACTTGCCAACATTAAATCCACTAAGAAAATTTCCTTGAGTTGGCATCTTTCTAGTAGACTAGATATCTATGTCTTGGTTTCTATCCATAACTCTATCTCCTTCAGCCACGTCAGGCATGATGCCAACAAGGTGGCAGACCTTATGGCCAATGTTGTGGCTAAGGGGGATAGGGGTCACAGATCAGGTGCCATGGTGGAGTTGGGAGGGGAGAGTTGGGCCCCTAATGCATACAGCTAGCCACCCATGATTACGAGTTAAGTAGACATATGGAGGATTAAGCCAGAGGGTACGAGAGAGTGTCAGGAGGAGGAATGTGATGTCTGACGTGGTGGACACACATCGCATCTAATCATGCAGGACATGACAAATACAAACTAGCCTTTAATTTCTTTAATTATGTTTAGGTGCAGAAACATGCGTGAAGTGGAGGAAATGCTGGATCCTCACCAGAGGATTGATTCGGCCACTTATCTAGGAATGATGCAAAATTTAGTGATGGGTATGGAAGCAGATGATCACAAGTTATGGAAGGAAACAGGAATGTACTAGCCTATTATGGAAATCATAGATTTTACATCTTTATGCCTGAAGGATGAGTTTAGCCTCTTCATTAATTATGCATGTGAGGAATTTTCTCTTGTCGCTATGGTTGAGGTCATTTCTTCTAAGAAAATAAGGATATGCAACTCTCCTTTTGGGATTCAGTTCTCCTGTGAGTGGTTACTTTGGAAATGCTTTAATATGGCTCCCAAGAGTTCCATGAGCATGGAATATGGGATGGGGGTGGATAGTGCTAGTAGACGGGGGACGTACAAATGGATTAGAGGATGGAGAAGCTCCAAGGCTCAGGTTACTTGTTCTCAGTCCCATTATCAGGATATGGCCTCCTTCTTTAAGGATCGTATCCTGCTGGAAATTTTCCATGAAATCAAGACCACAGAAAAAAAGCTATGGGAGGAGGTCTAGTCTATTTTAATTGAATACATCTGAATGGAGGTAGAGGAGTGGGAGGTCGATACCGGAACGACTGCAGGTAGAGAAACTGCATATGATAGAATGATTATGCAACACTGGGTCACGAAGAATCTAATTTCTCATGCGATCATGAGTACTACGACCAAGAAGTAGGGTGACGAGAAAATGATGTGCGAGTGGAAGGAGCATAATGAAGACTGTAAGCTGATGCACTTGAATATTGATGTTATGGAATCTTGTATGGGGATCAAGTTTTACCACCCGAGGATGCATAGTGTGGAAACAGGATACCCTGGAAAGAAGATGGAATCAAAGGGAAAGGTAAAGCTAGATGAATTGGGGACCTTGAAGCACTCAGAAGGATTGCAGTATACTAAAAGGGACAAACTGAGTGATGTTTATTGCCCGAACCCAGGGGGCCATGCCAAGTTCCTGGTTTGATGCTCATGTTTGGTTCTATGGATACTCTAGTCTTTTTAGTGTTTTTAGAGTTTAATTTTGGCAGATGATAGTTGGATAGAATGTTTAGTCCCTCTAGAACTCTGTGGGTTTTTTCGGGAAAGTATGTAAAGATGGTAAACTTTGTCAAGCCAGTGAGGGCTGTGGATGATGAAACTCTTCTTTTCTTAGCATTTTATATCTGCATTGTTATTGAATTAATACAATCGTTTATTTACAAAAAAAACATTACTTAGTTGTTGATAATGCATGTACCCTCCAACATGGATGTGCTCGGTTTGCGTCAATGGTCCACCAACAGTTAAATTGGTAAGGGTTAAGTAGTTTAGGTGCAAAGACTCTTCGTTGGGTTGTAGACTATTTAGGAAGTAGGGCTTTCACCACTCTTATGAAGATAAGTTGGACTGTGTAAATTAATTCCTTATAAGTCTGCAATAGATTGTAGCAATGGATTTACAACCTCTTTGTTCTAATGTTGTTGTATTTTCTTTTTGTATGTATATGTTATGGTTTTGTTGGGAGGTGTATGCCATCTTAATGGACTTACAACCATTGATGGTTTATGTGGAAGTAGAGTAAAAAACCCATACCCCTATTTTGATATTTAAATATTTTAATAAAAACCCTTTGAGTCTATACGAGCTTTGGAGCTTCTCTATTAATGTGGTGGCATTCCATCAATTCAAATGTACATATCGTAATTTTATTAACACGATGGATTCCATTGTTTAACGGTCTTACTTCCACGCAATATTTGTTGGAAGGTTTTTCTATTTATGAAATAAATAAATATCTGTGTGATTCGATTTTGTGGAGACAACTAGTTTTAGACATAGTTAAAATCCTTGGGGTCTAAATACCCACTAGTAGAGACTATGTGTTTGTATTTAAAGAATGTATTAAATTTTCTTTACTTAGATCTTGCTAGATATGATGGTGTATTTAATCATTATATCTATGAGCGATGGGGAAATATTGACAACGACTCTAGAAATCGATTTTGATATTAATGATTAGCCATCTGAATTCATTCATAAAGCAGTTTACTGATTGATTTAATAATCATCTGGTTTTATGGTTTTATTGTATTAATGTAGATCTCAATATGCATTTGGATGGTTTTGGGACAGATGAGATGTTTTTTCTTATTTCTACTCTACACTAGTTAGAGTAGTTTTGTGACTTATGTATTTGTTTCTTTGAAAAGAAGAATCCTCTCGACTCTTACTTTGTTTTAAAGGAATTACTCATCACTCTTTTGTTTATTGTTTAACATATTGAAATTATCTTTTCATAAAATAAGTCATTCGTCATAATAGATCTAGGGAACCAACCATATCCATAGGATCACTGACATTATGATTCTAGCTTGAAATAACATTTTAAATTGATAAGTTTTTAATAAAATAAAAATAAAGACAAGGTGTAGTTCTGTAAGAATCCATCGACTTCTAAGAAAATGGTTATTTCAAATAAATCCATTTAGAATACTATAATAGAACATAAGCAAGCATACATTAGAACATTTATCTATATCTATGATAGTTCCTCATTTAGGTTTCCTAATTACGCTAACATTACAATCATTATTATACAAATCGTTGATTCGGGTATGGAATCCCTAACAAATATTTTTTACAATATATTAAGATCATAAATCTATGACTGCTAATTAAGATCAGTTTACATTACATAATAACATAAAACAATGAAGATAATAGAAAGAGATGCATAGTACCATTACTGTAAAAATGTAAATATGATTCAAAATTAACTTGAAATTTTACTTTAAACAAGTCTAGAACATATAAGAAGTATAATAGGGAACATTACACCACTGTACGGAAAATAGAACTAAAACAGTCTTTCCTCCCAACCAAATCCTAGATTAGCCAAGTCTCACTTTCTTCAGAACCCCCGATCCTATTTTCTAAACAACAAGGACACAATCTAATCAATGCGCCATCTCTTGCATTAACAAATCAATTTCCCCATCCACTGGTAGCCTCCCGCTTGCTAAATGGACATACTATTATATAGTATTTTTCCTAGGACTTCGTCATTTATGAACCTCCTGCTCTTTAGCGTTCCACAAGGAGTTTTGACCTGATTTTGGGGTGGATGCCTCCTGCATCACTCAAGTTCTCAATTAGCAGCTTTTTCCACTTTTCTTTTCCCATTGTGGGTCAGCAAAGGATATTTCAACAACTATTTCAGTTCTAGTTCCTTTCAATATTTTTAATTAATAAATAAGAATAATCCATTACATCTATTTTTTATTTTCTTGTCAAAATATTAAAAAAATAAAATATTCAAAAGAATAATATTTTTCTTTAATTCGGTGTGTTACATACACCTCCCCTTGGAAGATAACACCATCCTCATGTTATTATTTTTCTTCGTTTAATATTCCATTATTTCATCTTGAAATAGGATCAGATATGCCTCCCGCATATCATTTTCCAATTCCCAAGTGGTCTCTTCTGGACTAAGGTGCTTCCATTGCACCTTGACTTGTCCAATGGTATGATTCTGGAGTAAAAATTCTCTCTTCTCAAGAATACACTCCGGTACCACTGAAAATTTCCTTTGGGTTCCACCTATATAACATTCCATCCAATTACATGAGTTGTAGTGCTCTGTGTACCCGGCAGAGCACTAAGTCCATTTATCCATGTTGTTCTCTATGTTAAGATCATAATAAAGTCAAGATCTTTTAATCATATTTCCAAGTTTATATCCATGTATGTTCTATTAGTTTTATATCAATATCAATGTAGAAATATGAAATGTACATGTGTAATAAACTTCATGAATTTTCATAAATTAGTCAATAATACCATGCATGAATTTAATATGTGAAATACCTGGTGCCAACGGCTGTAGTAGATCCAGCTGGTTGGTACAGACCTTGCAGGCTGCCTCTATTTACAAAAATGATGAGCCACCCTATCGACAAGCTCTCATCATGTGTTGGCCCTAGGAAACCCATGGGTTTCCTAGCCCCTGAGTCCACATACCAATAATACTGAGAGCAGCTTCCTTCTTCCATTTTCCCTCTAGATATTTCTTCATTTTCAACCATTTCTCAGTACTTGAGTTTTCCCCCTCCTCAAGTTTTCCTTCTTTTCCACTCATACACAGTCTAATTTCTAACTTCCAAAATAAAACCAACTCCCCAAATTCCTCACAGTGCACTCCCTCCCCAAAAACCAAAACTCCCCAACCTTGAATAGTACCAACTAACAATATCCTCCCATCCCAACCTACATCCTCACCCTCCCTATCCTTCCTCTGCTAGTATAGAAGTGGATGTCGGCTTCACCGAACTGACCACGTAAGAACCTGAGAGCGATATCATCGGCTGAACAATGGACCTAGCCTCTCCTAGCAGGCATTCAATCGTCGTCATCACAACAACTTGGGGAGCATCTCTCAACACGGCACTCCCACGACCTCAGTTATTATAGAAACATAGGGTGGAACACATCCATCCCTCTCAACATCCTAGGTCTATACCCCATCAAAACCATATTGTGCTGCTATAACAATTATTGGTCTATGTCATTGTATCATCAAATTTGGTAAACAAGGCTCTTCTACAAAAATAGGTACTATACCACACTTCATATAAAGTATCCAGTTATTACATAGCGCGTGTCCTGCAGATTAGTACTTTGAAAGCATATATTCATAACAATATCTCCATTCAATCATCAATGGTGCATATTATCAACATCATTTCCTTGCATTGCATAAATCATTAATTGATCACATCATGGGTCGGTATCCACATACCACATCGTATATATCACATTTATCAAGGATGGCAATTAAACATACATTGTCATTATGAACAAAGGAATCTCATGATAACTATAACATGGTAACCTCACAGACATAATCATAACATCATAATCAATGTATCAACATAAGCATAGTAACTTCTTAAACATAGTAGCAATATCTGATCAGTTCTATCATGTCATAAATATGGTTTACTCAGTCAAACTGAGCCCAACATATACTAAGCAAAATAAAATGCACCATGTCTATCAGAAAATTTGTCTAGTCAAAATATGGAGCATTACATGTACTCACCCTTCAGGAAACTTCGTCCCAAAGTTATTGCTATGCATGATTATAAGAAGGTATTATTATGCAAAATATATGTGTCTTCTTACTAGAATTCATTGGTTATGTTAGTCCCACTTGGACCTTTACTTGATCATCCTGTCGATGTTATTTTACAATTTTACTTCTTTTATCACCTAATATAAGCTCTTAAGTTTCATCTGAAAATCATACCCTAGTAACTAGTTATGATCTTTTCAAGGATCCCTATTTGTAACATGCATCAAGGTTCATTATGCCCTACTAGACTCTTATCAACAAAAATTTATACAGTTTTCTATAGTCTTGTTCTTGTTGTGATTCATAAGAATATGTTATTTCCCAAATATCATTTATTTCGATTCTTCGTTTTTTTGTTTTTTTTTTAAATTTATTTATAGGGCTTGTTGAGGAATTGAATGCGTTATTGAATCTCTCTCTAATTTATACGACTTATGATCTCATAATATTTATTATTATTATTATTATTAGGATCCATATTGACAGTGGTCTACTGTCTATAATAAAATGAATGCCATTATGTTTATTAATCAACTCCCATTTATCAATAAATTTCCTTAAATAGAACTCCTACACCATGAATGGATTATTATACATAGAATACTTACAATTTCACTACTTATTTCTTGGTAATTTTAATAACGTGACACACTTTCTATACTATGAAGTTTAATTGTTAGTTTGCATGCTTGTGATATCATTTTTCTACGATAAGATCTGAATTCCATTTATACGTTCATCTCTTTCTATTCTAATTCCTATTATTAGTCCTCAAACATTTGTCCATTTTGTACCAGTCGTTTATCGCTAACACTCTTATGGTAATTATGTGTCATAAAAAAACATATTGTTTTCAATCTACTTTAGTTATCACGTATATTTACCCATTCATATCGGATCATCACTTTCACACCTCTTAGTCACTTACTAATTATACAACTAACCATTATATTGCACCACTCCCTTTAATACGCATCACAATGTATCTTTAGTACTTTTAATGTTTAAATCACTTAATATATTATATTGCACACTATTCATTTCATACATAGTTTGGT